>OX387355.1:12355000-12955000 GCA_947563465.1 Archips xylosteana
ATACATCCATCCATCCATCTATCCATACATCCATACATCCATCCATCCATACATCCATCCATACATCCATCCATACATCCATCCATCCATCCATCCATCCATCCATCCATCCATCCATCCATACATCCATCCATACATCCATCCATACATCCATCCATCCATACATCCATCCATCCATCCATCCATCCATACATCCATCCATACATCTATACATCCATCCATACATCCATACATCCATCCATACATCCATTCATCCATCCATACATCCATCCATCCATACATCCATCCATCCATATATCCATACATCCATCCGTACATCCATACATCCATCCGTACATCCATACATCCATCCATACATCCATATATCCATACATCCATCCATACATCCATACATCCATATATCCATACATCCATCCATACATCCATACATCCATCCATCCATCACCAGTAGTTTAGGCGGTTTTATAGAAATAAAAGAAGATAGATTTTTTTTAATGTCGTAAGTTGGCTGTATGTAATTTTTCCTTTGTCAGTTTAGTGTTAGTAAGCAAATTTAAAAAGTTACAGCAGCGGACAATAATTGTTTTTCATACTTACTTTTATGGCCTAGGCCAAGAAGTAATGTAGGGAGCCATAAACAACAAACTTCATGGCTTCATTTCGTGACATTAACGCATACATTTCAAAGCATGTTTGAGAAAATTATATACTTTTCATCACACTTGCTCGTCAATGGTGTTTGGGCCTGTATACTAAATGTCAAAGGCCTAATTTGTTCTTAAGGGAGTTATAGATTTACGTACAGTTTTTCTACCCAAGGGAGTTCTAACTTTAGTTTTAAAATTTGCAAACAAGTCATTTCAGACTAAGGAGGTTTCAAGCCAGCCAACGTTTTATTTATTATCTTTAAAACTTAGCTATAACCCAAATTTTACAACACAAAACTTATCTAAGCTTCGTGAAAATTCGTTATTTTTTTGTTTTAAGTTTATATCAAATAGTTTTGCAATAATTTTAGTAAAAATATTTTTTTAAACATGTTGGCAGAATCTGGACGTATGACCTTTCGAATTCTAAACTAAAAACAGTTTACATTATCTATGGTAGGTGACTCGAAAAAAGTGACAATCTGTATTGGCGGGTAGCCATTATTTTATTCAATTTAAGTGTTTAGAAACAAATTAATTTTATTTTTGTTTTTTTTTTTTCTCGCAATGTGATGAAAATCATTGTGTGTATCACGGGCAGTAAGGGGATTACAAACTCGAGTCATTAAAAGCCCTCCGCCTTCGGCATCGGGCTTCTAATAGACTCTCATTAGTAATCCCCTACTTACGGCCCTAGATGCACAATGTACTATTCTACATCCGCCATGTTCGAATGCTACAAATCGAATTGGCGGTATTAGTAACAGACAAAAAGTATATTTTCGAGTTTCAAAGAGAATACAGGCTGACACAAAAATGGTATCTAATACAAAATGAGTGTTTCTTACTCAGTTAATGTTAGACAACATAATGCAAATACTAAATTTTTAAAATTAGTCTGATAAAATTTAGAATGTCCATACTTAGTTGAAATGAAATCACGAACTCAATGTATGGACACCTCAAATTTAATAAGACTAATTAAAACAAATGAGTTGGAGCATTGTTGTCCAGCATTAACTGAGTAAGGCTGGATTTTACCAAACTTATATTCCCAGAATAACGCTCCTCAGATAATAATGTCAAACCACCATAGTAATTTGACATTACTATCTGAGAGTAAGCGTTATTCTCGGAATAAAAGTTTGGTAAAATCCAGCCTAAGAAACACTAATTTTGTATCACCATTTTTGTATTATCACTAACTACATAGTATAAAACAAAGTCGGTTCCCGTTGTCTGTCTGTCCCTATGTATGCTTAGATCTTTAAAACTACACAACGGATTTTGATGCGGTATTTTGTAATACCTATAGATAGAGTGATTCAAGAGGAAGGTTTATATGTATAATACACCCGTGTGAAGCCGGGGCGGGGCGCTAGTTCTGTATATAATGTCAACGATGGCGGAGAGGGAGTACTCTATTGTATGGAGTTATTTAGCACTGACAGTGTTATGAGTGGCTGTTAAAACCAGACTTATCGGCATGTCATTGTAAATATAAGTCGCTTATCTGTCCGTGATTTAGGAATTAGTGATATTATATCAATGCTCCATATAATATGGAAACTAGATAATACAAACTTTTTGCTAATCACGACGAGCCAATATGAAATTAACAGGAAAAAATGAACTGTCATCAGCGTGATTGGAGTCTGACTAGTTATCAGTTTTATTTCATGCGTGAATAGAGTCTAACTGAACGACAGCTAATATTTACGAGATATTCACGCATGCCTCTCATGATACTGTAAAATTTGTGTAATAGGCAGGTTCAGGGACTTTATTGTTGAGCATACGTTGAACGTTGTCGCAGTGAGACGACACTTCTTAATGTTTACAAACACATAGCTAGGAATTGGCAATGTCAATTACAGTGTTCCTCGGTGGCTCAGCGACTACATTACTTAAAATAAATGACTATACATTACATTTACTCCATTTTTTAATAAATAATCTGTTAATACGAATCATTTTGCGGTTCATTACTCAAAGGTGCTTTTAGTGATTTAGCGCTGGCCATACGCGTCATCCTTCGCGTAACACAATAATTATTACGAGCACACACTTAATATCTGATTTCCTCAAAGTAAACGATATTTAAACGGTACGAATTTCCACATGGCGATATACCCGCCGATAACCGGTTACACATCCGCGCGGGGCTGACCCACGTCTTACGTATTAAACGTCTCAGTATTTTCCTACTAAATAATTTAATATTCAACAGGGAAACACCGCGACGGATTCCTATCAACCTATCAAGCTGCAGGATTCCGCGACTGACTCGAGCATGTCATCAGTTATCCTCACGTAGTCATGCATGTGTAATAAGTAGTAATACGTATGTACACGATAACGAGAACCATCTTCTGCGCATTTAATGTTAGATAATAATACTAACCCTTTGTGTGATATAACTTCCACGTGCCATCCTTGGATATAGTAGCTATGTGCGAAGTGTCCACATCGAAGGCGACGTCGTATATGCCTGATGAGTGGCCGGTGAGATCGTAGGCCTTTGTCACCTGCTTGTACTCTCCAGCCTTTGTGAAGCAGACTTCCATCACCTTTATATCGGTCACCTGGCCGGTGGCGACGACGAATCGCCCGCATGGTGATATTTTGGCAGAATATGTGCTCATGAGATATGTGTCGAGGGTGTCTAGCTTCTGGCCTTTCAGATCCCATATGACCATGTCAGTGTTTGATGAGCATGACATCATGAATTTCCCATTGCTTGATATGCCAAAGCCGACGACGTTGGCACTGTGCGCCTGCAAAAAAAGAAAATATTTTTTTATATTAATTTAATTAAAAAAAAGTAGCTGAAACACATCTGTTGCTATTTAAGTTTATAACTAGAGTTATAAGTCGTGACGTAGGTTTAGTTAACTATCACTTAGTACGACGCATTATGTCTGCAGACGCTCCGAGATAAAGTCAACTACTAACCTATTAAAAGTTTAACAATCCATGCGATGAGTTGACAATTGCACTGACGGTGATTACCGCAAACATTTACTCTAAAACTACCGTGTTTGTACACAATACATGTGTTGTAGTTTAAAAGGGCTTCGTTCGAGATTCATATAAACAAACAGTTTCACGCTATCTCCAGACAGGGTAAACGTATTATGTACAAAACAATTAACAATTGACAAAGTTCCACTAGGTATTATAGATTAGGAATAAAGCAAGCCGAGGGGCAAAGTTCAGATATGAATACGTATGTATAAATATCAGACTGTTATTTGTGTTGTTGTTCCTAATATTTTACGTTCGCTATTATTTTTCGTTGTTAAGCAATTACTAGGGAAGTCGAACAAATAAAATTGTAATAGCAATGTGGGACTTTTTCAAAGTAATTGGGTTTATCACTATGATATTCATTGTTAGAGGCTATAGTGGGTCACGCACGTCACGATTCACATGTTCACCTATTTTCAATATTGTAATTAGCGTATACATATTTATACTTCATTATTTTATTTAAGTTATAAAAATAAATAAATAAGAAACATCGTTGTTGTATTTTTGTTATCATTTTAATTAGGTTACAACATGTGTTAACTTTGGAAATAGATTGATCGATATTTAATTCGTATACGATTTACTATTACCATAACATGCTAATAACATGATGAGTGGCATGAACAATGAAATTAATTATGTCACGAAGCAAGATAGCAGCTGCGATAGATGTGTCCATACGGAAACCGAAGCGTGGTATTAAGTGTCTTGCGTCATTCGGGTCACGACTGTAAGCCCAGTACGTTTATTGTGATAAAGTGGCAAAATCATAAAGCAGCCTACATGCCATTCGCCGAATGCGGGCCGCCGTTGACGTTACCTTAGGTTAGTGTAGCTCAAAGTGTGAGACGCTAAAGCAGTTCAAGGGAATTCGCAAAAGGTTCACGTTTGGTTTCCTCTGAAAAAAATTTATGACTAATTAAAGCATAAAAAGATAACTAAAAAAAAAACAGTTAAGAAGTTATTTCAATTTCTTAAAATATTTCTTTTATAATTTTCTCGGGCTGATAATAAAACACCAAGCAGTTAACCAAAATAATTTTTAATTGTTGCATCTAATATAGTTTACATTGCTATTATTTCACATTCGGGAAGTGATTTCATGAGTTGAAAACTTCGGGGTAAAGACAGCGTTAGCATTTTGGTAGTAGTAACAGATTTCAGAATCAGATGTCTAGTGATTTGTCATACACCTCTAACATAGAGGATCATGGGTTCGAAATCTAGCTCGCACGTATAAGCTGTTCAGAAGTAACACACACCACATCCAACATCCTATTTTTATTTTACAAGAGCTTTTAGGATTTCCTGAAGAAAAATATCGCGTTAAATTCTTCAATGTCGTGTTAAGTTCCCAACCTGCATTGAACCCGCGTCAACTACAACCCAAGCCTTTTATTCTGAGAGAAAGTCTAAGCTCACAACTGGAGATGATGATAATGATGGGTCGCAGTTGGTTGGTAAGTTTGACAAGCAATGCTTTAGCCGAACAATGGCGCTGATGTACTCGAGGCGTAGGCGAGTTCAGAGGATCGTCGTACGCGCAGCCTCGGAAATATTTTTAGACACAGGAAGGTTCGCCGCCGGTTTTCCTCGCGTTCGATGCTTGCATAAAACATCGCGTTGGATGTGGATAAGTCATTCCGATGCAAGCGCAGTGTTGCATATTTAATAGTCATCTTTAATGCAACGGCTACGCAGCATCCCGAGGCGGACTTTGTACTTGACCTTATGACATTCGCTTCCTTCACATCGATGGCAACAAAACAAGAGTCGAATTAAAATTGAAAATTATACACTAGCTGCCACAAAAGTGGGATGGTAAATGCTCCTTCAAAATATAATTTGCATTTTTAAGTAGTAACATGAAGGTGCTAAGGTCAATAGCGACGCAGACAAAGACCGAGGTAACGTGATCGCTATCGATAATGCAAATAATTTTAAAGCAAAAAATTACAAAAATAAAACCGAGATAAGCCAAAACCTTGCTTATTCTTTTCAGAACGTATTCAGAAATCGGGTGGCTGCACTAAGCAATTTTCTTAATGTTAATGATGGGAACAATGCAGCATTGAGCCGCGAGAGTGGAGTTTGTGTTACCGCTGCAAAACAGAGAAATCTTGTGATTGTGTGGCAGTAACAATGACATAAAATCGCATTGATATACAGTACGTCAAATGAAACACAATATACTCGTATCTTGGCAAAGAATAGTGCGTGTGCTGAATAGAATAGGTAACTAAAGTATTAAGGCAGCTTTCTTTTATCATATTGTGTCGATTATATCTCATGAGGGTTTTTGCAGGTTTCTTCTCAACAGAGGTGTTTTTGAACCGGTAACAGACTTTCGACTAAATTTTAATATTTGACTTGTACAAATGATTGCATTAAGTTTTGTGACGTTACCCCTCTTAAATTTAATGATGTAAAATGTATATTTTTTCCACCCCACGTCTTCTTGCTAACAACAATCTATTTTGACTTAGATAAAACATGAAAGTATGCACATACATAATTGAATGCTTTCCCCGTAACACACCATGCACTCAAAGACCCTAAGAACAGAACAAAACGTATTATCAATACATTTAAAATCGAAACAATAGAATTGGATCGCTTTTACACAAATTTATCAGATGCAACCTACCAAAACGTGATCTTTATTTAATACAACGCCATACAATTAATTGTTTGTAAGTTCTCGGTATTTGCGAAACAAAAATTAAACATTCGTGCCTTTCACAATGCTCAAGAACGATTAGCGCCTGTCCGTGAAAATTTAACATGAAATACTCTGAACTGTCAGGCAAATCCAAAAGAAATAACAAGTCAATCAGAGTAATCGATCCACGTCGACTTAGATATTAGTGATGCTATATTTAAGATTGTATTACTGAAGTGCGTGGCCTGATTTGTCTATTCAGATGTAGGCAGATCAAGGTCTGTACTCTATAGGATTAGTGGTCCGGCTTCACGATTCTTGCAAATAGACTGTGTAGCTAAACAAATGATTACGCGTTTAATACAATGCTCGGCTTATCACCGACGCCGTGTGACTCATACCATATTAGCGCTGAACTAGCATTCAACATTAATAGCTATAGCTTACAAGCAACCGAACGCCCAATTTGACACATTAATTACATAAGGAAACGTTGAGAAGGATATGTATTCATGTTTTTTTTTTTAGTTTTTCGGTTGAGCCAGCATGATTTAGATTTGCATTACTCAACAATATTAGCAAAGGCAGTTGCTGTTCCTGAAAAGAAATGATTAACCAAAATAACTAACTACTTAAACCAAGTTACCGCTTACATTGTGTTTGCTCTTTAAATAAGTATTTCATATACGCTTCTAACTCCCCAATTTCTCTTGTTTTTCACAACTTTAGTTGTGTTTTTTTTATTCCAACGAATTGCGAACGTCCTCCTTTTTTAAACCTTGCTAAAAAACTAATGGTAATAGTAATATCTGAGGAACGCCTCACTGTGCCAAACTCGAATATTTGAATTTGTCTACAACGTTTGCCTACAACTAAAGTTATACTATAACTATAAAAAACCTCATTGTACTAGTTGGTACAAGTAAGCGACACAATACAAAATTATGGTAAAAGAGTTTTATGCGAAAGTTTAAATTAGGTTAGGTATTGTTTTTTTTAATATATTACTGCCTATATACCTACCCTCTTCAAAAATAGATGCACGATAATATGGATCTACATTATTCTAAAATTAACGAAGCAATAATTCTACAGTATTTTTTAATGTTGAGTAGCTTTCAATAATCGCTTATGTGGAAATTCTGAAATAATGTATTTACTTACTAATCTTAACATATTACAAGTAGGTAATAAAATAACAGACTCGTGTTGTACCTAATATAAAAAAGCGCATAATCATTACATATCTACCACATAATAGCTAAGGGCCAAATTAACAACTGGTACAAATTAAAAACATCTTTATGTAATGATAAAGAATAATGAGTATCATAATGCATGTTACAAAGTAAAAAGGGATTATGGCATGAGGTCTTCCTTATTTCAGTATACTCAATATAGTAATGTACCGATATATGTTAGTCATTAGTTTCAATAAAAAGCTGACAAAGAAATGACTAATATGGGATCACGTTTCAATGGCATAAATTTTACAGCGTAGTGTAGGTATGCTTGCTCACTCTTTTCTGTACTGGGCCGTGAATCACTACGTTTTATGTAACATAGTTCTCATTCATTTGCTCAGATTAAGGCAAGATATCGAATGTAAGATGAAAAGTAGTCAACGGATCTTGGCATCTCGCCACATCGATATATGATTTTAAAATCTATAAAGGTACGAAAAAATAAATAAACTGGCCATTTCCGTGCTCAGCCAGTTTGAAAGTTATCATTCTTCACCTATGGAAATGATAACTTATTTAGGTAGGCTAAATAGAAATAGACAGGCTCTAAAATCAAATACAAACAATTATACATTTAAATCTTTTTCTAAACTAATGATTAAAATTATAAATCATTCGGTTATTTATGGCCGTATAAATAAAACGATATGTGAAACGTAATTTGAAAATATGTCTACATTAGTATTTTGGCAGTACTGATTTGCTGCATTATATCTCCAAAACCAACCTTGGAACCTTGAGTTTCGTAAATTACCTACCATTCTATAAATTAAAGAATCAATAACCCGATGTATGCATAATGATAAGTAATTATGGTGATTAGTAAGGTAAATATTTTTGGACTTTTGAACCGTTCCTAATTAACCACAAGTATAATATTGACAAACAACGACCAAACGACGACTAAATGACCTAGTGGTTAGAGAACCCTGAATACAAAGCTTGAGGTTCCAGGTTCGATTGCCGCGTCGGGGCAGATATTTGTACGAAAAATACGAATGTTTCCTCTCGAGTCTTGGGTGTTTAATATGTATTTAAGTATATATTAATTTGTAAATTGATAGTCTGTTTGTTCTTAACAACGAATCTATGATCATGATAAGGGTATCCACTGGAGACTGTAACACAGTGAAAACTAACACAGTCTCCAGGGTTCATATTGTAATTATACATGTGTTTTGAACAATGAAGATTTATTATTATTATTATTATTAATATTTATCAATGTAAGTATGTTTATCCGTTGTTTAGTATCATTAGTGCAAGCTTTGCTTAGTTTAGTAGGTACTAGGTTAATTGGTGTGAATTGTCCCGTGATATTTATTGATTTATTTACAGACTAATGACGAAAACAATGAAAAAACTAGAATAACGATTGTATTTGAACATCTTCAAATATAATAAAATTGTAATTAAATGTGATTATAATGCCATTAACCTCAAATTATAAATTTATTAATCGAGTACGACGACGACTTTAACAAAATAAGTGGCACATGGCACTACCGAAGTTAACGCGCAGCATTTAATCACAACTCATTAGATACTAATTTTACTGAGTAGGTACAACGTAAAATACAGTCAAAACCGTTTATAGCGACACCAATTACAACGACATATTGGATGTAACGACCAAGAAAAAACCAAACCAACCAAACCAAACCAAAGTAACACTGGTTACAATGACCAACCGTGTTTAACGACCAAATATTGCTGTCCCTTGAATGTCGTTATAAACGGTTTTGACTGTAAAAGTATTGAATTACATTTCACTGAATTTATTCATTTTTTCATTTTACCACGAATGAACAGTGAGTCGTGTAGGTACTTATCTCTCAACCAATGGCGGAAAACCTACCCGTGCGCATTTAATAAGTTCTAATTGAACTATTAACATACGAAATTGGAGTGTTCAGCATAAGCCATTGCTCTGGCTGAACATGCGTTTACAATATGACGCCCACCTATTTTCGTCTTAGCTATATTTAATGCGCATTTCACGATATTGCGTCAAACCGATCTTCTCGGCCGTGCCGGTCGGAGTCGGGTCGGCCAATACACCGCTAAACATACGCCTAAGATGATAATGATAAACATCGAATATGCGTATGCGTAGAAATGTCCAATGTCACACGAGTTACGAAAACAACGTGAGTGATCAATGATCACTGATCATAGTGAGTGAGTATACAAAAAATTACCGCAAAGGCTTATAAAATGATGGGATTCGTGTTTAGGCAAGGAAATGATTTTAAAAACATTGATACCTTTAAACTTTTATATAAAACACTAGTACGCTCTCAGCTTGAATATGCATCTACAACCTGGACTCCACAATATCATTGTTATATTGACGAGATTGAACGCATCCAAGATAAATTTATAAAACGCCTGAAGTATAAGTTTAAAGACGTTAATTTCAACGATATTGTTCCCCTCCAGAAACGTAGGGAACACAATGACCAGATATTATTGTACAAAATTATCAATAATATTGTCGATTCTCCGTACCTCCTAAGTAACATATCACTTAAGTGCTCTGGCCTGCGTACTCGCTTCAAAACCACTTTCGCTGTTAGTTCTTGTAAAAGTAAATATTCTAAAAATCGTTTTCTTATAAGAGCTTGTTCCATACATAATAGTAAGTATAACCATACTGATATCTTTCATCTAAGGTATAGTAGTTATGTAACCGCAATAAGAAGCGCTGTATAGTGTATAGTTAATTGGTGGCTGTTTTCTGCGGTTCCCCTTGTTAACGCATATGTGCGAGATAGGGGGAATCCGTTTTCTGCATGTATTTATTTAATTAAGTCTTATTTTCATTACTTTTGTTGTTTTTTACTTTGTGCATTTTATTTCTTCTTATAAGTATCGAAAACTAGTGAAAACTTTGCTGGCTTATGTTCTACCTGCTTGTATTACCTTAAGTATGATTGTTGCTGTTTGTTTTCCTCAATAAAGAAAAATAAAATAAAATAAAATAGTTAAGGTCTATTTGTTGTGGCAAACCTCTTTTTAGCATAACATGTGATGTAACAATTCGGGATTGGTACGAAACTGAGAATTATGTTAGGTACTAAGTATAATAATTATAATAGTCGTCAAAATTACGTAACAATTCAGTAAATGTAAGATTTCTTTAAGCAATACAAAAACTATGACGTGCCCCGAAAAAACCCCACAGAAGACAGTGATGGCTGTCCTTCAAACAAACAGACACAAGACAGCCTATGGGTTGTATTGATGGCCAATACTGTAGTATGTACTTAGTACCTGGGCGACCGAGCTCTGCTCGGGCAGAAACTCGGTACCAAGCGTTTTCCCAGAGATAAGACCAAGCTAGATCAATTTTTCATCCCCGAAAACCCCCAAATACCAAATTTCATCGAAATCGTTGGAACCGTTTCCGAGATCCTGATTATATACACCGGAGGGGTGGGGGGTGGGGGGGGTTGAGAGGGGGGAGGGGATGCGGGAGAGGGAGCGCGGGGGTATTAAAGGGGGGATGAAAATTTCATTGATTTTAAGCCCTTTTACACGGTCGGGACCAACCGTCGACCATCGTGTCCTTGGTCGGGTAGATTGAAGCGCTCGCGTCGGCCGACAGCGTTCCATACGGTTGGGGCCGACCACGAACAATGCGCTCGCGACCAAGGCCGATGACATCAATCAAATATCGGTCGGGTCAACCGATTTCTACACTGTCCATTTTTAAATCAACCCGACCAAGGACACGATGGTCGGCGGTTGGTCCCGACCGTGTAGAAGGGGTTTTTGCCGTAGGATGCACCGTTTTCAAGATATTTGACAAAAACACCGGAGGGGGTGGAGCGGTGAGTCACGTTAAACTATCGTCCGTAAACCGACTTTACAGACAACCGGCTTTTCCTGTTCTGTGTGCTCCCAATAGGGAACGTACACATAGACGGTGCTGCCAACTGGTGCCATAAGGGTGCCATCAATTTGAATGTTTTACCTTGATAAGTTTGTTTTACTGTCCGCATAGTGTCTCTTCTGTCGCATTAGTGCTGCCGCCTATAGTTACTGCACTTTCCCTATAATACTTTTTCTAACAAAAAAGTAACTTTTTCTTGCAAAAAAATAACTTTTTCTCACAAAAGAAGAAACTTGACGTTTTCTCATAAAAAATAAACTTAAAAAAAAAAACTAAAAATCTTGAAAAAAACGTGGTATCGAACCGAGGTCGGCTGGATCCGCGACCACCCGATTTCTAATGTGCCATTGTGATCTGCTCGAAGTCGGCGAAATTTAGCTTTATATTCTAATGCAAACAAAAATAGCCGGAAAACACGAGTAAAAGCGATTTTCTGAAAATGAAACATAGCTAGATCAGTTTTTCATCCCCGAAAACCCCCACATACCAAATTTCAATCGAAATCGTTGGAGCCGTTTCCGAGATCCTGATTATATATATATATATATACATATATACAAGAATTGCTCGTTTAAAGGTATTAGATAACATTCAACAATAATTACGAGTATATGAATTCTAAGAGAACTTCACCATGATAACAGTAAGCTTTATTAGAAATGCATTTCTTGGAATCTAATACCTTTAAACGAGCAATTCTTGTATATATGTATATATATATATATATATATATATATATATAATCAGGATCTCGGAAACGGCTCCAACGATTTCGATGAAATTTGGTATGTGGGGGTTTTCGGGGATGAAAAACTGATCTAGCTATGTTTCATTTTCAGAAAATCGCTTTTACTCGTGTTTTCCGGCTATTTTTGTTTGCATTAGAATATAAAGCTAAATTTCGCCGACTTCGAGCAGATCATAATGGCACATTAGAAATCGGGTGGTCGCGGATCCAGCCGACCCCGGTTCGATACCACGTTTTTTTTCAAGATTTTTAGTTTTTTTTTTTAAGTTTATTTTTTATGAGAAAACGTCAAGTTTCTTCTTTTGTGAGAAAAAGTTACTTTTTTGTGAGAAAAAGTTATTTTTTGCGAGAAAAAGTTACTTTTTTGTTAGAAAAAGTATTATAGGGAACGTGCAGTAACTATAGGCGGCAGCACTAATGCGACAGAAGAGACACTATGCGGACAGTAAAACAAACTTATCAAGGTAAAACATTCAAATTGATGGCACCCTTATGGCACCAGTTGGCAGCACCGTCTATGTGCACGTTCGCTATTGGGAGCACAGAACAGGAAAAGCCGGTTGTCTGTAAAGTCGGTTTACGGACGATAGTTTAACGTGACTCACCCCTCCACCCCCTCCGGTGTTTTTGTCAAATATCTTGAAAACGGTGCATCCTACGGCAAAATCAATGAAATTTTCATCCCCCCTTTAATTCCCCCGCGCTCCCTCCCCCGCATCCCCTCCCCCCCCTCTCAACCCCCCCCCCCCCACCCCTCCGGTGTATATAATCAGGATCTCGGAAACGGTTCCAACGATTTCGATGAAATTTGGTATGTGGGGGTTTTCGGGGATGAAAAATTGATCTAGCTTGGTCTTATCTCTGGGAAAACGCTTGGTACCGAGTTTCTGCCCGAGCAGAGCTCGGTCGCCCAGGTACTTTATACAAAAAGACCTTTTAAAAGATAAAAAGTGGCAGATAAAATAGAAAACCTTAAAGAAATGACTGGCAGGTAGTCTAAACATAATGTTACTTTTGTTTGAAAGTCCATGAGCATACGTGACCAAAATCGATGTACCACCATCTCGTTTCTTACTACCTGCTGGACTTATCTCGGCAGTCAATTAATAGACCGTGATTCATAGACCTCTGCTATCTGTAGGTACTAATGTTTTGTAATTATGAATCTGACGCAATGTGATCAGATGAGATGACATATTTTCTTCACATAAATATCATAATAATACTTTATCTACACCCATAATTATAGTATATCCTCCATTATGCGTTCAAAAACCATAGATAATGACCAGCATTACGACATGGCATTCTATTATGAACACGGCAGTATCGTAATGGTCATTACGATACAGAAAACTGTAACATAATGAGATTTCATACATCATTATATTACAGTACCGGTGCAGGAGGAGCGCGAAATCACGACGCGCAGGTCGTGGGGCAGACATACCTAGTTCTCGTTAAGGCAGGTCATTTCTCAATGGTTCTTGAACGCATGATAGAGGATTTAAAATTATGGATGTAGATAAAATATTGTATGCAGCTGTACGTAATTAGGCCTTAAAACACTCATGTGACCCTTTATAAAACTTGGCTACGCCTCGTTTCATGAAACCACACTCTAGATTCTGAACAAACTACTTTCATACGACCGCTTTAGCCTAGTTGGTAGTGACCCTGCCTACGAAGCAAGAGGTCCTGGGTTCAAATCCCGGTAAGGGCATTTATTTGTGTGATGAGCACGAATATTTGTTCCTGAGTTATGGATGTTTTCTATGTATTTAAGTATTTATTTATCTATATAAGTATGTCTATCGTCGTCTGGTACCCATAGTACAAGCTTTGCTTAGTTTGGGACTGGGTCGATTTGTGTGAGATTGTCCCCTAATATTATTTTTTTTTTTTATTTATTTTCATGTTTTCAGTTATTCAATTTACACCTTTGTATTTTGCGTGTGCACGCAGGTTAAGTTTAGTTCAATGGACGAATCTGTTAAATCAATTTTGCAATACATACATACCCATATTCGATTAGGTACTTGTACATATTATAATTAAGGTTGCTGCCCTAATAAACATTATTACTTTTTATATTGTTTCAATTTACATCTCCAACCATTACAAAACGATTGTAGTCCGGTTACGTTTCGCCCATTATGTTTAATACTTAATTTTGTTCAAACAACTCTCATGGAATATATACTAGGTTTACCTGCTAGACTGAAATAGAAGAAACATTTTGTTCATACCTATTAGCGTTTTATGTACACTATAGGTACGTAGATACGTACGTACACGTATCAATAATTGATTGCAATAAACGTATGTTTAACGATCATATTATGACTGTTTTTAGCATCAGATTGTTGACCGAAATATGAGAAATGTTATGTTTTCGCAGCCTATATTTTATTATAGATATCTACCTACTTATGAATATTAGCTGACAGTAAACTGACTGAATCTCTTACCACTCTGCAACTGAATCTATTCATTGCAAAATTTCAAATTGGCATACCATGATATGGCAAATAAATGAAAGCAATATTGGCTGTGTTATAGTTGCATAGATATACCTATACCTATGCGATTTAGTATCTTCCCCTGCACGTTTTCCATTTTATAATTATAATTTTCGTTTCTCCAATGAGTTAGGTAACAAGGGTATTGCGAATATTCGCATCCGTATCCGCAACTGCGGAACTTTCGTATCAAATTCGCCATCCGCATCCGCAAAAAACAATAATAATATTTCTTATTAGAATAATTGAAGTACGCCAATAGATATGGTTTGTACGAGACATTGGTAAGACCTAACGGAAGAATTTTGGACTGAAATACCGTTTTTTGTTACAGTGTTGTGCGCGGTGAAAACGCTAAAGGATGTCCAAGCTGATATTTAATGGGTCATTCTAAAGGACTTGCGAGCTTTAAAATTAATATACGGTACAGTGATAGACACTTGCGCTGCGCGTTGTATCCTGATAGGAGAGGGTTAACATTCAGACGTGTTTGAACATCCTCACAACGGAATAACTAGGGTGCGATATAGCCAAGTGCCATTCGCCCGTTGAAGTCGCGTGGGCCGCTTTGAAACTCGCGCTCCTGAAAGCAGGATAAAGAATATATCATGACAGAAAGTTTGAATGATTTCTCTCATGACACGATACAGACTTTGTTTACGCGCATATGTCATGAAATGCTCCATGTGCACGATTAGAAGCAAAACGGTCATTATTAAGCGAATGACCAAATGGGATGGTTCATATCATAACTAGTAAATATCTAAAATATGCCCTTATTCATAAAATATTCTAATCATTCTGGAGAGTCCACAAACAGATCGAGAGAACAGTCTAAAGTTCTTGAACTTCACGATACATAGTATATATCATATTGGAGTCTAAAGCACGTTAACTGGTCCAAGCTGCAGCCTCTGAATTCCATTGCAACAACTAAGTCGCCTATATTAATAAAATAAAGTTAGTTTTAGTTAGTAATACTTTTCATCTGCATCCGTCTGATACAAACAGCAATTTTCAAGCCCATCGGACCATTGGTAACTGAAAATGGAATGCAATATTGCACATGTTATATCATTACCAACTGCCAAGTCATTATGAATGGTCGTGAAACTGATACAGACTGCAGCCTTTAGAATCCAACCAAGCACTTCAATAACTATGTCACGGATGTCCTTAATGATCCTTCGATAATTATAACCCCAATGATAAATTACATGAACGTACTAAGTCAAATGTACGTAAACTTGCTGGTGTGAATGGTGCCGGGGTCGCGGTGATCAAGCGACGATGACTTTTTAGTTTTAATCACATGGTTAATTTTAGTAGTATTATTTAATAGTAAGCTGTTTTTTTTTTCCATTCTAATGTACATATTTGTTTATTTCTAGTTTTGCTTTTTTGGTGTGTTGATTTGTGTAAATAATAATTTTTGTTATGACACCTCCAGAGTAATTGATCTTAAGTATTTTTTTATCGTTAATCGTTACGTATCGTTAGTCGTTTACGATATAGTTACTAAACATAGGTTTAAATAGGTACTACTGTAATAATAATAAACTAACACTATAATAATAATGCATCCAAACTATTGATTTTACTTTTTGTTTTAATTTCCTAGATCTTTCTTGTATTTTTTTTGTGTTCTTTTAGGTATTTTGTAATAAAGTGAATCCAGCTCATATAAATTAAGTCAAATAAATTTGAGTCGTCAAATGAAATAAGGCGATAACAGTTCGGAAAATAATAATTTTGGATGTAGTAATTTTAGATAGGTGCAGAACCAACCGAATCGTGACCCTCTGTGGAACTATATACTTCGTCCACTTAGATAAGTGGTTTTACCGATGAAATGAAATTCACTGTTTCATCACAATAAAGTGGAAAGACCAAAACATATTCGTTTTGACTACACTCATTTGTTCTGAAGTCAAAAATTCACTAACCTTATCAAAGGCAAGAACTTGAGTGGCAGATCCTAAAGCGCCATCTTTCTTCTTATCTGTCTTGTAGACGACGATATTGTTCTCCCGCACAGTGTGTATGATGAAAGCCTTCGAGTCGGGACTCCAGCTCACAAAGTTGGCGTAGTCGAACTCGATGTTGACACGCAGCGTTTTGTGCTGATTGTGGCTTAGATCCCGAATGTCCCAAAGCATCACGGAACCATCTGCATTGAAACATCGAATATTAAATAAAATATTTTAATTACATTCTGAACTGTAGTGAGGGCGTCATGTCTAAAGTAGGGTTGATGAGGAAGTCGATGCGAGGAAGAGGAGGAGAAACAAATATCAGCATAATACAAATACCTACTCTTTTTGGGCAAACTATACTTATTAAGCTTTTATAGTTAAGACAAGACTTTCGTATTTTTTTAATAAGTAAGAACAAATAACATAGTTTCATGTTTAAAAATGAAGAACTAATAACATTTATAGCAAAACAAATACATATTGAGTTAAAATGAGTGCTGAAAAATGCCAGCAAAGACCACCAGGTAGTAAAGAGATGGGGCTATTCTGTTTCTACGATAGCTCACTTCCTCTTAATAAGAGGAAGAGGATTTTAAATTTATTTTGCGGACGGATGAGTACGAGGATTCGTAAAAAAAAATGAGGAATTTCCGCATTAACCATAGTCTAAAGGATTGCTCCCCGGCCACGAGCGTTTTTGTGGTACAGTCGCCCATAAACATCGGAGCATTCAAGGTGGTCAAAAATATCTGAACACGACCGTATTATGATTCGCGTAGGTGCGTGTTCAGATATTTTTGACCACCTTGACTGCTTCGATGTTTATGGTGGCGACTGTACATTGCGTATGCTGCGAAGTAACCGCTGGGCGGAGGGCATGTCCACCCAGCAGCGAGCAGAGAAAATACGCTGCAGCTACATCGGTGGTAGCTCGTAGTCGTAGTCGGGCCGATACACTTCATCTAACCTACATATATACCTACCACCTAGCTATATTAATAAAATCACGGTCAAATTGAGAATCTTCTTTTTTGATTATTGAGAACTAGAACTAACGTGTCATGATTATAACAATCTCCCCGAACAGACAGTTTTAGCAAAAAATATTTTGTAGATAGAGCAGAACGAAAGCACTCCTAAAACCCTTAAATTAATGTAATTTGTGATTAATCAAAATTCAATTTCACTCTTTCGTTATGTTTCTATTCATAAACGAAATGCAGCGGCAGCAGCAGCTGTTACTTTTTTTTTTTTTTTTGAATGAGTCGCCAGAGGGGCCAAAGACGCGAAGTCTTTGCTGTTATTTAACTTTAGGGTAGGAAGAGTGACTTGTGCTCGGGAAAAATCCCTTCGGACGAACTGGGAATGGAGGGCTCAGACAGTGTCCGACTTGCACGGACTAAAGAACCCGGTCACAAGTCGCCTTCTCTATTGATTATTAATACAAAAAACGTGTGCTTTATGCAGCTGTTACTTTGGAGCAGCCTATAAAAGTACGTGCATGGTCTAGAACAGGAGTTCCCAAACTGTAAATGCACACACTGAGACACAGCACAGCAGCACATGCTGAGACTGGGACCTTTTGCCTCAAAAGTTTTCTAAATTATTGTATTTTTTTATTTTATTTGTAAATGTTTTGTTCATTGTTCATGATATTGTTTTATTTATGTTTTGTTTTGTGGCAATAAAGCAAATTCTTATTCTTATTTTTATTCTTATTCTTAAATCGCGGCACTATCTCAGGGGCATCGCGTGCACTTGGGTCGCCTGCATATGTTTCTAGACTCTAGCTGCTTGTTAAGCTCTAGGATGTAGAGCTTAACAAGTATTTTCTACGAAAAAAGTTACGACATGATGAAAAGATTAGGACACCCGGTATTCAGATAGGTACAGGACACAACTTTAGTGACTGCACTGTGCTGTACTGGTACTGCTGCCCTTTTTAACAGGCTTCAAAAAACCAGGCAAATGCGAGTCGGAGTCGCGCACGAAGGGTTCCGTACTATTATCTATAAAAACGGCAAAAAAACACGTTTGTTGTATGGGGACTTTAATTAAATATTTGTTTTATTTTAATTTAATTATTTATTTTTAAAGTGAATATGTAACTAAATATTCTGTGAATATTTCAAGCGTCTACCTGTTGCCGTTATCAATATCGATCAAAAAACAGGTTTTCTTTAAAGTCGGTTTACGGACGATATTTAACGTGTCAATGTTATAACAAAACATTCAACTGCAACTCTTGCAACTGGCCTTCGCCGCTATCTTGCAACTGGCCTTCGCCGCTCTCTTGCAACTGGCCTTCGCTGCTCTGTAGAATGTAACGTTACATAAACGTTACAATGAGTCATGGTTTTTCGTGTATGCAGCCGGCGTTTATCGATTTATTAGACGTTGTCACGTCAAAAAATCACGTTTGTTGTACGGGAGCCCCCTTAAATATTTATTTGATTCTGATTTTTAGTATTTTTTGTTATAGCGACAACCGAAATACATCATCTGTGAAAATTTCAACTGTCTAGCTATCACGGTTCATGAGATACAGCCTGGTGACAGACGGACAGCGGAGCCTCAGTAATAGGGTTCCCGTTTTTACCTTTGGGTGCAGAACCCTAAAAATGGATAACTAATTAAAAAAATAAGTGAGGTACTTATAAATCGTTTAATCTTAGGTATTTTAATAATTTTCTATGCCTATAGTTAGATTGCTTTATTAAGAGCATTACTATTTACATAATTTTCATATCATATAAGATACATAAAGCTACATAAATCTATTAAAAGATAAATCCGAACTAAGTTAAGACTGAAGATTTACAAATTTACAAACCAATGTAACTAATTAAAACATAAGTCAACAAGTCTTAAATGTTAGCAATGCTCAGAATCACGAGGTCATTCGATCCTACTAGGAGAAAAAAAGTGTCCCAAAACTTTCATACAATTTTCGATTCCTCCATTCCGTTACGGTCATATAAAGTCTATGAAAAATGGCAACGGA
The DNA here is from genome assembly GCA_947563465.1 of Archips xylosteana. Lineage (NCBI taxonomy): Eukaryota > Metazoa > Arthropoda > Insecta > Lepidoptera > Tortricidae > Archips > Archips xylosteana. The sequence continues at coordinate 12,374,735 of OX387355.1, forward strand.
ACGGGAAAAAAAACTTTGGACACTTTTTTTCTCCAAGTAGGATCGAAAGAGCTCGTGATTCTGAGCAGAAATCAGATAAAATTTTCCGAATTTAAAAAATAAGTCAAAAGGTACAAGAAAAAAATAAAAATGCCCAGGTGCGTGTTCAGATATTTTTGACCACCATGACTGCTTCTATGTTTATGGTGGCGACTGTACATTGCATATGTTGCGAAGTAACCGATGGGCGGAGGGCATGTCCACCCAGCAGCGAGCAGAGAATACGCTGCAGCTACATCGGTGGTAGCTCGTAGTCGTAGCCGGGCCGATACACTTCATCTAACCTATATACTTACCTACCACCTAGCTATATATTAATAAAGTCACGGTCAAATTAAGAAATTTCTTATTGATTATTGAGAACTAGAAATAACGTGTGTGTGTGATTATAACTATCTCTCCGAGCAGACGGTTTTAGCAAAAAATATTTTGTAGATAGAGCAGAATGAATGCACTACTAAATCCCTTATAGCTGACTTGCACAGATCCGAGTTAACTATATAACCCCAAGCTAAGTGCTAACCCAGGGTTAAGAAGTGTCATAATGTATGGAACTGTCATCCTTAACCCAAGGTTAACGACTTAAATTTTAACCCTAGACTGTGCAAGTGGCCCTAAATGTATTTTGTGATTAATCAAAACTCAATTTCAGTCAATCGTTGTTTCTATTCACAAACGACAATATAGGTTTTCAGTTATTTTAGCTAGTCCATATATTACAAAAATAGAATAATAATAATTGAAAACATACATGAAAACGGGTACAGAAGGAAAGATGGTAAAAATAAATTTAGTATGCACATGACCGTAATCTACCATAATGCATGGTGTACAATATTTTATAGTTCATTAACAATTTACATAATTAATTATTTTAAATTACAAAATAATGTCAGAAACAATAAATTAAGTATTATCTATAAATAATGTCAAGAGGTAATAAACAATAAGAGTATTGAAACACACAAGTATTGACACGCCATCTTTAATCATGTAAAGTCCCCCGTACATGTCTACATCCACAGCTTATACAAGTAAAGTATATTCACATGACACATGTCAGATTCCTTAGTTGTCATTCATTATCAATGACTCAGATATACAGTACGTTATGTTTCTAACCAAGTTATATATTTTTGGTTTTGTCTAATTAAAAAATAGAATTGTTAGAATAATGCTGAGTAACATCCTTATACAGGGTGTCATTATTTCTCCAGGGGACAATGAAAGCCTGTTTAAAAAAGAATTGGCTAAAAATGGATAAATAATTTTTAAATAAAGTGAGGTACTTGTAAATCGTTTAATCTTAGGTATTTTAATAAATTTCTATGCACATACCTCAACGATTGCTTTATTAAGAGCATTATTATTCGCATAATTTTCATATCAAATACATAAAACTATTAAAAGATAAATCCGAACTAAGTTAAGACTGAACAATTACAAATTTACAAACCAATGTAACAAATTAAAACATAAGTCAACAAGTCTTAAATGTTAGCAACAGAAATTCCTGTACAAAGTAATTATGCATCCCAGCCAAGTTGTTACATAAGACATTTTCAAAACCCGTGATCAGGGATTAGGAACCTGGCATTACTTACTGGCAATAAGAACTAGGAATATCTTACTGCGAGGAATGCTAGTTCCAATGCAGCCCTTGCGTCCTCGGCGGGTGCGTGGCCTTTCTTGCCCTGTTGGATATTGCGCCCTAAGCGTTCCTTGACCAGGAAACGCAGGGCACGCCTGTATGGCAACCCTTTATTGTGCGGGTACAAGGCGCATGTGTCTACGACGACCTCGTGAATCAACTTCAGAGCTCTAAGGTCATTATCCAATGCATGACCTACGAGGATAGTGTCACACCCTACAAATTGCAGGATATCACTTTGCACATCTTGAAGTGTTTTCACTGCGTGTAACATATCATTTAAAGATACACCGGAAAAAATCGTGTTGCAATCTAGAATCCTTGAACTGGGCTTCACCAATGTCTCGTACACAGTGTTACCACATGCGTTGATAAGAACTATCCGTGCGAGCTCCATCCCCGCGGTGGTATATATCATCTCTGCGTCTAACGCATAAATACCTCCGCGGGGCTCGCTAGCTCGCACGTATCCTTCCAGAGGTCCATTGTAGCCCAGCTTTGAGTTTGTATGGACATGATACTGGCTCTTAGTGCACCCTTTTTGTCCTTGTGAGGCATTACAGCAGCTATGTCGCCGACGTCCAAATGGACCTTCTGCACGACGCACATGGTACACACAATTCTGAGATAAATCAACATTTGGGTTGTAAGCAACGTAAGCGTCAAAATCTTCTTCACAACGATCACAAGAATATACGTTGTTTTCATCACCTTGAGAACCGCTTGGAATGGACTCAGGTGCGTTAGTATTGAAACTCGATTTCTGCACTGCTTTATTTCTAGGTCTTGATATTGAATCCACAAAAAAATACGCCTTATCCGATTTGGACTCCAAAGGCCTGGGATAGCCCATAATATGCAATTTGTCCGGTTTCAAACAACGAGGGCGGAGAGCCCTCTTCAGCTGATCCTCACAGCATTGTTTTGGTTCTAGCGACGATGGCGCGGACGAGGGTAAAGAAGTCCGGCAGGTTTTGCAAATATACATCTTACTTTTAAAGTTGTACAAACAAACACAGTATGACAGACAATTTTAAGTATTAATTCGAGAGTGATAGGAAGGCAGAGCACTGAAGTAATGAAGTTTTGGTGAGACAGGACACCTTATATATTCGAATAATAGCTATCATTAGTTAATGACAAAGGCTATTAGGCCAACCTATTATAGTCAAACATTTAATGAAATTAATTAGTATTTAAAGTTAAAATTATCAGCAAATAGTTGTTCATTGCTGAACATAGTTTACTAATGTTTCGGTGCAAAATTAATTCGCAAAATGATTCATTTGGCAAATGTTTCATTTGACAACTGTTTATTTTTTCTGAAACTGTAAACATTTCAGGGTAAAACAAACCTAACCTAACCTACAGGATCACAGTTCAGAAAAAACTAGTGGAAGTGCCATGAGTCCCGTTTTGTATCGAAACCAGGTGTGGCAAAACGCACACCATACACATTATTGCAATACATAATTGAAATCTTAGCAATCATTGGTCGTAGCGTCTATTCAAAAAAGTCATAACTTCTGAATCCAGTAACACAATTTAAACTTTACTAGGTTTACTTTACTAGGTTATTAGGTTTTAGGTTTCCGATGATGGGACACTAGAGATATCGAGGCCAACGGAACTCCTCAAAGCTAACAAGAAGTAATGCTCGCGTGACTAAGTGATCTCGATTAATATAGATAGCTCGACGGTCCCCAAGAACAAAGTATTAAGTGCAAAATTATAGTTTCGAGAAATTGCCGTTTAAAGTTGGGCTCAAGTAAAAATCTCAATATTTTCGTAAGAAGTAATCTAACACTAAAACTACTTATAAATACCTCTTAATATGGTTTATACTTCTAATTTATGTACAATTGTTTGTTTTATTTTTTTGTATTTGTAGATAAATGGCGTTTTTTATTACTTTACGACTTTTTTCTGTGGATTAAGAGGTGTCGCATATAAATAAATGACTTTGTTCAATGGAGTACCGAAATTAAATAAAAGTCTTATTTGCATAGACATTATTCATCGAAGCTTTGTGTAAATATCAGGTCGTATGTAAAACTAATTATGTTTTGGCAATACTAGATGTAATACCAATACCTTAAAATATATCAGAATATATTAATTTAATAATTGCAAAAACTTCCAAATAATTTACAAGCAATCTACAAAAAATAATGTTCACTCTAACTCGTACGATCTCCGCAGAACAACGGCGCAAATGACGTTGCACCCCGACGCGGCCGGTACGTCTTGTTTTGAACAAGATCGTAAGCGTTCATGCCACAGTGTACGTCGAAACGTTTTTCAATTGGGTATCTCAGTAAATATAACACAAAATAAATAAATAAAAATGTAGTCATGTAGTTCGTTTGATGCTTAGTTTAAATCTGTAAAAAAAGCTATTTCGTCTTATTTTTCCATACGACTATGTTCGTGAAGCCGTCGAGCTATTAGCTACTAACAAGAAGCTTTAAGTTAATGATTCTTTCGCACTGATCTAATGCTGAAGTCGGGACTAGGCCGTGTTTGGGCTTAATGGAATTGTTTAGAGACGCACTCATAAATTTGCTCTCGAAATGCAGAATTTGTCGAAGTTAAACTGATGATTTAGACCATAGGGCCTAGCCTACGTAGTTGCAATACGTTTACTTTAACGGTTACACGGCAAAATGTAGTCAAAACTAGCAAAACGCTATCTTTGCCTACTGTACACGTCATTTTCAGATTCCTATGCTTAACACTTTCTCATACGAGATGCACGTAACGTAAGCAAGACCTCACCCACCATCATACCACATACTACCCAATGCATCTATTTTATATAAAAACACAACTTAAAAACATAAATAAAATAGTTTTTCAATAAAAATAAAACTTCCTTTAAAAAACACCCAGAAACTATAAAGCAAAAAAAATATCTATGAAATAAAAATTGAACAGACTACAAAAAGCATGAAAATATCTTTTAATCTGTTTGAAGTCGATGACTCAGCAGGTACGACCCAGCAGGAGTGGGGTCTTTGGAGATTCAGGCAAGTCTTTAAACGGTTTTATTCTTATTACGTAACTTAAAAATAATTTCAGTGCTCTTTGTGCATGTCAGTTAGTTTAACAAAACGATGAAAGTGAAATAAAATTCATTATGTTTATATTCTATAATTAGATTTAATTAATTTGTTATCGTCTACACTATAGACTCTATAGTAATATCAAACAAAAACAATTAATTAAGTGACTATCATATTAATTTGCTAATTATTCTGTAAATTAAAGTTATTTGTCCATCAAGTTGTTTAATATCCTATAATTTAATTTTATTGACATGGCTAAAATAACAAAATTATTAATTAGAAAGAAGATTAAATTTTTAATGAACTAGTATTTACCTACCCGGTATTATTTAATTATCCGGTAAATGAATTGAAATATAGACTAGGGATTTTACAAAATTCCCGTGGGAATTTCTAAAAATTACAACGTGGCCATCAATTCGTTAACGTAATGTGAAAAAGCCATGTGCTACAAAATGATCTTTCTAGACTTTGCGGTTGATATTCCGAGATTTAACGTGCGTACTTGGTTCATATGTATGTACATATTTTTTTGTTTGCGTCACTCCTATGGGCATGGCAAAACTTAAGGATCTATTATAGCCAAGCCAATATTTTTGAGTCAATTCTACATCGGCGTGTGGGACGCCTGGCCAACTTTCGACCTATTTAAATAAATCTTAAGTTTGCTGACTCGAAGTAGCTAATTTTATGTCTGGGAGAGAAAACTTTTGTTTCTTACGCTGTGTTTCACCCACTTACATGCAGAGCTCGTGGCAATATAGGACTAAAAAGCAGACTACTCGTTATTCCAGAGATCAGAATCCGTCCAGCAATTTGTAGCGTGAAAGAGTATAATAACTTATTGAATCAGGCGTTACTTTGCGGAGGTCCATATTAATGAACTAAAACAATTACTTTGCTCACCCGCGACCAAAGGTCGCGGGTGAGCAAAGTAATTGTTTTAGTTCAGTATAATAACTATCAATCACAAACTTTCGCATTTATAATATTGATTCTGAGAAATACTTAAACTTTGTACATACAATTTATTGAATCAGGCGTTACTTTGCAGAGGTCCATATCAATATATTAGGGGAGCCCAAGAGGGGATTTGGGTAGTCACTCGAGCGCGGCAGAGTACCTGCAGCGAATATGAGCACTTCATGCAGAGGGGTTTGCCTGGGGCAGGCCAGGCACCCCGTCTGAATACTTAGTAAAAAAAATAGATTCTTTGAAATACTCGAGCGCGTCAACATAATGTTTCAGAAACACCTTCTACAATTAATTTCTTTTTAGGGTTCCGTAAACGGTGTCAACGGGACCCTAATACTGAGACTATCTCTTGAACCGCATTAGCTAGACGCTTAAAATCGTCACCGATTATGCATTATTGTGGCCGCTATAACAACGAATAGGTAAGAAATAATGTTCCAAGCGGCTCCGCATTTATTTTTTTAGCATTATGTAAGCATTTTTTAAAAATTTTATTGTATTTTAAATTTAGTTTTATTTTCACATTTGTTATGATTTAGGTATTTGTATATTAGGTAAAGAGCACGTTTAATTTTGCAGTACTTTTTTAAGCCTTTTGTGAGTCGATTGTGTCTTAGGTTTATTGTTAAGGCGAGGTACCTCGTAGAAACGTAATTTTTAATTTCATTTTATTTAGAAACGGTAATGATTAAACACGTGAAAAAAATATATGTTGCTTTTGAGACCTTTCTGTAAGTACGTCGGGCACTCGTTACATAATTGGACAAACTTCGCTCGATAGAAAAAAAATCCAAACATACCCCTTTTTTGTACCTTTAAACTCATTTCATTTCAATACTATACTACTTGATGTATTGAAAGTCACATCAAAATAAACGTCTGTAATGATGTAATGTCCGTCGGGTTTAATTTTGTTAATTTTGTAAAACATATAATATTTAACTCAATATTAACGAAATTCACGGCACGATTTACTGGCGCCCCGCTGCCAGCCCGCCGCTCAGTCCCGAGCGGAACGTGTTGGAGGTCGGACGCTTGCCAATTTTTGAAGCGCTCCACATTACGACTAAATATCCTTGATGTGGGTAGTAGTATCATCATTTATTTCTGTTATTTATCACTATTCAATGTAACCGCCACACACAAAAAGAAACACCCATCCACGGAACTATACACAGTACACAGTGTACAAAGAAAAACAGTACGGGCACAGAGTAAAAATGTAACAAGTTATTCAACTTCATACTAGAGCGCCCGAATCGACGCACGCACACAGCCAAACGTATTACACGGCCGCTAAGTAATCTTCGGAATATAAAACAATGCTGCAGCCCACGCAGCGCGCCGTCTATGACGCTTAGCTGTGTGCGTGCGTCGATTCGGGCTCTCTAGAATGAAGTTGAATAACTGGTTACATTTTTACTCTGTGGTACGGGTCTATCAAATTTTTTACAAGTGCCTGTAATATAAATTCGCATTTATTGACAAAATTGCCACATTACAAAGTTTACTAATGGTACCGCTGCAATCGCCGAAATGATAATTCTTATTATTTCAGCATGAAGGTGACAAAGATGACTGTTTCACACATCTAAAAATATACACGATGATTTTTAATCGGTGATCAGGAATTGAAAAGTCTTGATCCCTAGACAAAATGGAATTTAATAGATGAGATCTTAAAGCAATGAGGTCTCTGGTTAATTAATAAATAAAAAAAAGTTAAAACTTCTTCCATCCACCGAATGCATGGTCATCCTACATTTGTTTTAGTTAAGTAGTTCCGTCAAGTGTCATCGCTTTGGCGGGAAATTTGACAGGTCTCACGTCAAAGTTTGTTAAAGAAACTGACTTGTTCAAAGAGGTTTCAGGCTCATAGACTAAACCATGCGTAGGGTGACAATAAATTTAGTTAAAAAATGATTTTCCAAATAATTATTGTTTAAAAAAATAGATGGATTTTGTCGTGTAACTGCGACTTAAACGTGGTCGCCATCGAATACTGATCTAGAAAAATTGGTTCCTGATCACCGATTAAAAATCATCGTGTATAAAAAAAGAAACTGACTGACTGACTCACTGAAATATCAACGCACAGCCCAAACGGCTGGGTCTAGAGATTCCAAATTGCCAAAAGGTTCCTTATAAGGTCTAGAGGTGCACTAAGAAAGGATTTTTCAAAATTCACAACTTAGGGGGTGAGACGGGGGTCCGAAGTTTGTATGGGGAAACAAGATTACTAGTTAGACTATTTTATTCCAAATTTTTCAGGAGTACTAACGATAAATGAGTAAACACGTGTTTTAGGTTTTTTGGGAAATCAACCCCTAAAAGAGGGCAAACGAAAACAACAACAATTTTAAAATCCAACGTGGCGGACGTGAAATACCATCTCCCCCGGTGGGGTGCGATGGGGTTGAAATATCTAAATATCAATATGGGTGTCGTTTTTATGTTTTTTTTGGGACGTTAATTACAAAAATGACATCGATTTTGTAATTTAATATTGTGGACTCCTGACACCTATCATTTTCCTAAAGTTTATAATCTCAGTGACTTTTAGGTTATAAACTATATGGAAATGACAGGTGTCAGGATTTACTTCTTCACTGCCGACCACTATGTATACGCTCATTTTTTCATAAATCTCAAATTCGGTTTTTACAATATTGACTTAGACCGCTGACTACCGACACAGTGCCACTTTTAGCAATTGTTGTAGTGTGTGATAGCGTGAGAAGTATGATGTCATATGGCTTACGAGGCTCTTGCGAGTGTATACATATTTTTGACCACTTGATCCGTGAAGAATGACCGACACCTAACGTTATTTGTATTTTAGCGCCATATATAGTTTAGTTTTGTATCTAACTGAAATTCTGGAACTGTACAAGCTGCGGACAAAGAAGTATCCACTTCGAAAACGTTTCATATTTTACATTTATTACACAAAAGTAATCTAAGTAATTGCACCTAAACATTTAAATTACAGCGTGATCTTGGTCTCGGTCGCAACTTACAATACTGTAAATTATATTACACTGTGGCTGGCAAGCTTGACCTCCGTCGGCGAGTTCACGGCGCGCGCGGCGATCGTAGCTTTTGCGCGGGCGGGGTGCGGGGTGTAAATTAACGTGGCGCGCTTCAAGAACCTCGCCTTAATTTTAACTTTGATTAAAGGGAAGCATAAATCATAAAATAGACGTACTATATCATAAAAAACAATTGCACGCTTCCAATACATTTGCCGAAAGAATAACCTTCGAAAAAGAAAGAACAGCTAGGCACTCGCAAAATGTTCGTATGTTGTCACAACCATAGTCACGCCTGTACTCAAACCAAGTTGTGTAGGCGTTCAATTTTTTTACTCTAGGAGTGATCGACTGGGCAGTTTTGTGGTCAGAAAGTCCCAAGCGGTGTCCACCCGATTCAATCGATTTTCCATTACTCAACCGATATTACATTTTGTAGATAGAGCAGAACGAAAGCACTACTAAATCCCTTAAATGTATTTTGTGATTAATCAAAAGTCAATTTCAGTCAATCATTATGTTTCTATTCACAAACGACAATATAGGTTTTCAGTTATTTTAGATAGGCCATATACTACACAAATGAAACCTGATTGATATCGGAAAATTTCGATTTTGAAGCAACAGCAGCAGCTGCTTTGGAGCAGCCTATATACAGTAGAATTACATAAAGTTTACCACTCAGATGGTTTGCCTTCATTTCATATTCAACTTTAACGACCTACAAATAAAGCCAATTTTAGAATACTGTTACCCGCGTTTGCAGATTTTGTAATAGCTACTTTATGTGTATGGTGCTAAAGTTGGAAATGAAATGAAGGCAAGCCATCTGTCAGTGGTAAACTAAAAGTAAACGTATTGTACGTACGTGTAAGGTATAGGACAGAAGTTCCCAAACTGTGCATCGCGGAACTAACTCAGGGGCATCACCGTGCACTTGGGTTGCCTGCATATGTATCTAGACTCTAGCTGCTTGTTAAGCTCTAGGTTGTAGAGCTTAACAAATATTTACTACGAAAAAAGTTACGACATGATGAAAAAAAGGGTCGCAGTATGAAAAGATTAGGATCCCGTTATCTAGGAAGAACCCAAATCATTGCAAACTATTTTCAATTGCACGAGAACATCACGTCAGATGTCAGATTCCTTAATTGTCATTATCAATGACTCAGATATACAGTACGTTATGTTTCTAACCAAGTTATATATTTTTTATTTTTATCTAATTAAAAAATAGCATTTTTAGAATAATGCTGAGTAAAATCCTTATACAGGACAGGGTGTCATTCATTTCTCCAGGGGGCAAGGAAAGCCTGTATAAAAAGAATTGTCTAAAAACGGATAACTAACTAAAAAAAAGAGTGAGATACTTGTAAATCGTTTAATCTTAGGTATACCTATTAATAAATTTCTATGCAGATAATTAATACATCAACGATTGCTTTATTAAGAGCATTATTATCTACATAGTTTTCATATCACATAATATAAAATAACAAACTATTAAAGGATAAATCCGAACTAATTTAAGATTGAACATTTACAATTTTACAAATCAATGTAACAAATTAAAACATATGTCAACAAGTCTTTAATGTTAGCAACAGAAATTCCTGTACAAAGTAATTGTGCATCCCACCCAAGTTATGTTATGTCAGACATTTTCAAAACTCGTGATCAGGGATTGCGAACCTGGCATTACTGGCAATAAGAACTAGGAATATCTTCTTACTGCAAGCAATGCTAGTTCCAATGCAGCCCGTGCGTCCTCAGTGGGTGCGTGGCCTTTCTTGCCCTGTTGGATATTGCGCCCTAAGCGTTCCTTAACCAGGAAACGCAAGGCATGCCTGTATGGCAACCCTCTACGGTGCGGGTATAAGGCGCATGTGTCTACGACGACCTCGTGAATCAACTTCAGAGCTCTAAGGTCATTTTCCAATGCATGACCTATGAGGATAGTATCATATCCTACAAATTGCAGGATATCGCTTTGCACATCTTGAAGTGTTTTCGTTGCGTGTGACATATCATTTGAAGATACACCGGAAAAAATCGTGTTGCAGTCTAGAATCCTTGAACTGGGCTTCACCAATGTCTCATACACAGGCTTACCACATGCGTTAATAAGAACTATCCATGCGAGCTCCATCCCCGCGGTGGTATATATCATCTCTGCATCTAACGCATAAATACCTCCGCGGGGCTCGCTAGCTCGCACGTATCCTTCCAGAGGTCCATTGTAGCCCGGCTTTGCGGTTCTATGGACATGATACTGGGCCTTAGTGCACCCTTTTTGTCCTTCTGAGGCGTTACAGCAGCTATGTCGCCGACGTCCAAATGGACCTTCTGCACGACGCACATGGTACACACAACTCTGAGATAAATCAACATTTGTGTTGTCAGCAACGTAAGCGTAAAAGTCTAGTTCACAACGATAACAAGAATAAACGATTTTTTCATCACCTTGAGAACAGCTTGGATTGGACCCAGGTGCGTTAACATTTAAACTTAATTTCTGCACTGTTTTCTTTGTAGGTCTTGATATTGAATCCACAAAAAAATACGCCTTATCCGATTCGGACTCCACAGGCCTGGGATAGCCCATAATCCGCAACTTGTCCGGTTTCAAACAAAGAGGGCGGAGAACCCTCTTCAGCTGATCCTCACAGCATTGTTTTGGTCCTAGCGACGATGGCGAGGACGAGGGTAAAGAAGTCCGGCAGGTTTTGCAAATGTACATTTTACTTTTAAAGTTGTACAAACAAACACAGGTTGACAATTTTAACTATTAATTCGAGAGCGATAGGAAGGCAGAGCACTGAAGTAGTGACGTTTTGGAGAGACAGGACACATTATATATTCGAATAATAGCTATCATTAGTTAGTTACAAAGGCTATTCGCCCAACCTATTGCAATCAAATAATTAATTAAATTAATGAGTATTTGAAGTTATAATTATCAGCAAATAGTTCTTCGTTGCTGAACATGTACCTTTTTCATTTCTTTCCAATTCGGACCATTTAATGCTCTCTGAATCCTGTCATATGAATCTCTTGGTGCCATTACTAGTGTAAACCATTGTTGGTGAACCAAATAAATCAGCCTGTCTCATCAGTGATCGTGGGCATGTTCTGCCGTTATCAAGTAGCTTCCATTTCAGTGCTCGTCTTGTCCAAAGCTCCGTCCCCATAAGTACGAGTACAACGTCCCCTGTCCATCTACACTTCCACAGAACCGACTCTCATTCTCTATTCTTAATTTAGACTAATTATTTGACCGTGGTACGAATGGTCATTTTGCGTAAACATCAGTTGGATACAAATCGATATATATAACACCGATATTACAAAAAATAGATTATGTAGACTACCTTAATTTAAAATAAAAATACCACTACATACGTAATGTGTGCCTTGTGAGCTCTCGATGGATGCATGCCCTTCCTAGCCCTGTTGGATACAAAGGGTGTATCCGTTAACACGATCAATAACATAAATTATACATTGTTTAACTAATCAGTAATTACTAATTAAGTCGAAGTGGTTTAAATAATTTTAAATGAAAAAATTGTACTGCAGACCGTCATGTCCAGTCGAAGTACTTGACGTTGACATTTACTATCGTTTTAAATTGAAAATGTACTAAATACACCAATATTTTGCTTAATAAACATGCGCAGTTCTTAAATAAACGATCGGTTCTTTCAAAATTACGTAATAGTTTCCTCATCAAGTACACTAAAATAACTTTATCCTGTTTATTTAACATCACCAACAAAAATTATGCTAATCTCACCAGGAACTTCTTCTCTAGATAACTTGTACTTTTACAGCGAAAATACCCATGGATCGTATGCTTGCTACACACCCGCGGTCACAATCAGAATCACTGCCGGTGATCGTGACAACAACACGAATATTATCAATCAAGGATCCTCGTATGCGTTATTTAACTCAAATTAACTCAAATCTCGGCTTAAATTTGTTCTTGTTTCGGCATAATTCACGTGCATCGTAATTTAATTTTGTTGTTGCCATTTTTAACCCCCGACACAAAAAAAAGGGGTGTTATAAGTTTGACCGCTATGTGTGTGTGTCTGTCTGTGGCATCATAGGTCTTAAACGAGTGCACCGATTTGGATTTGTTTTTTTTAATAGAAAGCAGGTTTCTTGGCGATGGTTCTTAGATACCATAGATATAGATAGGAACCGTGATAGCTAGAGAGTTGAAATTTTCACAGATGATGTATTTCGGTTGCCGCTATAACAACAAATACTAAAAAATGGAATAAAATAAATATTTAAGGGGGCTCCCATACAACAAACGTATTTTTTTTGCTCGTTTTTGCTCGATATTGATAACGGCAACAGGTAGAAGCTTGAAATATTCACAGAATAAAGTAGTAAAAATATTTAGTAAAATATTAAAAATAAATCATTAAATTAAAACAAAATAAAATATTTAAGGGGGGCTCCCATACAACAAACGTGAATTTTATAGATAATTGTACGGAACCATTCGTGCGCGAGTCCGACTCGCACTTGGCCGGTTTTAAATTAAAATAAAACCTCCTTTAAAAAACACCGAGAAAATAAAAAGCAAAAAAAAAATATCTATGAAATAAAAATTGAACAGACTACAAAAAGCATGAAAATATCTTTCAATCTGTTTGATTGAAGTCGATGACTCAGCCAGCAAGACCCAGCAGGAGTGTACCTTGTCATCTACTTTACCTGTATACTATTCTATTGGGCTTTTTGTAGTCGGTTAAATGTTTTGCTTCTTAGTTTCAAGATGTTTTTTGAAAGCGGTTTTATTTTTTACTTTTTTTAATACAGCTATATCACGTAAGTGTCTATAACGATACCATAAACCATTAATTAATAATTTCTACAAGAAAATAAAGTTTAATTTTTCAAAAGAAAAGCCAGACTTAATGAAGGATGGATACCTAAACTTCTTAGTCTTAGGCTTAATATTTATCTACTTATATGTATGTTTATCCATTGTCTGATACCCATAGTACAAGTTTCGCTTAGTTTGGGAATAAGTCGATTGTTTTCAATTGTCCCATTATTTTTTTATTTATTTGGCGGGGCGTGAAAAATTTTGCAAGTAAAGCCAGAGCAAAACAAACCTAAAAACATACCCATTTATCCTCTTCTTGAAAAGCAGTGCAGTAATGAAAGAAAAGCGTTTGGTTACTTCGAAAGTTTATTCAACCCGGGGGGATCGGGTTGTTAGTACCCTTCGCCACTGTTATTTAATACGTGGGGCATACTAAAAGTTTCTGGAACTGGCAACTTATAAAAAAAAAAAAAAAAAAAGCAATAATAAGATTTGAAAAAGTAACTCTCTGGCAGTGTATTACTTTTTAATTTGCGAGACTGTCATTTGTTTTTTCATCGTGGTGTTGGATTGAAATTTGGGTGTCGCTGTTGCAATGAATTCAAAGTCGTGAAAATTTTCGATCCATGATTTTTTACGATTTCCGATGTGGATTAAGTCAGCAAGAGAGTTGTCAAAGACTTCTCTTAGGATTTGGTGATGAAGCCCCATGTCGTAGCTCTGTCTATTCGTGGTTTAGTGAGTTTAGAGGAGGACGTGACCATCTCTATGACGATGAACGTGAAGGCCATCCAGCAACTGCGGTTACCGATATTAATATTAATACTGTACGACAACTAATTGAAACTGACAAAAAATTTATATGTCAGCAAATTCGTACTACCTTAGGAATTGGAATGAGCCAGGTGCAAAAGATATTGCATTTGCATCTGAAGGTTCGGAAACTTTGCACTCGATGGATACCGCATGATTTATCGGAAGACCAGAAACGACTGCGTGTAGAGTGATGCCGCAAAATGATAAAAAAAATTGATGGAGGACAATCAATGGTTGTATATAACATCGTGACAGGTGACGAAACCTGGGTATACTACTTTGAACTGGAAAGAAAAAGTCAATCGGCTGAATGGGTCTTTCCTTTTGAAGACTTGCCGACGAAAGTAAAAAAAAGTCGAAGCACAGGTAAGAAAATGGTTGCTTCGTTTTTCGGCAAATCGGGACATTACACCACCGTGTCACTTGAAAACCAAAAGACAGTAACTGTAGATTGGTATGTGAACACGTGCTTGCCTAAGTGTTTGACAAAATTCGTGAAAAGCGTCCCCGTAGCAAAATAGTCCTTCATCACGACAACGCGTCGACACATTCCGCTAAAGCAACGAATGCGTATTTGGAGGCCTTATATGTAGAACTAGCTTTTGCCCGCGGCTTCGCTCGCGTGTACCAAGAGTATTCCAAAGAACCAAGATATCAAGCAAGCAAGCATACAGGCAAGCAAGCAACATGCAAGCATGCAAGCAAGATGCAATCAATCATGCATGCACGCAAGCAAGCAAGCGTGCAAGAAAGCGTGCAAGTAAGCGTGCAAGCATGCGTGCTAGCAAGCCCAACTACAGGTAGATACGGTCCTTTACAGTATTTCTTTATATTTATACAATGTTTTTCGCTAATTCGGAAGCGGGCACAAAAATAACCAGGCTTGTTAATAATATAAAACCTATTATTACTACCCCCTGTCCTGCATAAGGTATAATTCAATGTTTTCCTACCTTCTACGGAAACTTGAGTAACTGGAAGCGATGTGTACCTATTTAGCATTGATATTATACATATTATACATAGTATTTTGTTAAAGTGTTGTGTGACCTAACCGTTAAGGAGTTATGCCTTCCATCATCAGCTCATCTGAATAACCAGAAAGAATACAACTAAAGGTCTATACGTGCATATGATATTTAAAGAAAGTTCCTGTAACTCCTAACCGTTAAGGAGTTTAACCTTCCATCATCAGCTTACCTGGATTACCTGAAAGAATACAACTATCGGTCTATACGTACCGATAATATTTGAAAAAATATCCTCAACTCCTAACCGTTAAGGAGTTTTACCTTCCATCATCACACACAAACACACACTCACACACATACATACACACACACACTTGCATGCACTCACACGTACGCGCGCAGGGCGCGCTACACGCCATACCGCTGGAATAAACTTAGGTTAAGTTAGTATATTATACTTGTATAAACTACTATTTTTAGATTAGTGGTATATTACATGTACTTTTTTTGGAAGAGCGAGACCTCCCAACACAGGTACTTATATACCTACTGGGAAGCCTCAACCTTTGCCTCGTTTTGTAACCACTGTTTTTGGAAAAATAAATTATTGTTTATTGTTGTTTATTGTTTATTGTTGTTTATCATCAGCTCATTAACATGAGATGATGTCTACACCAGACGCAAACACTTAAATAGCTTGAGAAAATATATGAAAAACGTAATGCGTGCCTACAAAATTTGAGGGTTGCCCTCGATTTCCCTGAGATCCCGTCATCAGATCCTGATTTGGTGACAATGGGACCATCTCAGGAGTATATTATATTCTTTCGAATAAAAAAAGATTATTTAAAATCGGTCCACAATTGACCGAGTAATCGGTGAACATACCTACCTACATAAAAAAATACATAAAGTGGAATGCATAACCTCCTCCTTTTTTGAAGTCGATTTAAGAGCCCTTTGCGGCCTACTCACAGTATAAACTTATGAATTTTGAAATTTTAGCTTTCTACAACCAGTAAAACGCAAAATCCCGTTTTTTCCCATTCCCGTAAGAATTTCGGGAAATGCTTTCTTAATGCTCCCCTACACTCCCCAAGGAACCCACTTGCCAAATTTCAGCTTTTTATGACCAGTAAAACGAAAAATCCCGTTTTTCCCGTTCCCGTGGGAATTTTGGAATGTCCTCTCTCAATGCTCCTCTACACTCCCCAAACAACCTACATGCCGAATTTCAGCTTTCTACGACCAGTAAAAAGAAAAATCCCGTTTTTCCCGTTCCCGTGGAAATTTTGGAAAGTCCTCTCTCAATGCTTCTCTACACTCCCCACGCAACCTACATGCCGAATTTCAGCTTTCTACGACCAGTAAAACGGAAGATCCCGTTTTTTCCCGTTCCCGTGGGAATTTTGGAAAGTCCTCTCTCAATCCTCTTCTACACCCCCCAAGCAACTTACATGCCGAATTTCAGCTTTCTACGACCGTTAAACGAAAAATACTGTTTTTTCCTTATTCCGTGGGAATTTCCAAAAATCCTTAAAACAGTTTTTTACTATTATAATTACCTACTTCTATGCCAAATTTGAAGAGTCTAGTAATTATAGTTCATAGGATCCCGTTGAAGTGAATATATAAATCCCGTTTTTTCCTTATCCCGTGGGAATTTTGAAAAATCCTGAAATAAATGTTTTAACTAATGTAATACCTACTTGTGTATCAAATTTGAAGAGTCTAGTTATTATAGTTACTGAGATAGGGTCACTCAGAATCGATTATATAAATCCTGTTTTTTCCCGTTCCCGTGGGAATTCCCAAAAATCCTTCCTTAGTGGATGTCTACATTGTATAAGGTATCTTTGTGTAAAATTTCAAGTCTCTAGGTCCAGTGGTTGGGGCTGTGCGTTGATATATCAACAGTCATTTAGTTTATTTAGACATTTCTACCCCATCGCACCCCATCCAGGGAGATGGTATTTTACGTACGCCACATCGGATTTTAAAACCGTTGTTGTTTTCATAACCAGCGACCCGATAAACCATAGAAACAATACCCATGTTGATTTTCAGACTTTGTTACCCCTTTCCCCCTTTTAGGGGTTGAATTCTCAAAATACCTGAAACACGTGTTTACTCTTTTATCATTAGAAGTACTTCTGTGAAGTTTCAAATAAAATAGTCGAGCGAATCTTGTTTCCCCGTACAAACTTTGGACCCCCGTTTCACCCCCTTAGGGAGTGAATTTTGAAAAATCCTTTCTTAGTGCACCCCTAGACCTTTTAAGGAACCTACATGCCAAATTTGGAATCTCTAGGCCCAGTGGTTTGGGCTGTGCGTTGATATGTCAGTCAGTCAGTCAGTCAGTTTCTTCTTTTATATATTAAGAGATTAATGACTCGTCCGCCATACGGCCCTGATCTTGCACCATGCGATTTCTTTTTGTTCCCAAAGATTAAAGATAAACTTAGAGGTTTATGGTTTACAAGTCCGGAAAAGACAGTGAACGCTTTCCACGAGGCCATCGAAGAAGTCCCTAAGGAAGACTGGACCCACTGCTTTTCACAAAGGTTCCAGCGAATGCAAAAGTGTGTAAATAGGGAGCGTATATACTTTGAAAAAACAATAAATGTGTCATAACGATAATGCATAGTCTTATTTATAAGAATCCAGAAACTTTCAGTATGACCTAAGTACCAAAGAATCTGTGCAAGGAACTCGAGAAGAAAAACCTATACCCGTTTGTCAATTTCAATGATCAAATAGATGAGCATAATAAAGGTTTAATTAAATAAACGTGCAACAATCAACGTTTAGGTCAACGGACCACGTCGATATTGAAACCAAGTCACTGTATCAAGGTCTTTGGAGTTTCAGGCAAGATTTTAAACGGTTTTATTTTTTATTACGTAACTTAAAAATCATTTTCAGTGCTCTTTGTGCATGTGTCAGTTAGTTTATCAAACCGATGAAAGTGAAATTAAATTCATTATGTTTAAATTCTATAATTAGGTATAATTAATTTGTTATCGTCTACACTATAGACTCTACGAGTATAGTAATATCAAACAATTAATTAAGTGGCTATCATATTAATTTACTAATTATTCTGTAAATTAAAGTTCTTTGTCTATAAAGTTGTTTAATATCCTATAATTTAATTTAATTTTATTGACATGGCTAAAATAACAAATTTATTAATTAGAACGAAGATTAAATTTTTAATGAACTAGTATTTACCTACCCGGTATTATTTAATTATCCGGTACCTAATTGAATTGAAATGTAGGGGTTTTACAAAATTCCCGTAGGAATTTCTAAAAATTACAACGTGGCCATGGCCATCAAATCGTTAACGTAATTGGGAAAAAGCCATGTGCAAAAAATGATCTTTCTAGACTTTGCGGTTGATATTCCGAGATTTAACGTGCGTACTTGGTTCATATGTATGTACACATTTTTTTGTTTGCGTCGCTCCAGTCGACATGGCAAAACTTAAGGGTCTATAGCCAATATTTTTTAGTCAATTCTACATCGGCGTGTAGGACGCCTGGCCAACTTTCGTCCTATTTAAATAAATCTTAAGTTTGCTGACTCGAACGAAGTAGATAGTTTATGTCTAGGAGAGAAAACTTTTGTTTCTTACGCTGTGTTTCACCCACTTACATGCAGAGCTCGTGGCAATATAGCACTAAAAAGTAGCCTACTCGTTATTCCAGAGATCCAGCTATCTACATAAAACTTTTATCAGTATCCGTCCAGCTATTTTAGCGTGAAAGAGTAATAACTATCACTCATAAACTTTCGCATTTATTGTATAATATTCTGAGAAAATTCTGAAGATTCTGAGAATTCTGAAAAATGCTTAAACCTTGTACGTACAATTTATTGAATCAGGCGTTACTTTGCAGAGGTCCATATCAATATTAGGTGAGCCCAAGAGAGGATTTGGGGAGTCACTCGAGCGCGGCAGAGTACAAAAAAGTCATGTAAAATTAAACGTGCTCTTTACCTAATGTACAGATACCTAAAACATAACAAAATTTGTTATGTGAAAATAAAACTAAATTTAAAATATACAACAATATTTAAAAAAAAATGCTTACATAATGCTAAAAAAAATTAAAAACTGTAGATACATAAGAAATAGTCAAAATAAATGCGGAGCCGCTTGGAACATTATTATTTCTTCGACAACAATGAAGAATTTGTATGCAAGTGATATTAATAAAATTAAGAATCATAAAATTATATATCCCATTGATATCTATAATAGTTTTAAAAATTAAATGTGGATAATTTGTCTTATAAATGTAATTTGCCTGAATATAATCCGAAATCAATGTTTTTGAAACCAATCGATGAAAACGAAACCTACAATATCATTGTCACTAAAGAATAGTAAATCGAGTGGGTACGATGGTATTATAACCAAAATTCTTAAAATATGCGCTCAGTAAATACCTTGGCGCTTACTCACATAGTTAATTTATCTTTCTCTGATGGAATCTTTCCGCACAGATTGAAATATTGCATAGTTAAGCCTTTGTTCAAGAAAGGAGATAAGCTCCCATCACATTGGTCCCGATTTTATCTAAAGTTTAAAAAAAAGCGGTGCATACAAGAATAAATTACTTCTTAGTGAAACATAATGTACTTTGTCCGGAGCAATATGGTTTTCGCAAGGGCTGCTTGACCATACTTGCTTGCTTTGACCTTGTTCGATCCATAACAGAGAGTCCCGTAATGTCGGTGTTTTTGGATATGTCAAGGGCTTTCGATTTTGTTATCCATTCCAAATTAATGCATAAACATGAAGTCTATGGGATTAAGGGAAAAGTGCTCGAGTTGGTGGGGAGTTATTTGGCCGATAGAATGCAGTCTGTTGAATTTAAGTCAAAGTCAACCAGCAGCTCAAGTCTGACAATATTAAAACATACATATAAATCAGAATATAGGGCAAATAATACAGGAGTTCCACAAGGAAGCATCCTGGGACCTTTACTTTTCCTCCTCTATATAAATGACTTACCCAGAGCTACAACGCATAATAGTACATTCCTGCAGTGGCCGCGAAATAGGGGATTGCCGGCCATCTAGAGATACGAGACCGGCAATCCCCGTTCGTGGCCGAGGCTAGTATAGTGCTTTTCTCAAATAAATCCAAGGAAATAATACGATTGTTCAGCTTATAATACTTATGTACTACCTATTCTTTGGATTTGAGAGGCAGCAAGTTCAACATCCGCTCCGGTTCCGCTCTTAGATCTGGCGGTGTGCAATCAATCTCCATGTCACTCGATGATGAACTCATATCGGCAAAATAACACTTGTTTTGATTAAAAACCACTCGTTTTAGGTATAAACCGTATGAGTATTGTTTTTTTTTCCATTCCCGTCAAAATACTCTGTCACGACTTTTTTTTGTAAGCTGTTCGGGCTAATGTTTTTGCCACCAAATCTTGAGCTGATTTTAGTTATTAAAAAAAAACGATACCTTATTAATTTTTTATTTCAATAAATTATTAACAATAAATGTCAATCCTTGTTTATTTTATTGAATATATACCTGATTAAATGTAGTCAAATAAGACATTAAAAAGTAAGTTCACAAACTTTGTTTTTCTTAATTGGCAGTATGTCATAAATAGTCAATTAAAAAATAAAACCCATTAAAACAAAAGAGAATCTCTTTGCTGGCCATGGCCAGCAATTTTATTCGAAATTCCATTATTGAATGGATGAAAATGAATGATTACATATT
The DNA here is from genome assembly GCA_947563465.1 of Archips xylosteana. NCBI lineage: Eukaryota > Metazoa > Arthropoda > Insecta > Lepidoptera > Tortricidae > Archips > Archips xylosteana. The sequence continues at coordinate 12,395,894 of OX387355.1, forward strand.
AATATTAATAAAACTAAATTTATGCAGTTTACTTCATATAATTCTAATTCTGTATCTTTAAAAAAAAGTATGAGGGTGACACAGTTAATGAGGAAATAAAAAATTAAATTTTTAGGTATAATGATTGATAAACAGCCCAAATTTATTATATTTGTAGCAGATTAAATCGTTTGGTGTTTGCCTAAAGTTGGTACAGAAGCTGCGTTGATGGCATACCATGGTTACGTGTCCTCAGTGCTCAGTTACGGCTTGATACTGTGGGGAAACTCTGTAGAGATTGACAGAATATTTGAAATACATTAAAAAGGCATAAGGAAGGGTATTATGTAATGCTTGGATCAGTGACAATTGTGTCCCATTATTTAGGAAATTAAATATATTACCATTTGCTATGTTTGTATATTAGGGGCATATGTGTTTTTGTCAGCTCGCCCCCAGAGTAGGTACTTTAAAATACGCGGAGAATTTATACCGAGAAAGACGTTATGTCATCACATGTTATGTCTCTTTTATGCAAACCTCCTTGTCGCAAAGATATGTATAAAAGAAATGTGTGTGTTTTTACTATTATGTTTTATTTTTGTTTAGAGATTAGTTCTGATATCTTTTTGTATCAAAATTTGTGTGGCACAACTTTGCGATTGTTCGCGTACTTTCTTTCTTTTTTTTTTTCTTGGTTCTATTTGTGAGATCCTATAATTGGCTCCTATGTTATTACATGTTTAACCTACTCTGTAATTTGGAGCTGTTGGTTCTCCGAAAATAAATAAATAAATAAATGTATTTAATATGAGCATTGTAATTTTTGATCGTTTACCACAAAATTTAAGAACTCTATCAGGAAACATGTTTAAATGTAAGTTAACAAAATGGCCAATGGAAAAATGTTTCTATAGTGTCAAGGATTTCTTGAGTCACAAGGAGTTGTAATTTATTTATTTGTCTACTGTTATTTTATATTTCTTTTTTTTCTCTCCGGGCCTACGCTAGCTGACGCGGACGCCCGCCGCGTGCGCCCGCTCGCGGGACTAAAATGTAGCGAAAATCCGTCGCACGCGCCCGCGCCTCTTAGCACTCTTCATACAATTTCTTATTAGACGCGCGCACGACGGGCGTCCGTTCCGGGTAATCCGCGTCAGCTAGCGAAGGCCCTCAATAATTTATTTAATTATTTATAATAATGATTAAGTATACCTAATATATAATAATAATCCAAGACACAATGTAATAACTAATAATGTACCAAATGAAATGAAATGAAATGAAATATATTTTTTCGTCATCATAGGTATTAAAAATGGTGGTAGTAAAATTGTTAAGTTACATCTATGATCTGCCTTACTGGCGTACGAAATTATAAGCGGAATAAATTAATTCCATTGTATTGTAAAAATTTTACGCATTAGTCCTTATGGTTAAAAAAAGTGATCGGTATATACTATTAACAATACTATTAACAAGCATTATATTATTAACAAGCGTTATATTATAAACAAACATTATATTATTAACAAGCATTATTCTAATTTAATATCATACAATTCAAATTATAAGGATATAGTTGAGTCATTCAAATAGTCAGTAACATTATAATAACATTTCTCACATAGTAATTCTGAAAGCATACGTTTAAACTTATTTACATTAATGTTTTGCCAATCTGTTGGAAGTTTATTGAACAATTTTGGTGCCATTATTAAAATGTTCTTCTTCATCAAAGCAGTGTTACTTTTATTAATAAACAATACAGGTTTCCTCGGACGTAGACTGTCCTGTGTTGTCTTTTTCATGTGAAACAGATTAGGGTTGCATTTAACGAATACACAGCACTCAAAAATGTAAAGGCATGGAAATGTCAGCAATCCTAACAACCTAAAAAATGGCTGACAACTTTCCCGAGGTTTGAGGCCACATATGGCCTTTATGCAACGTTTTTGAGCTCTAAATATTAACTCTCGGTGAGTAGAATTTCCCCAAAAAACCAATCCGTATCGCAAGGTAGATGCCACAAACCCATGGTACGCAATTAACACCGTTTTTCTGTCAGAAATCTTGGCCAATTTGTAGAGAGCATATGAGAATTTATATAACCTACTACATATTTCCAGAGAATGAGACCTCCACGACATATCACTATCTATGTAGAGTCCCAAAAACTTAGTTACTTCCGTTTTATTTATAACGCTACCCTCGAAATTTATGTTTAATTTCGGAACTGTTTTTCGTTGCGAAAATTGCATTGCACAGGTTTTCCCAAGGTTGGCCTTTAAATTATTGATCTCTAACCATTGAATAATGTTTTTCAATGTAGTATTAACTTCTTGTTCATAATCAATGTCAGGATTAAGTTCAACGAATATAGTACTATCATCAGCGAATAATACCATTGGATGTGCGCTGCTGTTGGTAATGTCATTGATATAAACCAGAAATAACAAGGGTCCCAACACACTACCCTGAGGTACCCCGTATTTAACTTTCCTATGGCCAGACGCATATATCTTTTCCTTCTTAGTTTTAGAACATATCTGAGTGAGCTCAGTATACTGCTCTCTGTTTTCCAAATATGATGTCATAAGTTGAAGCGCGTTTCCACGGATCCCGTAATTATTTAATTTATAAAGCAACAACTGATGGTCTACATGGTCAAACGCCTTCGTCATGTCCATATATATAGCACAAGATGGTATTCGTTTATCCATACAATTTACGACCTTTGCGACCAAATCATATATTGCCATATTTATCGACATGTTCTTACGAAAACCTTTCTGTTCCTTAACGAGTATTTTGTGCTTTTCAAAAAAATTATAAAGACAATTGCAAAAATGTTTTTCAAAAATCTTTGAGAAGATACATAATTTTGCTACCGGTCTATAGCTGCTCATACTTTCCCTGTTATCCTTTTTGAATAATGGCTGTATTATAGCCAGTTTTAGGTTATCAGGGTAGACACCGGTCGTTAAGCTTAAATTTATGATATGGGCCAAAGGTGGTGATATTAGGTCACATACATATTTTATAACTTTGGTGCTTATTCCGTCAAAACCTACGCTACCTGTATTTTTCAAAGTTAAGATGATCCTATGTACGTCGTCTGGTGTAACCGGAGACATAAAAATGGAGTAAGGATTAATGAACATATTGGTCTGATATGTTTTGTTTTTATTTATGCTATTTTGCTCTATTACGTCGACAAAATAGTCATTGAAAGCAGTAGCAATATCTGTTGGATTCGTTACATAGTTGTTATCAATCTTTATCTTAGAAATTGGTTCCTTAGGTAAATTGCTTTTAGATTGATGTATAGTCTGCCAAGTAGCTTTAGTTTTATTATTAGAATTAGCTATGTAATAATTATTTTGAGCCCGTTGGGTCATATTAATAATTTTTTTCAGCCTTTTTGCATAAATAGTATATGCAGTTTTATTTTTATTATTTTTATTTAACCGATATAACCATAAGCTTTCTCTTTTTCTTCTACAGCACGTCCTTATCCCCCGGGAAATCCATTTAGATCTGACCCTTATGGTTTTTTTTATCGTTACAAATGGAAAACAGAGGTCATAAAGACATCCAAAAATATCCAAGAAACTATCATAAGCTATGTCAGCATCATTTGAGGAAAACACATTGTTGAAACTGAGACATTTTATATGTTCTCGAAATCGGTTCAGATGTTCTTGATTGTAGACACGGCGTCTAATATTCCATGATGTCATTGTGCAACGTTTATTTACAGGACATTTCAATATTTGAGCCGCATGATCTGACAAAGACATCTCCAACACTTCACCCTTTGTACCTTTTATGTTATGAGCAAAATTATCTAAACAGGTTCCACTAATAAATCTTGTCGCCTGTTTGAATTCTAGCTTTAAGTTGTGACTTAATAACTGATAGATAAATTCGCGGCTAATGGGCGTCTGTTTTAATGTGTCGATATTAAAATCGCCGCAAATCACCACTTTTCTATTCTTTAACATGCATGCAGTATTTAAAACATTTTCAAGTCCCTCATGAAACGTATCCAAACACGTGCCGGGCACTCTATACATACATATAATTATCATATTATGGTCAGTGAGTTCTACAGCACAACATTCCATGAGACATTTTACCGACATTTTTTTAATGTTCTCTAGCACTTTATATCGTAATCCAGCCCTTACGATGATGCAGGTTCCTCCCCTTCTCTTGTCTCTGCAGTAACTTGTAGCGAGAGAGAAATTTGCAACCGTCAATAGAGCTTGATTGTCCTGTGTCATATTATGCTCTGTTATTCCTATGACATCTATGGGCTTATTCTGTGCTTCAAGATCTTCCAGGTGTATTAATAGTTCGTCACTTTTATTCAGTAGTCCTGATATGTTCTGATGCAGTATATGCAGTTGCTGACAAATAATTGGATTAGATCTTGTTTGAGCTATATCTGGTTTGTTGTGTTTATTTATGTTATCAGGTTTTTTTTTATTGCTAAATGAAAAACCTCACACTTTTTTACTAACTCATTTTCCTTGGGCATGATATTTTGTAATAGGTTTTTAATATTTTCAAAAATATTCCGAATACCTGAATCACCAATCTTGCCAAGTGCTTTGAATATAATAACTCGTTTATTAATTATCTAATACCTTTAAACGAGCAATTCTTGTATATATATATATATATATATATAATGTCAGGATTTCAGAAACGGCTCCAACATTTCGATGAAATTTGGTATGTGGGAGTTTTCGGGGATGAAAAATTGATCTAGCTTGGTCTTATCTCTGGGAAAACGCTTGGTACCGAGTTTCAACCCGAGCGGAGCTCGGCCGCCCAGGTACTTAATAATAATATATGAAAGTAATGCCAGATCCCAATCCCTGATCACGGGTTTTGAAAATATCTTAAATAACATAACTTGTGATGCACAATGGAAGTGTAGATGGACAGGGGACGTTGTACTCGTACTTATGGAGTCGGAGCTTTGGACAAGACGAGCACTGAAATGGAAACTATGTACTTGCTAACAGCAGAACATGCCTAAGATCACTACTGAGACGGGTTGATACAAAGAAATTCATATGACAGGATGCAGAGAACATAAAAATTCATAAAATAGTCCGAAATGGAAAGAAATGAAAGAGGTATATGTTCAGCGGGGTACTGCCGTTTCGGCGAAAAATATTTCGCAAAATGATTAATTTGGCAAATGTTTATTTTCTCTGAAACTGTAAACTATTCAGGAAATATTTCAGGACAATCCTATAGGTTAGGTTAGGTTAGGATTGTTTTATAACAACCCTGAAAAGTTTATAGTTTTAGAAAAAATAAACAGTTGTCACATCAAACATTTGCCAAATGAATCATTTCGCGAAATAATATTTCGCCGAAACATTCGTAAACTATGTTCAGCAACGAAGAACTATTTGCTGATAATTATAACTTTGAATACTAATTAATTTCATTAAATGTTTGACTAGAATAGGTTAGCCTATGTCATTAACTAATGATAGCTATTATTCGAATATATAAGGTGTCCTGTCTCACCAAAATGTCATTACTTCAGTGCTCTGCCTTCTTATCACTATCGAATTAAGAGTTAAAATTGTCATACTGTGTTTGTTTGTACAACTTTAAAAGTAAGATGTACATTTGTAAAACCTGCGGGACTTCTTTACCCTCGTCCGCGCCATCGTCGCTAGGACCAAAACAATGCTGTGAGGATCAGCTGAAGAGGGCTCTCCGCCCTCGCTGTTTGAAACCGGACAAATTGCATATTATGGGCTATCCCAGGCCTTTGGAGTCCAAATCGGATAAGGCGTATTTTTTTGTGGATTCAATATCAAGACCAAGAAATAAAGCAGTGCAGAAATCAAGTTTTAATACTAACGCACCAGAGTCCATTCCAAGCGGTTCTCAAGGTGATGAAAAAAACGTATATTCTTGTGATCGTTGTGAAGAATATTTCGACGCTTACGTTGCTTACAACACAAATGATTTAACTCAGAATTGTGTGTACCATGTGCGTCGTGCAGAAGGTCCATTTGGACGTCGGCGACACAGCTGCTGTAATGCTTCACAAGGACAAAAAGGGTGCACTAAGAGCCAGTATCATGTCCATACAAACTCAAAGCTGGGCTACAATGGACCTCTGGAAGGATACGTGCGAGCTAGCGAGCCCCGCGGAGGTATTTATGCGTTAGACGCAGAGATGATATATACCACCGCGGGGATGGAGCTCGCACGGATAGTTCTTATCAACGCATGTGGTAACACTGTGTACGAGACATTGGTGAAGCCCAGTTCAAGGATACTAGATTGCAACACGATTTTTTCCGGTGTATCTTTAAATGATATGTTACACGCTGCGAAAACACTTCAAGATGTGCAAAGTGATATCCTGCAATTTGTAGGGTGTGACACTATACTCGTAGGTCATGCATTGGATAATGACCTTAGAGCTCTGAAGTTGATTCATGAGGTCGTCGTAGATACATGCGCCTTATACCCGCACGATAGAGGGTTGCCATACAGGCGTGCCCTGCGTTTCCTGGTCAAGGAATGCTTAGGGCGCAAAATCCAACAGGGCAAGAAAGGCCACGCACCCACTGAGGACGCACGGGCTGCATTGGAACTAGCATTGCTCGCAGTAAGAAGATATTCCTAGTTCTTATTGCCAGTAATGCCAGGTTCGCAATCCCTGATCACGAGTTTTGAAAATGTCTTACATAACATAACTTGGGTGGGATGCACAATTACTTTGTACAGGAATTTCTGTTGCTAACATTAAAGACTTGTTGACATATGTTTTAATTTGTTACATTGATTTGTAAAATTGTAAATGTTCAATCTTAACTTAGTTCGGATTTATCCTTTAATAGTTTTATGTAACTTTATATTATGTGATATGAAAACTATGTAAATAATAATGCTCGTAATAAAGCAATCGTTGATGTATTAACTATGTGCATAGAAATTTATTAATATAACTAAGATTAAACGATTAACAAGTACCTCACTCTTTTTTTAAAAATTAGTTATCCATTTTTAGACAATTCTTTTTTATACAGGCTTTCATTGCCCCCTGGAGAAATAATGACACCCTGTATAAGGATGTTACTCAGAATTACGTATATTCTAAAAATGCTATTTTTTAATTAGATATAAACAAAAAATATATAACTTGGTTAGAAACATAACGTACTGTATATCTGAGTCATTGATAATGACAATTAAAGAATCTGACATCTGACGTGATGTTCTCGTGCAATTCAAAATAGTAAGCAATAATGTGGATACTTCCTGACAAGGGGTTCCTAATCTTATCATACTGCGACCCTTTTTCATCATGTCGTAACTTTTTTAAGCTCTACAACCTAGAGCTTAACGAGCACCTAGAGTCTAGATACATATGCAGGCGACCCAAGTGTACGGCGATGCCCCTGAGATAGTTGCGCGATGCACAGTTTGGGAACCCCTGACCTAGACCATGCACGTACGTATATAGGCTGCTCTAAAGCAGCTGCTGCCGCTGTTGCTTAAAGAATCGATATTTTTCGATAGTGCGTTCCGTGCGTTTTAGGCGAAACTTCTTTCCTCGCACGACGAAGATCAGGAATCAGCTTACTGCGGCAGCATTCCCGGAGCGTTACAACATAGGGATCTTTGAAAAACCGGCCAAGAGCATGTCGGACACGCCCAAGATAGGGTTCAGTAGCAGGTACGAAAAAATCTTTGCATACTTTACGAGTATTAATGTGGTTGTTTTGGTCCCAACTCCCATCGCGCGCAGAATTTCAACGTCGGCGGTACAGCGCCATCTATCGGCGAATTGGGTAACTAATCAAAACTGCAGTCTACTAGAAATAATATATGTTGATGGTTTTTCAGATGTAATTCTTTATTATATGAACAGATTTCAATTTTATTTTTTTTATTTGTAAGAAGATACTGTTAGCGTGATCTTATAGGTACTTAAAGAAAAAAAAAATGCTTGCAATGGCGGTTAAATTACAATCTTAGTTTAGAAATATTTTTTTACAAAAAATTAAAAACTGCTCTACTGATTAAGTTGAAAATAATTATCCTAGAAAGTTTTTATTAAGTTTAACTTAAGTGATTTTTTTCATATATTTTAGACTTGCTGCTCAAAAGTAAGAGGGGGGACACATTATTTTGAACTTTCGGAGTGAATATCTCCGAAAATATTCTTTTTATCAAAAAATGGTTTTAGCAAACCCCTATTTATTTTCAAATAGATACCTAACCAATGATACCCCACACTATAGGGTTAGTCGAGAAAAAAAATCACCCCCACTTAACGTCTATGGGAGGTCCCCTAAAAGATTTTTTTTTATTATTTTAAGTTATTACTTTGTCGGCGTGACTGCTATATATATTCATGCCAAATTACAGCTTTCTAGTACTAACAGTCTTTCAGCTTAGCCGCGGACGGACAGACAGACAGACAGACAGACAGACATGGCGTAACTATAAGGGTTCCTCGTTGACTACGGAACCCTAAAAACGAGCCTATAGTATGTGCCAGATAACGCTGCCTAAAAGTTCATTACTCCTCAAGTATTATGTTATCTCAAATTTAAAAACGACTGTCGCGAAATGTATGAAATGGTTGGTTATCGTGGTAGAGGGTTGAGTTCACTCGCGCGCGGTCATTGCAGAAATTGTCAACATTTTTTCACTATTAGATTACACATTTATTGAATTAACTCTTGATAACTTCAGATTAGAGTATGTATATATATACTTAGTACGATATTCCTTTCATCCACTTAAAGGTTAACTGCTAGAGATCGCTTAAAGGGATAAATTCGCCTTTGTTACATGCATTTTAACGGTTGTCAATAATGTTTTTCTTTTTTTTTTCTTATTTTTGTACAATAAAGAGCTTACATACATACATACATATTCTGGTATGGGTTGAAATTTGTAATTTGATTTGAATTTATTTAATTTTAATTGTAACTTTATAATATGGGTGTACCGAAATGCCTTTAAATAAAACATTTATTATTATTATTGTCTTGGGTAAGAGATTTTTAAATCATAAAGTAAGAGATTGTTAAAACTAGTTAAACAACAAGAAAACAATAACAAAACGGACGGACGGACAGCGAAGTCTCAGTAATAGGGTCCCGTTTTTATGCTTTGGGTACGGAACCCTAAAAAGGAAGAGGTTCTATGTTCGACTGTATGCATTTTTTTATGTATGTTCACCGATTACTCCCCCAATTGTGGACCGATTTTCAAAATTATTTGTTTATAACTTAGTTTATGTGAATTGGAACTATGTTTAGGTTTAAGAAAAATATACCGTTTGTGCCCCAATAAATATTAAAACATTTATTTAAAAGAGGTGAGGTGGTCCCATTGGCACCAAGTCAAGATCTGATGATGGGACACTAGAGAGATCTGGGACAAATCTCAAATTTTTTTAGGCACGGCTATGTCGATTTTGGCATTTTTAGCATTAAGGCAAGCATTTTCATTCAGAAAGTATCATTTGATAAACTGGATCTGATGAAGAAGACCGCAGATGGCCAACGGAACTCCTCAAAGCTAACAAGAAGTAATGCTCGCGTGACTAGGTTAATGATTCTTTCGCACTGATCTAATGCTGAAGTCGGGACTAGGCCGTGTTTGGGCTTAATGGAATTGTCTCGAGACGCACTCATACATTTGCTCTCGAAATGTACAATTTGTCGAAGTTAAAGTGATGACGAAGACCATAGGGCCTACGTAGTTGCAATACGTTTACTTTAACGGTTACACGGCAAAATGTAGTCAAAACTAGCAAAACGCTATCTTTGCCTACTGTACAAGTCATTTTCGGATTCCTGTGCTTAACACTTTCTCATACGAGATGCACGTAACGTAAGCAAGACCTCACCGTCATACCATTTGTTATCGTCTACACTATAGACTCTATAGTAATATCAAACAATTAACTAAGTGACTATCATATTAATTTGCTAATTATTCTGTAAATTAAAGTTATTTGTCCATCAAGTTGTTTAATATCCTATAATTTAATTTTATTCACATGGCTTAAATAATAAAATTATTAATTAGAAAGAAGATTAAATTTTTAATGAACTAGTATTTACCTACCCGGTATTATTTAATTATCCGGTAAATGAATTGAAATATAGACTAGGGATTTTACAAAATTCCCGTGGGAATTTCTAAAAATTACAACGTGGCCATCAATTTGTTAACGTAATTTGAAAAAGCCATGTGCAACAAAATGATCTTTCTAGACTTTGCGGTTGATATTCCGAGATTTAACGTGCGTACTTGGTTCATATGTATGTACACATTTTTTTGTTTGCGTCACTCCTGTGGGCATGGCAAAACTTAAGGATCTATTATAGCCAAGCCAATATTTTTGAGTCAATTCTACATCGGCGTGTGGGACGCTTGACCAACTTTCGACCGATTTAAATAAATCTTAAGTTTGCTGACTCGAAGTAGCTAATTTTATGTCTAGGAGAGAAAACTTTTGTTTCTTACGCTGTGTTTCACCCACTTACATGCAGAGCTCGTGGCAATATAGGACTAAAAAGTAGACTACTCGTTATTCCAGAGATCAGAATCCGTCCAGCAATTTGTAGCGTGAAAGAGTATAATAACTATCAATCACAAACTTTCGCATTTATAATATTGATTCTGAGAAATACTTAAACCTTGTACATACAATTTACTGAATCAGGCGTTACTTTGCAGAGGTCCATATCAATATATTAGGGGAGCCCAAGAGGGGATTTGGGTAGTCACTCGAGCGCGGCAGAGTACCTGCAGCGAATATGAGCACTTCATGCAGAGGGGTTTGCCTGGGGCAGGCCAGGCACCCCGTCTGAATACTTAGTAAAAAAATAGATTCTTTGAAATACTCGAGCGCGTCAACATAATGTTTCAGAAACACCTTCTACAATTAATTTCTTTTTAGGGTTCCGTAAACGGTGTCAACGGGACCCTAATACTGAGACTATCTCTTGAACCGCAATAGCTAGACGCTTAAAATCGTCACCGATTATGCATTATTGTGGCCGCTATAACAACGAATAGGTAAGAAATAATGTTCCAAGCGGCTCCGCATTTATTTTTTTAGCATTATGTAAGCATTTTTTAAAAATTTTATTGTATTTTAAATTTAGTTTTATTTTCACATTTGTTATGATTTAGGTATCTGTATATTTGTGTATATTCTGTATTTTTTAAGCCTTTTGTGAGTCGATTGTGTCTTAGGTTTATTGTTAATTTTAACGTTGATTAAAGGGAAGCATAAATCATAAAATAGACGTACTATATCATAAAAAACAATTGCACGCTTCCAATACATTTGCCGAAAGAATAACCTTCGAAAAAGAAAGAGCAGCTAGGCACTCGCAAAACGTTCGTATGTTGTCACAACCATAGTCACGCCTGTACTCAAACCAAGTTGTGTAGGCGTTCAATTTTTTTACTCTAGGAGTGATCGACCGGGCAGTTTTGTGGTCAGAAAGTCCCAAGCGGTGTACACCCGATTCAATCGATTTTCCATTACTCAACCGATATTACATTTTGTAGATAGAGCAGAACGAAAGCACTACTAAATCCCTTAAATGTATTTTGTGATTAATCAAAAGTCAATTTCAGTCAATCATTATGTTTCTGTTCACAAACGACAATATAGGTTTTCAGTTATTTTAGATAGGCCATATACTACACAAATGAAACCTGATTGATATCGGAAAATTTCGATTTTGAAGCAACAGCAGCAGCTGCTTTGGAGCAGCCTATATACAGTAGAATTACATAAAGTTTACCACTGACAGATGGTTTGCCTTCATTTCATATTTAACTTTAACGACCTACAAATAAAGCCAATTTTAGAATACTGTTACCCGCGTTTGCAGATTTTGTAATAGCTACTTTATGTGTATGGTGTTAAAGTTGGAAATGAAATGAAGGCAAGCCATCTGTCAGTGGTAAACTAAAAGTAAACGTATTGTACGTACGTGTAAGGTATAGGACAGAAGTTCCCAAACTGTGCATCGCGGAACTAACTCAGGGGCATCACCGTGCACTTGGGTTGCTTGCATATGTATCTAGACTCTAGCTGCTTGTTAAGCTCTAGGTTGTAGAGCTTAACAAATATTTACTACGAAAAAAGTTACGACATGATGAAAAAAAGGGTCGCAGTATGAAAAGATTAGGATCCCGTTATCTAGGAAGAACCCAAATCATTGCAAACTATTTTCAATTGCACGAGAACATCACGTCAGATGTCAGATTCCTTAATTGTCATTATCAATGACTCAGATATACAGTACGTTATGTTTCTAACCAAGTTATATATTTTTTATTTTTATCTAATTAAAAAATAGCATTTTTAGAATAATGCTGAGTAAAATCCTTATACAGGACAGGGTGTCATTCATTTCTCCAGGGGGCAAGGAAAGCCTGTATAAAAAAGAATTGTCTAAAAACGGATAACTAACTAAAAAAAAGAGTGAGATACTTGTAAATCGTTTAATCTTAGGTATACCTATTAATAAATTTCTATGCAGATAGTTAATACATCAACGATTGCTTTATTAAGAGCATTATTATCTACATAGTTTTCATATCACATAATATAAAATAACATAAACTATTAAAGGATAAATCCGAACTAATTTAAGATTGAACATTTACAATTTTACAAATCAATGTAACAAATTAAAACATATGTCAACAAGTCTTTAATGTTAGCAACAGAAATTCCTGTACAAAGTAATTGTGCATCCCACCCAAGTTATGTTATGTCAGACATTTTCAAAACTCGTGATCAGGGATTGCGAACCTGGCATTACTAGCAATAAGAACTAGGAATATCTTCTTACTGCAAGCAATGCTAGTTCCAATGCAGCCCGTGCATCCTCAGTGGGTGCGTGGCCTTTCTTGCCCTGTTGGATATTGCGCCCTAAGCGTTCCTTGACCAGGAAACGCAAGGCATGCCTGTATGGCAACCCTCTACGGTGCGGGTATAAGGCGCATGTGTCTACGACGACCTCGTGAATCAACTTCAGAGCTCTAAGGTCATTTTCCAATGCATGACCTATGAGGATAGTATCATATCCTACAAATTGCTGGATATCGCTTTGCACATCTTGAAGTGTTTTCGTTGCGTGTGACATATCATTTGAAGATACACCGGAAAAAATCGTGTTGCAGTCTAGAATCCTTGAACTGGGCTTCACCCATGTCTCATACACAGGCTTACCACATGCGTTAATAAGAACTATCCATGCGAGCTCCATCCCCGCGGTGGTATATATCATCTCTGCATCTAACGCATAAATACCTCCGCGGGGCTCGCTAGCTCGCACGTATCCTTCCAGAGGTCCATTGTAGCCCGGCTTTGCGGTTCTATGGACATGATACTGGGCCTTAGTGCACCCTTTTTGTCCTTCTGAGGCGTTACAGCAGCTATGTCGCCGACGTCCAAATGGACCTTCTGCACGACGCACATGGTACACACAACTCTGAGATAAATCAACATTTGTGTTGTCAGCAACGTAAGCGTAAAAGTCTAGTTCACAACGATAACAAGAATAAACGATTTTTTCATCACCTTGAGAACAGCTTGGATTGGACCCAGGTGCGTTAACATTTAAACTTAATTTCTGCACTGTTTTCTTTGTAGGTCTTGATATTGAATACACAAAAAAATACGCCTTATCCGATTCGGACTCCACAGGCCTGGGATAGCCCATAATCCGCAACTTGTCCGGTTTCAAACAAAGAGGGCGGAGAACCCTCTTCAGCTGATCCTCACAGCATTGTTTTGGTCCTAGCGACGATGGCGAGGACGAGGGTAAAGAAGTCCGGCAGGTTTTGCAAATGTACATTTTACTTTTAAAGTTGTACAAACAAACACAGGTTGACAATTTTAACTATTAATTCGAGAGCGATAGGAAGGCAGAGCACTGAAGTAGTGACGTTTTGGAGAGACAGGACACATTATATATTCGAATAATAGCTATCATTAGTTAGTTACAAAGGCTATTCGCCCAACCTATTGCAATCAAATAATTAATTAAATTAATGAGTTTTTAAAGTTATAATTATCAGCAAATAGTTCTTCGTTGCTGAACATGTACCTTTTTCATTTCTTTCCAATTCGGACCATTTAATGCTCTCTGAATCCTGTCATATGAATCTCTTGGTGCCATTACTAGTGTAAACAATTGTTGGTGAACCAAATAAATCAGCCTGTCTCATCAGTGATCGTGGGCATGTTCTGCCGTTATCAAGTAGCTTCCATTTCAGTGCTCGTCTTGTCCAAAGCTCCGTCCCCATAAGTACGAGTACAACGTCCCCTGTCCATCTACACTTCCACAGAACCGACTCTCATTCTCTATTCTTAATTTAGACTAATTATTTGACCGTGGTACGAATGGTCATTTTGCGTAAACATCAGTTGGATACAAGTCGATATATATAACACCGATATTACAAAAAATAGATTATGTAGACTACCTTAATTTAAAATAAAAATACCACTACATACGTAATGTGTGCCTTGTGAGCTCTCGATGGATGCATGCCCTTCCTAGCCCTGTTGGATACACAGGGTGTATCCGTTAACACGATCAATAACATAAAATATACATTGTTTAACTAATCAGTAATTACTAATTAAGTCGAAGTGGTTTAAATAATTTAAAAAAAAAAATTGTACTGCAGACCGTCATGTCCAGTCGAAGTACTTGACGTTGACATTTACTATCGTTTTAAATTGAAAATGTACTAAATACACCAATATTTTGCTTAATAAACATGCGCAGTTCTTAAATAAACGATCGGTTCTTTCAAAATTACGTAATAGTTTCCTCATCAAGTACACTAAAATAACTTTATCCTGTTTATTTAACATCACCAACAAAAATTATGCTAATCTCACCAGGAACTTCTTCTCTAGATAACTTGTACTTTTACAGCGAAAATACCCATGGATCGTATGCTTGCTACACACCCGCGGTCACAATCAGAATCACTGCCGGTGATCGTGACAACAACACGAATATTATCAATCAAGGATCCTCGTATGTGTTATTTAACTCAAATCTCGGCTTAAATTTGTTCTTGTTTCGGCATAATTCACGTGCATCGTAATTTAATTTTGTTGTTGCCATTTTTAACCCCCGACACAAAAAAAGGGGTGTTATAAGTTTGACCGCTATGTGTGTGTGTCTGTCTGTGGCATCATAGGTCTTAAACGAGTGCACCGATTTGGATTTGTTTTTTTTTAATAGAAAGCAGGTTTCTTGGCGATGGTTCTTAGATACCATAGATATAGATAGGAACCGTGATAGCTAGAGAGTTGAAATTTTCACAGATGATGTATTTCGGTTGCCGCTATAACAACAAATACTAAAAAATGGAATAAAATAAATATTTAAGGGGGCTCCCATACAACAAACGTATTTTTTTTGCTCGTTTTTGCTCGATATTGATAACGGCAACAGGTAGAAGCTTGAAATATTCACAGAATATTTACTTATTAAAAATAAATCATTAAATTAAAACAAAATAAAATATTTAAGGGGGGCTCCCATACAACGGAACCATTCGTGCGCGAGTCCGACTCGCACTTGGCCGGTTTTAAATTAAAATAAAACCTCCTTTAAAAAACACCGAGAAAATAAAAAGCAAAAAAAAAATATCTATGAAATAAAAATTGAACAGACTACAAAAAGCATGAAAATATCTTTCAATCTGTTTGATTGAAGTCGATGACTCAGCCAGCAAGACCCAGCAGGAGTGTACCTTGTCATCTACTTTACCTGTATACTATTCTATTGGGCTTTTTGTAGTCGGTTAAATGTTTTGCTTCTTAGTTTCAAGATGTTTTTTGAAAGCGGTTTTATTTTTTACTTTTTTTAATACAGCTATATCACGTAAGTGTCTATAACGATACCATAAACCATTAATTAATAATTTCTACAAGAAAATAAAGTTTAATTTTTCAAAAGAAAAGCCAGACTTAATGAAGGATGGATACCTAAACTTCTTAGTCTTAGGCTTAATATTTATCTACTTATATGTATGTTTATCCATTGTCTGATACCCATAGTACAAGTTTCGCTTAGTTTGGGAATAAGTCGATTGTTTTCAATTGTCCCATTATTTTTTTATTTATTTGGCGGGGCGTGAAAAATTTTGCAAGTAAAGCCAGAGCAAAACAAACCTAAAAACATACCCATTTATCCTCTTCTTGAAAAGCAGTGCAGTAATGAAAGAAAAGCGTTTGGTTACTTCGAAAGTTTATTCAACCCGGGGGGATCGGGTTGTTAGTACCCTTCGCCACTGTTATTTAATACGTGGGGCATACTAAAAGTTTCTGGAACTGGCTACTTATAAAAAAAAATTAAAAAAGCAATAATAAGATTTGAAAAAGTAACTCTCTGGCAGTGTATTACTTTTTAATTTGCGAGACTGTCATTTGTTTTTTCATCGTGGTGTTGGATTGAAATTTGGGTGTCGCTGTTGCAATGAATTCAAAGTCGTGAAAATTTTCGATCCATGATTTTTTACGATTTCCGATGTGGATTAAGTCAGCAAGAGAGTTGTCAAAGACTTCTCTTAGGATTTGGTGATGAAGCCCCATGTCGTAGCTCTGTCTATTCGTGGTTTAGTGAGTTTAGAGGAGGACGTGACCATCTCTATGACGATGAACGTGAAGGCCAGCCAGCAACTGCGGTTACCGATATTAATATTAATACTGTACGACAACTAATTGAAACTGACAAAAAATTTATATGTCAACAAATTCGTACTACCTTAGGAATTGGAATGAGCCAGGTGCAAAAGATATTGCATTTGCATCTGAAGGTTCGGAAACTTTGCACTCGATGGATACCGCATGATTTATCGGAAGACCAGAAACGACTGCGTGTAGAGTGATGCCGCAAAATGATAAAAAAAATTGATGGAGGACAATCAATGGTTGTATATAACATCGTGACAGGTGACGAAACCTGGGTATACTACTTTGAACCGGAAAGAAAAAGTCAATCGGCTGAATGGGTCTTTCCTTTTGAAGACTTGCCGACGAAAGTAAAAAAAAGTCGAAGCACAGGTAAGAAAATGGTTGCTTCGTTTTTCGGCAAATCGGGACATTACACCACCGTGTCACTTGAAAACCAAAAGACAGTAACTGTAGATTGGTATGTGAACACGTGCTTGCCTAAGTGTTTGACAAAATTCGTGAAAAGCGTCCCCGTAGCAAAATAGTCCTTCATCACGACAACGCGTCGACACATTCCGCTAAAGCAACGAATGCGTATTTGGAGGCCTTATATGTAGAATTAATGACTCGTCCGCCATACGGCCCTGATCTTGCACCATGCGATTTCTTTTTGTTTCCAAAGATTAAAGATAAACTTAGAGGTTTACGGTTTACAAGTCCGGAAATGACAGTGAACGCTTTCCACGAGGCCATCGAAGAAGTCCCTAAGGAAGACTGGACCCACTGCTTTTCACAAAGGTTCCAGCGAATGCAAAAGTGTGTAAATAGGGAGCGTATATACTTTGAAAAAACAATAAATGTGTCATAACGATAATGCGTAGTCTTATTTATAAGAATCCAGAAACTTTCAGTATGACCTAAGTACCAAAGAATTTGTGCAAGGAACTCGAGAAGAAAAACCTATACCCGTTTGCCAATTTCAATGATCAAATAGATGAGCATAATAAAGGTTTAATTAAATAAACGTGTAACAATGCGCCAACCGGCTAAAGGTCAACGGACCAAGTCGATATTGAAACCAAGTCACTGTATCAAGGTCTTTGGAGTTTCAGGCAAGACTTTAAACGGTTTTATTTTTTATTACGTAACTTAAAAATCATTTTCAGTGCTCTTTGTGCATGTGTCAGTTAGTTTATCAAACCGATGAAAGTGAAATTAAATTCATTATGTTTAAATTCTATAATTAGGTATAATTAATTTGTTATCGTCTACACTATAGACTCTACGAGTATAGTAATATCAAACAATTAATTAAGTGGCTATCATATTAATTTACTAATTATTCTGTAAATTAAAGTTCTTTGTCTATAAAGTTGTTTAATATCCTATAATTTAATTTAATTTTATTGACATGGCTAAAATAACAAATTTATTAATTAGAACGAAGATTAAATTTTTAATGAACTAGTATTTACCTACCCGGTATTATTTAATTATCCGGTACCTAATTGAATTGAAATGTAGGGGTTTTACAAAATTCCCGTAGGAATTTCTAAAAATTACAACGTGGCCATGGCCATCAAATCGTTAACGTAATTGGGAAAAAGCCATGTGCAAAAAATGATCTTTCTAGACTTTGCGGTTGATATTCCGAGATTTAACGTGCGTACTTGGTTCATATGTATGTACACATTTTTTTGTTTGCGTCGCTCCAGTCGACATGGCAAAACTTAAGGGTCTATAGCCAATATTTTTTAGTCAATTCTACATCGGCGTGTAGGACGCCTGGCCAACTTTCGTCCTATTTAAATAAATCTTAAGTTTGCTGACTCGAAGTAGATAGTTTATGTCTAGGAGAGAAAACTTTTGTTTCTTACGCTGTTTTTCACCCACTTACATGCAGAGCTCGTGGCAATATAGCACTAAAATGTAGCCTACTCGTTATTCCAGAGATCCAGCTATCTACATAAAACTTTTATCAGAATCCGTCCAGCTATTTTAGCGTGAAAGAGTAATAACTATCACTCATAAACTTTCGCATTTATTGTATAATATTCTGAGAAAATTCTGAAGATTCTGAGAATTCTGAAAAATGCTTAAACCTTGTACGTACAATTTATTGAATCAGGCGTTACTTTGCAGAGGTCCATACCATATCAATATTAGGTGAGCCCAAGAGAGGATTTGGGGAGTCACTCGAGCGCGGCAGAGTACAAAAAAGTCATGTAAAATTAAACGTGCTCTTTACCTAATGTACAGATACATAAAACATAACAAAATTTGTTATGTGAAAATAAAACTAAATTTAAAATATACAACAATATTTAAAAAAAAATGCTTACATAATGCTAAAAAAATTAAAAACTGTAGATACATAAGAAATAGTCAAAATAAATGCGGAGCCGCTTGGAACATTATTATTTCTTCGACAACAATGAAGAATTTGTATGCAAGTGATATTAATAAAATTAAGAATCATAAAATTATATATCCCATTGATATCTATAATAGTTTTAAAAATTAAATGTGGATAATTTGTCTTATAAATGTAATTTGCCTGAATATAATCCGAAATCAATGTTTTTGAAACCAATCGATGAAAACGAAACCTACAATATCATTGTCACTAAAGAATAGTAAATCGAGTGGGTACGATGGTATTATAACCAAAATTCTTAAAATATGCGCTCAGTAAATACCTTGGCGCTTACTCGGATAGTTAATTTATCTTTCTCTGATGGAATCTTTCCGCACAGATTGAAATATTGCATAGTTAAGCCTTTGTTCAAGAAAGGAGATAAGCTCCCATCACATTGGTCCCGATTTTATCTAAAGTTTTAAAAAAAGCGGTGCATACAAGAATAAATTACTTCTTAGTGAAACATAATGTACTTTGTCCGGAGCAATATGGTTTTCGCAAGGGCTGCTTGACCATACTTGCTTGCTTTGACCTTGTTCGATCCATAACAGAGAGTCCCGTAATGTCGGTGTTTTTGGATATGTCAAGGGCTTTCGATTTTGTTATCCATTCCAAATTAATGCATAAACATGAAGTCTATGGGATTAAGGGAAAAGTGCTCGAGTTGGTGGGGAGTTATTTGGCCGATAGAATGCAGTCTGTTGAATTTAAGTCAAAGTCAACCAGCAGCTCATGTCTGACAATATTAAAACATACATATAAATCAGAATATAGGGCAAATAATACAGGAGTTCCACAAGGAAGCATCCTGGGACCTTTACTTTTCCTCCTCTATATAAATGACTTACCCAGAGCTACAACGCATAATAGTACATTCCTGCAGTGGCCGCGAAATAGGGGATTGCCGGCCATCTAGAGATACGAGACCGGCAATCCCCGTTCGTGGCCGAGGCTAGTATAGTGCTTTTCTCAAATAAATCCAAGGAAATAATACGATTGTTCAGCTTATAATACTTATGTACTACCTATTCTTTGGATTTGAGAGGCAGCAAGTTCAACATCCGCTCCGGTTCCGCTCTTAGATCTGGCGGTGTGCAATCAATCTCCATGTCACTCGATGATGAACTCATATCGGCAAAATAACACTTGTTTTGATTAAAAACCACTCGTTTTAGGTATAAACCGTATGAGTATTGTTTTTTTTTCCATTCCCGTCAAAATACTCTGTCACGACTTTTTTTTGTAAGCTGTTCGGGCTAATGTTTTTGCCACCAAATCTTGAGCTGATTTTAGTTATTAAAAAAAAACGATACCTTATTAATTTTTTATTTCAATAAATTATTAACAATAAATGTCAATCCTTGTTTATTTTATTGAATATATACCTGATTAAATGTAGTCAAATAAGACATTAAAAAGTAAGTTCACAAACTTTGTTTTTCTTAATTGGCAGTATGTCATAAATAGTCAATTAAAAAATAAAACCCATTAAAACAAAAGAGAATCTCTTTGCTGGCCATGGCCAGCAATTTTATTCGAAATTCCATTATTGAATGGATGAAAATGAATGATTACATATTAATATTAATAAAACTAAATTTATGCAGTTTACTTCATATAATTCTAATTCTGTATCTTTAAAAAAAAAAGTATGAGGGTGACACAGTTAATGAGGAAATAAAAAATTAAATTTTTAGGTATAATGATTGATAAACAGCCCAAATTTATTATATTTGTAGCAGATTAAATCGTTTGGTGTTTGCCTAAAGTTGGTACAGAAGCTGCGTTGATGGCATACCATGGTTACGTGTCCTAAGTGCTCAGTTACGGCTTGATACTGTGGGGAAACTCTGTAGAGATTGACAGAATATTTGAAATACATTAAAAAGGCATAAGGAAGGGTATTATGTAATGCTTGGATCAGTGACAATTGTGTCCCATTATTTAGGAAATTAAATATATTACCATTTGCTATGTTTGTATATTAGGGGCATATGTGTTTTTGTCAGCTCGCCCCCAGAGTAGGTACTTTAAAATACGCGGAGAATTTATACCGAGAAAGACGTTATGTCATCACATGTTATGTCTCTTTTATGCAAACCTCCTTGTCGCAAAGATATGTATAAAAGAAATGTGTGTGTTTTTACTATTATGTTTTATTTTTGTATAGAGATTAGTTCTGATATCTTTTTGTATCAAAATTTGTGTGGCACAACTTTGCGATTGTTCGCGTACTTTCTTTCTTTTTTTTTTCTTGGTTCTATTTGTGAGATCCTATAATTGGCTCCTATGTTATTACATGTTTAACCTACTCTGTAATTTGTAGCTGTTGGTTCTCCGAAAATAAATAAATGTATTTAATATGAGCAATGTAATTTTTGATCGTTTACCACAAAATTTAAGAACTCTATCAGGAAACATGTTTAAATGTAAGTTAACAAAATGGTCAATGGAAAAATGTTTCTATAGTGTCAAGGATTTCTTGAGTCACAAGGAGTTGTAATTTATTTATTTGTCTACTGTTATTTTATATTTCTTTTTTTTCTCTCCGGGCCTACGCTAGCTGCGCGGACGCCCGCCGCGTGCGCCCGCCGCGTGCGCCCGCTCGCGGGACTAAAATGTAGCGAAAATCCGTCGCACGCGCCCGCACCTCTTAGCACTGTTCATACAATTTCTTATTAGACGCGCGCACGACGGGCGTCCGTTCCGGGTAATCCGCGTCAGCTAGCGAAGGCCCTCAATAATTTATTTAATTATTTATAATAATGATTAAGTATACCTAATATATAATAATAATCCAAGACACAATGTAATAACTAATAATGTACCAAGTGCCTTGAATATAATAACTCGTTTATTAATTATCTAATACCTTTAAACGAGCAATTCTTGTATATATATATATATATATATAATTCTTGTATATATATATATATATATATATATATATATATATATAATGTCAGGATTTCAGAAACGGCTCCAACATTTCGATGAAATTTGGTATGTGGGAGTTTTCGGGGATGAAAAATTGATCTAGCTTGGTCTTATCTCTGGGAAAACGCTTGGTACCGAGTTTCAACCCGAGCGGAGCTCGGCCGCCCAGGTACTTAATAATAATATATGAAAGTAATGCCAGATCCCAATCCCTGATCACGGGTTTTGAAAATATCTTAAATAACATAACTTGTGTGTGATGCACAATGGAAGTGTAGATGGACAGGGGACGTTGTACTCGTACTTATGGAGTCGGAGCTTTGGACAAGACGAGCACTGAAATGGAAACCATGTACTTGCTAACAGCAGAACATGCCTAAGATCACTACTGAGACGGGTTGATACAAAGAAATTCATATGACAGGATGCAGAGAACATAAAAATTCATAAAATAGTCCGAAATGGAAAGAAATGAAAGAGGTATATGTTCAGCGGGGTACTGCCGTTTCGGCGAAAAATATTTCGCAAAATGATTAATTTGGCAAATGTTTATTTTTTCTGAAACTGTAAACTATTCAGGAAATATTTCAGGACAATCCTATAGGTTAGGTTAGGTTAGGTTAGGATTGTTTTATAACAACCCTGAAAAGTTTATAGTTTCAGAAAAAATAAACAGTTGTCACATCAAACATTTGCCAAATGAATCATTTCGCGAAATAATATTTCGCCGAAACATTCGTAAACTATGTTCAGCAACGAAGAACTATTTGCTGATAATTATAACTTTGAATACTAATTAATTTCATTAAATGTTTGACTAGAATAGGTTAGCCTATGTCATTAACTAATGATAGCTATTATTCGAATATATAAGGTGTCCTGTCTCACCAAAATGTCATTACTTCAGTGCTCTGCCTTCTTATCACTATCGAATTAAGAGTTAAAATTGTCATACTGTGTTTATTTGTACAACTTTAAAAGTAAGATGTACATTTGTAAAACCTGCGGGACTTCTTTACCCTCGTCCGCGCCATCGTCGCTAGGACCAAAACAATGCTGTGAGGATCAGCTGAAGAGGGCTCTCCGCCCTCGCTGTTTGAAACCGGACAAATTGCATATTATGGGCTATCCCAGGCCTTTGGAGTCCAAATCGGATAAGGCGTATTTTTTTGTGGATTCAATATCAAGACCAAGAAATAAAGCAGTGCAGAAATCAAGTTTTAATACTAACGCACCAGAGTCCATTCCAAGCGGTTCTCAAGGTGATGAAAAAAACGTATATTCTTGTGATCGTTGTGAAGAATATTTCGACGCTTACGTTGCTTACAACACAAATGATTTAACTCAGAATTGTGTGTACCATGTGCGTCGTGCAGAAGGTCCATTTGGACGTCGGCGACACAGCTGCTGTAATGCTTCACAAGGACAAAAAGGGTGCACTAAGAGCCAGTATCATGTCCATACAAACTCAAAGCTGGGCTACAATGGACCTCTGGAAGGATACGTGCGAGCTAGCGAGCCCCGCGGAGGTATTTATGCGTTAGACGCAGAGATGATATATACCACCGCGGGGATGGAGCTCGCACGGATTGTTCTTATCAACGCATGTGGTAACACTGTGTACGAGACATTGGTGAAGCCCAGTTCAAGGATACTAGATTGCAACACGATTTTTTCCGGTGTATCTTTAAATGATATGTTACACGCAGCGAAAACACTTCAAGATGTGCAAAGTGATATCCTGCAATTTGTAGGGTGTGACACTATACTCGTAGGTCATGCATTGGATAATGACCTTAGAGCTCTGAAGTTGATTCATGAGGTCGTCGTAGATACATGCGCCTTATACCCGCACGATAGAGGGTTGCCATACAGGCGTGCCCTGCGTTTCCTGGTCAAGGAATGCTTAGGGCGCAAAATCCAACAGGGCAAGAAAGGCCACGCACCCACTGAGGACGCACGGGCTGCATTGGAACTAGCATTGCTTGCAGTAAGAAGATATTCCTAGTTCTTATTGCCAGTAATGCCAGGTTCGCAATCCCTGATCACGAGTTTTGAAAATGTCTTACATAACATAACTTGGGTGGGATGCACAATTACTTTGTACAGGAATTTCTGTTGCTAACATTAAAGACTTGTTGACATATGTTTTAATTTGTTACATTGATTTGTAAAATTGTAAATGTTCAATCTTAACTTAGTTCGGATTTATCCTTTAATAGTTTTATGTAACTTTATACTATGTGATATGAAAACTATGTAAATAATAATGCTCGTAATAAAGCAATCGTTGATGTATTAACTATGTGCATAGAAATTTATTAATATAACTAAGATTAAACGATTAACAAGTACCTCACTCTTTTTTTAAAAATAAGTTATCCATTTTTAGACAATTCTTTTTTATACAGGCTTTCATTGCCCCCTGGAGAAATAATGACACCCTGTATAAGGATGTTACTCAGAATTACGTA
Source organism: Archips xylosteana (assembly GCA_947563465.1). NCBI lineage: Eukaryota > Metazoa > Arthropoda > Insecta > Lepidoptera > Tortricidae > Archips > Archips xylosteana. The sequence goes on from OX387355.1 coordinate 12,420,450, forward strand.
TATTCTAAAAATGCTATTTTTTAATTAGATATAAACAAAAAATATATAACTTGGTTAGAAACATAACGTACTGTATATCTGAGTCATTGATAATGACAATTAAAGAATCTGACATCTGACGTGATGTTCTCGTGCAATTCAAAATAGTTTGCAATAATGTGGATACTTCCTGACAAGGGGTTCCTAATCTTATCATACTGCGACCCTTTTTCATCATGTCGTAACTTTTTTAAGCTCTACAACCTAGAGCTTAACGAGCACCTAGAGTCTAGATACATATGCAGGCGACCCAAGTGTACGGCGATGCCCCTGAGATAGTTGCGCGATGCACAGTTTGGGAACCCCTGACCTAGACCATGCACGTACGTATATAGGCTGCTCTAAAGCAGCTGCTGCCGCTGTTGCTTAAAGAATCGATATTTTTCGATAGTGCGTTCCGTGCGTTTTAGGCGAAACTTCTTTCCTCGCACGACGAAGATCAGGAATCAGCTTACTGCGGCAGCATTCCAGGAGCGTTACAACATAGGGATCTTTGAAAAACCGGCCAAGAGCATGTCGGACACGCCCAAGATAGGGTTCAGTAGCAGGTACGAAAAAATCTTTGCATACTTTACGAGTATTAATGTGGTTGTTTTGGTCCCAACTCCCATCGCGCGCAGAATTTCAACGTCGGCGGTACAGCGCCATCTATCGGCGAATTGGGTAACTAATCTAAACTGCAGTCTACTAGAAATAATATATGTTGATGGTTTTTCAGATGTAATTCTTTATTACATGAACAGATTTCAATTTTATTTTTTTTATTTGTAAGAAGATACTGTTAGCGTGATCTTATAGGTACCTACTTAAAGAAAAAAAATGCTTGCAATGGCGGTTAAATTACAATCTTAGTTTAGAAATATTTTTTTACATAAAATTAAAAACTGCTCTACTGATTAAGTTGAATAGTTATTTGTTATACAAGGGAGGAAAGTTGTATTTTACCAGCGAGTGTTCATTTGAAACAAGAGCTATCGAAAGGATTCTATGATTGACCACGAGCGAAGCGAGTGGTTCAAAAATAGAATCCTTTCGATAGTGAGTGTTTCAACACACGAGACGTAAAATAACTTTTCACCCGTGTATAACACAAAACTTTTCACCTCACTACAGCGAGGAAAATAATTAGAAAAACATGCGAATATTTAATTGAAAAGTTTTGACTTAAGTTTTTTTTTTATTATTTCGCATGCGTTTTGTTCGCACATCGACTTACTTGGACTGTCATAACATTTTATCCGTTTTTACAACAATAATGAAGGTTAATGTTGAATGCTGATATTTATGAATTAAAATAAAGTTGTAAGACTGTATTTAGTGTTTTTTACTCGATGCAATTCATTAATTGTGATTTTAAAAATTCAGCACTTTTAACGTTTTACGTTTTGTTAGCTGTCAAATATCACTTAAGCTGCCCTCAAATGTCAAAACTCTTTCTTCACATGTGGATAAAAAGCGATTTTCTCAATAGATGTCAAACAAACAAAAAGGGCTTTCCGAGCTAGTGAGGTGAAAAATAATTTTCCTAGAAAGTTTTTATTAAGTTTAACTTACGTGATTTTTTCATATATTTTAGACTTGCTGCTCAAAAGTAAGAGGGGGGACACATTATTTTGAACTTTCGGAGTGAATATCTCCGAAAATATTCTTTTTATCAAAAAATGATTTTAGCAAACCCCTATTTATTTTCAAATAGATACCTAACCAAGTATACCTCACACTATAGGGTTAGTCGAGAAAAAAAATCACCCCCACTTAACGTCTATGGGAGGTCCCCTAAAAGATTTTTTTTTATTATTTTAAGTTATTACTTTGTCGGCGTGACTGCTATATATATTCATGCCAAATTACAGCTTTCTAGTACTAACAGTCTTTGAGCTTAGCCGCGGACGGACAGACAGACAGACAGACAGACATGGCGTAACTATAAGGGTTCCTCGTTGACTACGGAACCCTAAAAACGAGCCTATAGTATGTGCCAGATAACGCTGCCTAAAAGTTCATTACTCCTCAAGTATTATGTTATCTCAAATTTAAAAACGACTGTCGCGAAATGTATGAAATGGTTGGTTATCGTGGTAGAGGGTTGAGTTCACTCGCGCGCGGTCATTGCAGAAATTGTCAACATTTTTTCACTATTAGATTACACATTTATTGAATTAACTCTTGATAACTTCAGATTAGAGTAAGTATATACTTAGTACGATATTCCTTTCATCCACTTAAAGGTTAACTGCTAGAGATCGCTTAAAGGGATAAATTCGCCTTTGTTACATGCATTTTAACGGTTGTCAATAATGTTTTTCTTTTTTTTTCTTATTTTTGTACAATAAAGAGCTTACATACATACATACATATTCTGGTATGGGTTGAAATTTGTAATTTGATTTGAATTTATTTAATTTTAATTGTAACTTTATAATATGGGTGTACCGAAATGCCTTTAAATAAAACATTATTATTATTATTGTCTTGGGTAAGAGATTTTTAAATCATAAAGTAAGAGATTGTTAAAACTAGTTAAACAACAAGAAAACAATAACAAAACGGACGGACGGACAGCGAAGTCTCAGTAATAGGGTCCCGTTTTTATGCTTTGGGTACGGAACCCTAAAAAGGAAGAGGTTCTATGTTCGACTGTATGCATTTTTTTATGTATGTTCACCGATTACTCCCCCAATTGTGGACCGATTTTCAAAATTATTTGTTTATAACTTAGTTTATGTGAATTGGAACTATGTTTAGGTTTAAGAAAAATATACCGTTTGTGCCCCAATAAAAATTAAAACATTTATTTAAAAGAGGTGAGGTGGTCCCATTGGCACCAAGTCAAGATCTGATGATGGGACACTAGAGATCTGGGACAAATCTCAAATTTTTTTAGGCACGGCTATGTCGATTTTGGCATTTTTAGCATTAAGGCAAGCATTTTCATTCAGAAAGTATCATTTGGTAAACTGGATCTGATGAAGAAGACCGCAGATGGCCAACGGAACTCCTCAAAGCTAACAAGAAGTAATGCTCGCGTGACTAGGTTAATGATTCTTTCGCACTGATCTAATGCTGAAGTCGGGACTAGGCCGTGTTTGGGCTTAATGGAATTGTCTCGAGACGCACTCATACATTTGCTCTCGAAATGTACAATTTGTCGAAGTTAAAGTGATGACGAAGACCATAGGGCCTACGTAGTTGCAATACGTTTACTTTAACGGTTACACGGCAAAATGTAGTCAAAACTAGCAAAACGCTATCTTTGCCTACTGTACAAGTCATTTTCGGATTCCTGTGCTTAACACTTTCTCATACGAGATGCACGTAACGTAAGCAAGACCTCACCGTCATACCATTTGTTATCGTCTACACTATAGACTCTATAGTAATATCAAACAATTAACTAAGTGACTATCATATTAATTTGCTAATTATTCTGTAAATTAAAGTTATTTGTCCATCAAATTGTTTAATATCCTATAATTTAATTTTATTCACATGGCTTAAATAATAAAATTATTAATTAGAAAGAAGATTAAATTTTTAATGAACTAGTATTTACCTACCCGGTATTATTTAATTATCCGGTAAATGAATTGAAATATAGACTACGGATTTTACAAAATTCCCGTGGGAATTTCTAAAAATTACAACGTGGCCATCAATTTGTTAACGTAATTTGAAAAAGCCATGTGCAACAAAATGATCTTTCTAGACTTTGCGGTTGATATTCCGAGATTTAACGTGCGTACTTGGTTCATATGTATGTACACATTTTTTTGTTTGCGTCACTCCTGTGGGCATGGCAAAACTTAAGGATCTATTATAGCCAAGCCAATATTTTTGAGTCAATTCTACATCGGCGTGTGGGACGCTTGACCAACTTTCGACCGATTTAAATAAATCTTAAGTTCGCTGACTCGAAGTAGCTAATTTTATGTCTGGGAGAGAAAACTTTTGTTTCTTACGCTGTGTTTCACCCACTTACAACTTGCTCGTGGCAATATAGGACTAAAAAAAACACCCAAAAACTAAAACGCAAAAAATATAATAAAAATTGAACCGACTACAAACAAAAAGCATAGAAATATCTTCCTTCTAACGGTGAGGCCACACGAGCGTAATTTTATGAGTCGTGAGCGGCAGAATTTCGGTTCGCGCCATACAATATGCGGGCCATCACGTGACACAATGTATGGCGCAACCGAAATTCTGCCGCTCACAACTCACAAAATTACGCTCGTGTGGCCTCACCCTAATCTGTTTGAAGTCGGTGCCTCAGCACGAGCCAGCAGGAGTGGTAGAAAGAAACCCAATAGATAGTACGTACGTAAGGTCGATGGCTAGGTCCACTCCTGCTGGCTCGTGCTGAGTCACCGACTTCAAACAGATTAGGGTGAGGCCACACGAGCGTAATTTTGTGAGTTGTGAGCGGCAGAATTTCGGTTGCGCCATACATTGTGTCATGTGAGTGTCACGTGATGGCCCACATATTGTATGGCGCGAACCGAAATTCTGCCGCTCACGACTCATAAAATTACGCTCGTGTGGCCTCACCGTTAGAAGGAAGATATTTCTATGCTTTTTGTTTGTAGTCGGTTCAATTTTTATTTTATTTTTTGCGTTTTAGTTTTTGGGTGTTTTTTGAAGTCGGTTTTATTTTTTATTTAAAAATTATTTTAATTTTTGCTTTTTAGTTGTATTTGTATAATTAGATACGTAGGATAAAATCATCAGTTTGACCTCGAAATAAGTTTGTTACAAAATCTATTTTTAATACAAGTTTTTTTTTGCTCACTGTACTTTTTGCCCCTGATTACCAAAGTACTCATAAAGACGAATCCAACGAGACCAAATTTGAGGGGGTTACGTCGTTTTATTACGGAGTTCTTATGGTCACTTTCCAGTTCCATCTTCAGACCCTGGTTACCATCTGGGATCAAAGTGCTCGTCAAGACGAATGAAACGAGCCCAAACTTGACGGGGTTACGTCGTTTTATTACAGAGTTCCTATGGCCACCATCCAGCTCCATCATCAGATCAGCTCCATGTTGCAATAATATTGCATTGTCATCCAATTTACACAAGCATGCAAAATTTCAATTCAGAAACCGGGAAGTGGGTCAAATTCAACTTGCAAGATTTGACCCGTTGAGGAGTTCCGTTGGCCATCTGTGATCTTCTTCATCAGATCCAGTTTACCAAATGACATTTTCTGAATGAAAATGTTTGACTAGATGCTAAAAATTCTAAAATCGTCATAGTTGTGCCTATAAAATTTAAGGGTTTCCGTCGATTTACCCAAGATTCCATCATCAGATCTTGACTTGGTGCTAATGGGACCACCTCGGAAGTATACTCTTTCAAACAAAAAAAGAATTTTGAAAATCGGCTCACAATTGGCGGAGATATCGATGAACATACATAGAAAAAAAAATATATATATAAACAGTGGAACATAGAACCTCCTCCTTTTTTGAAGTCGGTTAAAAAGTAGACTACTCGTTATTCCAGAGATCAGAATCCGTCCAGCAATTTGTAGCGTGAAAGAGTAATAAGTGTCATTCACAAACTTTCGCATTTATAATATTGAATTCTGAGAAATGCTTGAACATAAAACCTTACCTTGTACATACAATTTATTGAATCAGACGTTACTTTGCAGAGGTCCATATCAATATATTAGGGGAGCCCAAGAGGGGATTTGGGTAGTCACTCGAGCGCGGCAGAGTACCTCCAGCGAATATGTGCACTTCAAGCAGATGGGTTTGCCGGGGGCAGGCACCCCGTCTGAATACTTAGTAAAAAAATAGATTCTTTGAAATACTCGAGCGCGTCAACATAATGTTTCAGAAACACCTTCTAGAATTAATTTCTTTTTAGGGTTCCGTAAACGGTGCCAACGGGACCCTAATACTGAGACTATCTCTTGAACCGCAATAGCTAGCTAGACGCTTGAAATTGTCACCGATTATGCATTACTGTCCCCTGTACAAGGCCCCTGGTGATGACGGAATAACAGCCGAACTTCTGAAGGCGGGCGGAAAACCGATCCTCAAAGCCCTTCAGAAACTATTTGATACCGCCATCCGTGAAGGGAAAACACCAAAAGCATGGAACAGAAGTGTAGTGGTGCTGTTCTTCAAAAAAGGCGATAATACCTTATTGAAGAATTATAGACCCATTTCACTTCTGAGCCATGTTTACAAGTTGTTTTCGAGAGTCATTACGAATCGTCTCGCGCGCAGGTTAGACGACTTCCAGCCTCCCGAACAAGCCGGGTTTCGAAAAGGCTTTAGCACCGTGGACCACATACATGCGTTGCGGCAGGTTATACAGAAAACCGAGGAGTATAACCGCCCCCTTTGCCTGGCATTTGTGGACTACGAGAAGGCCTTCGATTCGATCGAGACTTGGGCTGTACTGCAGTCTCTCCAACGGTGCCAAGTAGACTACCGGTACATCGAAGTGTTGAAGTGTCTGTATAATAACGCCACAATGTCCGTCCAACTTCAGGATCAGATGTCGAAGCCCATTCTATTGCAGCGGGGAGTCAGACAAGGAGATGTAATCTCTCCGAAACTGTTCACCGCTGCACTAGAGGATGCGTTCAAGACTCTGAACTGGGAAGGGCGTGGCATCAATGTAAATGGCGAATACTTCACTCACCTTCGATTTGCCGACGACGTGGTGCTTATGGCTGAGACCTTGGAGGACCTCAGTGCGATGCTCGCTGACCTCGGAAGAGTCTCCGAGAGAGTTGGTCTTAAATTGAACATGGACAAGACGAAGGTCATGTCGAACGCCCATGTTGTACCAACTCCCGTCGTAATCGGAGATACTTTGCTCGAAGTTGTTGACGACTATATCTATCTAGGACATACAATCCAATTGGGTAGGTGCAACTTCGAGAAAGAGGTCAATCGACGAATTAGACTCGGATGGGCAGCGTTCGGGAAGCTCCGCAATATCTTGTCATCCGATATACCGCAGTGTCTCAAGTCAAAAGTCTTTGACCAGTGTGTGTTGCCAGTGATGACTTATGGTACTGAGACGTGGCCGCTAACGATGGGTCTTATAAGGAAGCTCAAGGTCACTCAGAGGGCGATGGAGAGGGCTATGCTTGGAGTTTCTCTGCGGGATCGCATTAGAAATGATGAAATCCGCGCGAGAACTAAAGTCACGGACATAGCTCGAAGAATCGCTAGACTTAAGTGGCAGTGGGCAGGGCACATCGCCCGTAGAACTGACGGCCGATGGGGCCGAAAGGTTCTCGAGTGGCGTCCGCGGACCGGAAGACGCAGTGTAGGTAGGCCTCCAACAAGATGGAGCGACGACCTGGTGAAGGTAGCGGGAACGCATTGGATGCGGATGGCGCAGGGCCGATCTGTTTGGCGAGCCTTGGGGGAGGCCTATGTTCAGCAGTGGACGTCTTTCGGCTGAATGATGGATGATGATGATGCATTACTGTGGCCGCTATAACAACGAATAGGTTCAAAAAATAAAGTAAAAAATAAAAAGTTTCGTCACACAAGAAACGTGATTTTTTTCAGCGTTTTTAACTCCGGATCTTTATTTTTTTTTACTGAACTATTTTAAAACATTACACGGTACGGAAACCTTCATGTACCTACGAGCCCCACTCGCACTTGACCGATTTTTTATTTTCCTTAATAATTCCAATGATGGCTCACTGCGACAAGGTTTATACAGAGGATTAGAGTCGAAATATTAAGAAAATAAATTGTTATTTATTTTCTTAATATTTCCCTCAGACTAGTATCGTTTCCAATATTGATTGGAAACGATACTAGTCTGAGGGAATTACCAACTATGCGTTTAATTCCCAAACTCTTAAGTAAGGACTTACGTGACAATTGTCAGTTATTGACGTAAATATTATGTGTGCGTTTACGAGATATAACGCACGGCAGGCCTGCGTAGGTGTGTCGAAGTGCCTCGGTTCGATGACGAAACGACACCTCAAATTTGTGCAAGTCTTATTGTGAAAGACTTATTGAGGCGGAGGCGCGCGCGGCGCCATGGAGGCCGATTCAGTCCAACATGTTTGCTTTGGCCGTGCTTATTAAGTGCAACTAACTGTCCTCTGCTTTACAAAGGACTCGAAAATGTTTTGTTTCATATGCTAATAACTCGTCCTCATTCTGTATAAATATTTAAATAAGTGGCTCTTGTGTTCAGAAAGATAACTGACTTTCATGACCTATGTCAACTGTTCATTGCCCTTATCATCCAGTGCAAACCATGTCTGCGAGAACACTGGAAAGGAAGCGTCGATATGAATCACTTGATCAACAAGTATCTTCGAAACATTGGAGAACAATGTTTTCATAGAATCTTTTACGCATTTCAGTCGGCCGGTTCAATGTGGTTGTACGAGAAAATAAATATACTTACGTTTATTTTCAAGTTTGATTCGATGCACCAAAACAGCGGTGGAGCTTGCCTCTTAAACGGTTCGAAGAATTCGGTAAATTTTGACCAACCTACTTTTAGGGCATAACGGAGATAGCACAGTGATATCAACAATTAGCTTGACTTGAATATATGACCATTTTGTATCGTTATCTGCGATAACTACTAAGGAAACAAAACTAGATCCGATGATTAAGATAGTGTTATTTAATGTTGATTCTTTTAACTATGTCGGTAAATATTTGAAGATTCCACAAATTCAAGTGTAGGTGCACCTACCTACGTTATTATGAATTTTATTTTAATACAATGCATAACGTTATTACCATGTTCATTTCTTCTTCATTGCAATGTTCAGTAAATATGGCAACTTAAATTATGTTCACTGAATGAAAAACTTATTTTGGCGACACGACATGAATTGTAAACAAAACGCGTCTATTAGAGATGACCGGGCGGGAGGCCATTGCTCCTGACTGATACTCGACTGTGTCGTGCCGTGGTCTATTTACAAATATAATTTAACATGCTATGCTAAATTTCCTATTGTTCTACTATATGGGCTCTCATTGAATACGGAAACCTATTAAGTTTTCCACAATACAAGCTCAGATACAGGTACGAGTGATCCTATCCTAAACGTAAACTCTATTAGTACTCTTTTTTTATTAAACAATATAGCGTTACCGTGTATATTTCCTACTAAGAAGGCATTGGTGTGATGTTTCTCAAAGGTTCTCAACAGACTCTACTAACCAAGGTGGAAGTCATTAAGTTTGCTCATCTACGAGTCGTTTCGTCATCACTTTATGTAAGCTGATTACGTAAATCCGCTCAATGTGCACGGTCGGGTCGCTCTTAGTTTAGTAGAGCAGCTCAAAATACCTGCGTTTGCCTTGTTAAAAAAATAATAATTGAGAATGGAATTTGAGTGGGCTACCTGTGCAGGTAGTGACCCTTTCAACTACGCCGTGCGTGTGGAATACTACAATTGAGAAGGTAGTAAACTTTTATTACTTTATAATTAAAATTAAAGTTCTTTTTTTGTCAGCTTCGTGACCAATAATAAAATTCTAGGCTATACGTCAGACTTGCAACTCGAACTCGAAAACATGTTCTGCGAAGCCCAAAAATTTCGGGTGACTCAATAAAAACATATCAGATCAAGCTTAGTCATATAGTTCAAAGAGAAATGAAATGATTAACGATAAAAATATGATATGGCATCAGACGATAACAATATTTGTCGTCATTGTTTACTGTTTATATTTGTAGTGGTCTCATCATTTCCTTTTCGTTAGGCCAAAGATGAATGAGTCAGTCAGTTATTAAACCGGAACTGACATTGTTTCATAACATGGGAATTCCTTAAGTCAGCTCAGCTATGGACTGGCGACGTGCATACATGAATGAATGCCAAAGTGTTACAGATAATACAGGGGACTTGCGTCACACTCAATACTGACGGCGATGGCTCATTCACCTTTCGGTGAATCCGCCAGGAAAAATTGTAGGATTTTATGACTAACTTGTTTAAAATTTTAACTTCGGGTAAGGAAAGGAAACAAAAAGTATAAAAAACATTACGTTTATTGCTTTTTTTAGGAGCAATTCGAAGGCACATACACATGCAAGCGTACGCGCGATTCGTCAACGTAACTTGTATCTATATCACATATCCGAACCATATTTTTTCATATAGAGCCTAACCAAAATTCATGTCCATAGCGAAGTCGTCAATCACTTTGCATTAGCACTTTAGGCGGCACTGATTAAGGGGTCATAAGGTTGGAACATAGATATCTGTCTTGTCATACGCGCGCGTTTTGCACGTTCTTCGTTAACTTTAAACAAGACCAGGTCCATGGCTGCGCGGGCGTCCTCCAAGGGAGAATGCCCAGCGCTGCCTCGCTGAACGCTGCGCCCCAACAACTCCTCACAGAGGACACGAAGCGATCGCCGAAATGGGAATCCTCGTGCGTGCGGGAATAATGCGCACGTATCGATGACCGCTCCGTGTAGCAGTTTTAATGCCCGCAGATCATTATCCATCGCGTGGCCAATTAAAATCGTATCTGTACCCACAAATCCTAGGATGTCATTCTGGACATCCCGGAGCGTCTTTGTAGCGCGCGCGAGATCACGCGGCCTGATACCCGAGAATCGCGTGTTATGGTCCACAACAGGCGAGCTGGGCTTTACTAGGGACCTGTAGACGGGACGGCCATCGGCAGCGATGACAGCGATACTGGCCAGTTCTAGTCCTGCAGTTGTGTACACCATCTCGGCATCGATGGCATATATCCCGCCGCGAGGTGAGCGTGCTCGCGCGTAGCCCTCGAGCGGGCCATTCATCCCGGGACGTGTGCCGTTCCAGACGTGAAACCGGGCGGTGCTACAGCCCCTGGCTCCCAGCGGCTGGTTGCAGCAAGTATGTCGATAGTCTTGGCTCACACGACCCCAGTGGTATACACACGACTGAGACAAATTTTCACCCTCACGGGTCATCCTATACATTGAGTCACATCGTACACACAAATGTTCCACCGTATCAGCTTCTTCATCACTGTCAGAACGCGGGCTGGAGCCCAGCGATCCACGTCCACTGTCACTTTGAGAGCCACCGGGAACGAACTCCGGTGCGTTTACATCCCAGGCAGTGTAGCGCAAAGTCGTCGTTCTTGATCGCGGCGGCGGATTGATGTAAACAACAGCTTTGGCTGAATTCGGCTCAAGTTCCAAGGGATATCCCAAAGCCCACATACGCTCTGGAGTTAGCAGATGCGGACGCAGTGCATCCACTAGTTCTTCGGTAGAGATTCTTTGCGGCGCCGACGACGACGGCGGCGCGGCCGGGGGGCGCCGTCGATCACGGGGCTTGCGCCGCCGTGCTGCAGCGCCGGCAGGATCCATGCTCGAGGCGAGTGTGTCTTGGTAAAACCAATTTTGGATATTAATACAACAGTGCATGATTCTTCGTACGCTAGTATACACATAGAGTCGAGTAGATATTCGAGAGCGAGCGCGGAGCGACTGATACGTCCGAGTGCGCGCGCGGGCGCTGTACTAATGGCACGATGGTGGGGCAGTCCGCACTATATACGTCACGCAGATAGCGTTCGTTAGTTAACGGGACATGCCGATCGACCGGCCTATTCTCTTTTTTCTAAACAATAATAAACTTATGTTTCTTTGTGCTGATAATATAATGAATGGGTTGGGTTAACTATAATGGAACAGATTAAAAAAGTTAACTTTAACAAATAGTTTCAGTTCCGAGACTTTCGAGAAACAGCTGTGATTGTTTACAATAGTACTCTAAACAGCTGTTGTTGGAAATGTTGTGGCTTATGTTTTGTAACGTGCGTAGGGAATTTAATTTAATAACTAATAAGTCATGGTATTTATACGTATTTTGAATGGTTTTACTGAACCCGGATCTGATCACATGAAATGTTTTGCTAATTCCTCATCAGCTAATTACTTAACTGCATTAACTTAGATACCTTATTAGTTGGCTTAGAAAATTGTAATATCCTTAATAGAGCGCTAATTAATCATTCCTTAGTAATTTTAACGACCACTTTAGCCTAGTTGGTAGTGACCCTGCCTACGAAGCAAGAGGTCCTGGGTTCGAATCCCGGTAAGGGCATTTATTTGTGTGATGAGCACGAATATTTGTTCCTGAGTTATGGATGTTTTCTATGTATATAAGTATTTATTTATCTATATAAGTATGTTTATCGTCGTCTAGTACCCATAGTACAAGCTTTGCTTAGTTTGGGACTAGGTCGATTTGTGTAAGATTGTCCCCTAATATTTATTTATTTATAATCTAAAAGGTGTTCTGTGCATTTTCAGTGAATCTTATTTCGATTAGAGAAATTTTTTCATAGTTACATATACTCAATAAGAAATACAGAGTGGATAAAACGAGTCGGGACAAAGTTAGCCCGAAGGGCGGGCGGCAGCGGAAGGAAGGACGGTCGGCCGTTGCCCCGGCCAGGCCGCAACCGTACCTATCTCGTATTAATACACATCGCTCAAGGTAAATGATGAACACACGCAGTTTTACAGCGAAGTCATTAACTTTCAGAGAGGACAAGACACTCATACGATTAAAGAACAATTACCCTGTTTATATCGTTAAATATTTAGTATGGCTGATGAAATAGATTTGCAGTTTCACTCTCGATGCTTTTATAAAGATTTATTAAGATGCTTTTTTATTGCGTCGCTACTTCGTGAACTACGTAATTACATACTTATTGATCAAAGTAATACTATGTAGAGTGATAGAGTCATTTGAAGCATCTACATATATATTTTAAGATGGGTGAAAGTTTACAAAGTCTGTGTCGACTCCAATAGCAACAAGCGGCCAGGAGACACCGGCAAGAAACTGGTAAGTAGTATAATTGTATGAGCCGTGTACCGTGAGCATGTATGCGAGAGCGATTGTTTGTATACAGAAGCGCGTGTGGGCGCGGCGGGCGCTTGGTCGCTGACACGGCGATAACCTTCGAATCTATGTCAGACAGAACGGGGATAGAGTCGACGAACGGGATCGCGCGCGTCAGAGTTAGATGGGCGACTATAGCCAGTAGTTAACTTACAGGGAATCAAACTATCTGGGAACTGCACCGCACCGGACAAGTTAGCACCATAAATTCTTTGAAGAACTTGCTAATGACTAACGGTTCGTGCCCAGATAATGTGTACCGTGTAAAGTAGTTCAGCATGTACTTATCTAACGCTACCGGTAATATTTCACTTTAGGACAGCACTGAAACTGTCAAAATAGAATGCTTACTATTATTCAGCTTTATCTGGGATCGTCGCGCCTTATCGAAGGTACAGAATACAGCGGGGAATTTTAATTTAACCGGGGATTTTACTCCTACAATCTGTGCGAACACAAATACTAAAATTATATCATTACGTTACTTTTATTATACCTACCTAACCAAAAATTGCATGACGTGAAATATTTTATCAATATAATTTTTTTTAATGACTATCTTTCGACTACTTTTATCTTATTTACCTCAAATTTGAGATATTTTGACTTAGGCTAGAGCTACGAGCACCTTAATTTCTATAAATAAGATTTGCTGTCGCCCGTGCCTCCGTCTGCGAAGAATGGGGGGGGGGAATAAAAATAGCCTACGACCTATTCTCAGACCTACCGAGTGTAGAGAAAAAAGTTTCATAAAAATCGGCCAAGCCGTTTCGGAGGAGTTCGGTAACAAACACCGTGACACGAGATTTTTATATATTAGACTAGCTGTTGCCCGCGACTCCGTGCGCGATGAATAGTAGCCTACGACTATTCTCAGACCTACCGAATACAGAGAAAAAAGGTTCATAAAAATCGGTGGAGCCGTTTCGGAGGAGTTCGGTAACAAACACCGTGACACGAGATTTTTATATATTAGATTATTCTAGAGGCTGTTAACTCAAAATCCTAAGTCTAAGAACATTAACCAAATTTAACTGTGGCCCAAAAAGGATTAAACTTAACTCGGTCAGATCCAGTTCCAGTTTATAGGCTAGTTGTTCATGCAAAACGTCGGACGACTAGCGAACGTTTATAATAACTCGAAATTCGACATTTCTGTCTCCTAACATACATAGGTACATAACGAAACTATGGAAAAGACGCCGAACAGTACCGGTTTTCTGTTATTTCAATATCTCAAGCAAATAAAAGACGTGGTAGGTTAGTGATTTGATCTGTGGCCTTCAAGCAAGGGTCTTGGGTTCGAGCCCGGCCTCGCACCACTGAGTTTTTGGGAATTTATGTACGAAATTAAAGTGAGGGTGAAAGGTGCAGGAAAACAGTGAGGAAACCGGTACAGACCTGCGCAGAAATTCAAAGGTGTGTATGACGTTCCCAATTCGCACTGGGCTGGGAATTACAGCCCAAGCCCTCTTATTTTTGGAGGAGGCCTGTGCCCTGTAGTGGCACGTGTATAGGCTGAGATGATGATGATGATGAAGCAAAAAAGTTCGTAGAATTACTAATAGAAATTATAATTTTGTATGGTACCTAGCATGATTTAAAATACGAATCACCACAAAGACCACGTGATCTTCGCTTTACTTCTAACAAATCTGATTTTTACGCACGACAGTTCTTGTTTAATCTAGTCTGCTAATACCCCTGTGTACACTTAGTTTCAAGAATTTGGGATGGTCTGCGATCCTACCTTTTATGCTTTCTTTATTCATATCTTTAAGACAGTAACAAATGGTGAAATTTTATTACCAACTTTTGCTAGCAAACAAAAGTTTACTTATAGGCCGAATTGATGTTCAAATTCTTGGAATCTTTTTTTGTTTTTAAGGTAGATAGATTATCTTTTCTGCAAAACTGCATTAAAAGAAAGAAAGAAAAAAAAAACCCCGCCGCACTCATTGTTTTGGATTATACTTTTATTATAGTCAATAACTGGACCTTTCTTATCCTTAAGACAAGCTATCAGCCCATTCAGCCCAGATCCGTTTCGTTCAAGAATTTTACGGAAAAAAGGGTATGTGCATTTTTATAAGGAAATAAGGGTGAAGAATCAACAGGTATAAAGGATAATTTAAAGTAATGTGTTACTCGTAGTGAGAACTATCCGTTCTATTCATGTAGATATACTCGTATTAGGTTCACATATTATTCGGATGGTGGCTTGGGCACTTATCTATGGAATAAAATGTTAATAAATTAATCATCATCATTATGATAATCTCCGGCCTATATCGTCACACTTCTGGGCACAAGCCTCCATTCAGATTCAGAGGGCATACGCTGTAGTTACCGCGCGGGCTTAGTGCGAATCGCTAACTTTATAAACCAATGAATTGCTTCGCAGATGTGGGCAGGTTTCCTCACGATATAAAAGCAAAAGCTATAATGAAAAGTTAATGGTTAATTTCATATGTAATTTCGCACATAAATTCCGAAAAACTTGGAGGTGCAAGTTCGGATCGGAATTCATGACCCTCTGCTCGACAGGTTATAGGTCAGACCATTGGGTTATCACAGCTGTTTCGCTTTACGCTTAGTAAAGGCAAATTATTTAATTTTATTTATACTTTTAAATCAAAACGTTTATTCTTCTGGGGCCTTGTGTTTATGTTTTGTGGGGTATATTGTTTTTTATACTAGCAGTGCTTTTAAAATCCCATCATTGCCAAGAAGAATTCGCCGCAAGAAACTTAGCAGAGTGTCCAAAGCAGTTTTTCCAAAGGGATTTTTCAAAATTCCCACGGGATAGGGAATAAATGGGATTTATACTTTCGCATCAAAGTGGCCTTATCTACATAAATGAGGAGTTCGTACTAGTTACTAATGTAAAATAAAAAAATGTGTCAAAATCCCGCTGTCATTACATGAGATGTGGTTGTGTGCGTGGCCTCAACTTTGGTGGCGTTACCTATGGCAGGCGTGGTTTATGTACGTGGTATATTTACCACGTCGTGAAATTTCAAAATCCATTCATTGGACAATATTCGCAAATATTGTAGGTCAGTTCAGTAAAAGCCGATTACGTATTAAAATGGCTCATAGCTCATAATTGCTTATTGCAAGCATGAGTCAGGCATACCTACCATAAGTACCTAAGTTTTGTTTTTATTACGAATGATGTATAATTAGGCTTAGCGATTTCTACTGATTACTAATAGGCACCAATTTAACATGCAGTTTTAAATAATTAAGCTTGAATCTGTGTCATATGCTCATATGTAAACGCGAATTATAGCCCCTTTTCTGTTTGCTAATAAAATAGGCCTGATTGCCTCAAGGGATATGATCAAAGCATCAGAAGCCCAATATACTCATTTGAGACGTGTAAAAATAAACGCCCGCTTCTGGTGTTCCAGTAACAATCGCGGTCAGTGGGCCACGGTGAGGCAAAGAATACCGGAACTTTAATTTCAGTCAGGTACCCCAGCCCACGTCAAGTACAGAAGACCTTGAAATGGAACTGTTCATGCGTGTGAACATCGCAATAGTATCGATTTATACTAGTTTATTAACAAAAAATCTAAGTATGTTTCCAGATGTGTTCAACTTTAAACGAGTTTGACAAGATAATTCAAATCATAGGTAAGGTTACACGCTGCGTCCAACCGTTAAAATGGTACCAGTTGTAAGTCAAAAATATTGTTCAAGGATTTGTGAAAACAAAAGGGAAACCGCGAGCGTGGTCGTAATGCCACGTGACGCGGTGTTTTGGTGAAAGTTGTACATCATTGGCCCACGGCGGTGACCAACGTCACGACGCGAAGCTCTAAGTGGGTCAAGGAGCTCGCGTTGCCAAGCTAAACCTTTTTGCATGAATCACTACTAGATTAAGGGTAACAAGACCGTAAAATTGAGCTAATTCTGAGAACGTAACTTTTTAAGAAATGTCTTGCTTGCGCTTTATTTTTGTAACTGGATCCTCATCATAATCAATTAGACAACAATCAAATAAATAAACTTCCTCAGAACTGCATTAGATAAATAAAAACGACTGATTGATACGGCATTCTCCGTCTGCTGTAACTAAAAAAAAAACTGCGATTCCAAGTGCAGTCAGACATAGTAAGCCGAACGACACTCGTTATAGGCCTAACTTTCATAAAATTCACCAAAAATAGTCACTAACAGCCTGACAACTGTTGAAGTAACGGTCTACTAAACCAAACAGAATGAGCCCATACTTAAACCGGAAAAAATAACGTTTTCGGGGCACGTCCTCAGCAGTCGAAGCGATACAGCTTCGTGATCTACACACAACACTACCTTATACGAGACAAGAATTAAATATTGATGTTTTACAAGCTCTTTGAGAATATTTGTCAATTGTATACAAAGAAGAGCTACAATCAGATGATGTCGATTTACGATTATAGCTTTGACAATAACATGCGCATATGCCGACAATGTTGACCAAGCAGAGTTTACGTCAGAGAGAATCACAATTTTACGCCCGGCAAGGAAATCTGTTTAAATTTAGGCAAGCAGTCGATTGCTTTTTCTTTCATAATTAATTCAGAGGTTGTTGTCTAACGCGCGAGCACCCGCAATCGCATTCACATTCAGTCTTGATACCCTTATCCTATAACGTGTAACAAAAAGAAGTGGTAAAAACGATTGTGATCTCGTGCGTTAAGGTTTCGGCACACCTCTCGACGTGGAATCGGCTTACAAGTCATTATTATGCACGCAGTAAGAGGGAAGAAACGTTGATCGGCTCGGCTCCGAGGGCAAATTGAGCCGAGCCGATCGAAGACTTTTTTCCCGCGTGAGCTTTTATCGATCGCCCGATTTTAACCCAATTCCGCAACGACAATATATGTGGGGAGACCCTTAAACAATAAGGCCAGTACCTCTACCATGAGTTACACTAGTTTACAGTGACCGTACTCGCTAGCGACGGCGCAAATGATTTGTATAGAGAATTGTGTACAGCGCCTCTAGCGGTCACATACGGAAGTACAATTCTCCATACAAATCATTTACGCCGTCGCTAGCGAGTACGATCACTGCAAACTAGTGTAACTCATGGTAGAGCCTCTGGTTCGATCGAACGTCAGAAAAAACGGCTATAATTTTAATATGACCAAAAACGAAATTATCTGTTTGTTTACGTATGAGCGCTGTGCACTGTTTAAATATATGGCTTCATTATGTTATGTAATTATGGTTCCGACTCGTATGGTGAGCTGTCCTAGTTGGTTGAAATCTAGGTGACTTGTCGTACTATTGTTCGATGGGAATAGCAACAAAAAGCCACTATTATATCAATTAGTGTTATCAATACGGTAAATAGAAATGTAGTAGGTACAGAACTAACTGGTTCAAGACAAAGAAAACTACTATTGTTATTCAACTGTCAAGGTTACTAAAATGCAAACTATTGATGCATCCAAGATAAAAAAAAATCTTTATTTAGAGGTTAAGTTCGGAAAGAATAATACTTATATTAATTATCGACAATCAGTTTTAATCGTTGCAGTCAGTCACAACAGCCGTCAACCTATTTGTAATTTGCTGATTACAACCGGCCATCATTATTGTTTCCTATATTGACCGTTTATCACGACATAATATTGCGCAGCAGAACTCTTCAATGTGTGTGCACCTAATAAATAAATGCTTGGACCTATATGATGTTTTCTTTTAAATGTTTTATTTGTCTAACTTATGCTAAACAGAGGAATGTTATGATATGGATATGACGTACCTTGCTAACGCTGCTTAAGAAAATATACATATCGCAAAACAAAACTTATAGTATTTCATCATCATGATTTGACTGTTTTAAAAATGCCTGAATTTTCATTAAATTATCACTTTAAAGTTGTCAATTCTACCTACTGACTTCATTCAAGTTTTATCACAGTAAGATTAAGAAATTGTTGGAAGAATAAATAAAAAGTCAGTGACCTTCTCCTCGTGGTAATTACTAGACGCAATATTATCATTCATTGACTGAAAACGGATGAAATTTACATCTGCGAGTAAGTACATTATGAGTCGTTAACCTCTGACATATTACAAGATTGCAATTAAAGCAGGAAGTACGTACACAAGCAATATTCAGAGGTCAATAAACCGATAGAGATAAGGCCTTGGTAAATCTACACACAAGTTCTATCATATTTGTAACTTTGTAATTATGCGCATGATCGATTGATATGTCTTTGGGATCTATTAACACGTAATTGTTTGTGTCTGGTGTATATGACGTGACCGGTCCTCCGTGAGTCCGCGTTAGCAATTTGCATAGAATATCGTCGACACTCGTTAATATACAAGGACGTTGACCGATACATTAAACCGTGCATCGGTGGTTGTTCTAGCAGAAAATAGTGGCTGGGAAACTTGTCATCAAAGAGCGGCAATCACCTAACAAGGAAGAACTGTTGAAATACTAGTAAGTAAAGAACCATTTATGAAAAGGTTAGTCTTTAGAAATGTGCCCGCGTTGGAACTACAACCGAAGTCCTCTCATCCTGAGAGGAAATTGTCCCCAGCAGCGCAACATGTACCTATATGCCGACGATGATGAATCATTAGAATACGATATTGTACTTAGTTATGTATCAAAAAATGCTTTTCGACTCTACCTACATTGATGTTTATTATCAAGATCGAACGGTTATCTGCCTTTTCCCAACTATTATATTTTCCAACTGATTCATTAGCCAACTATTCATTTTTTTTTAAAACTAAACTTTTCAGGATTGTTATAAAACAAACCTAACTTAACCTACAGGATAATCCTGAAAATATATCCTGAATAGTTTGAGAAAAAAGTACAGTTTCAGAAAAAATAAACAGTTGGCAAATGAATCATTTCGCAAAATAATTTTTCGCCGAAACATTGGTAAACTATGTTCAGCTATGAACAACTATTTGCTGATAATTTTAACTTTAAATACTAATTAATTTCATTAAATGTTTGACTATAATAGGTTGGGCTAATAGCCTTTGTCATTAACTAATGATAGCTATTATTCGAATATATAAGGTGTCCTGTCTCGCCAAAATGTCATTACTTCAGTGCTCAAATTTCCATTGTCGGCGAAAATGCAGGATACCAAATCGAATATTAAGACAAATCTAAAAAGCTGTACTATTCGGTTGATCGGTATAGTTTGTTTGCTCCCGCTACTTTTGGTTATAAAAATGGCCAGCATTTTACTCATAGTGCAACTTCTTCGTAATGCTTCTAATGGGTTTTGGCATGGAGTCTATTGATAGTGATACTGATAATTTACGTCCAATCAAAATACACGTGGCCTAGGTTGGCATCACGCCGACCGGGGGATTCCGTGTCCGCCAGCTTGGGCAATAATACGCCGCGTCGCCTTGTCCTCTACCTTATTATTTAGCTTAGCTAAAAATATTCGGTTATCATTGACATCTTTCTTTGATGTTATATTTCTACGAAAGTCTATTTCTGGCGGGATTACATAGGTGCTACGTATGTGTGGGTGTGATAAAATTTGGCTCGACTTTCCTGTCTTGTCTACTAAAACGTGCAAAAATATTATATTGTCATCGTTCAGTTTTTCAAAGGAAAAATTAATATTTTTAAGAATATTCAGGGAAAGATTACGCATTTTCTTATTGATTAAAAATATACATCGATAAAAGATAATCATAGAAAACTCTTACATAGATCCCATTTTTAAACGGACTAACAGAAGTTATATTTTTCTGACGAAACTTGAATGTAGAGTCTAAATATTTAAATGGTGCAAATGCAGAATATGAAGTTAATGATGAAATTAATATTATTATGTGTCCGTCCGGACCCTCCCGTCAAAATTTAATTTGCTGTTGCAACGTTTAAATCGCTAGTTTCTAACGGAAATAGTTGAAACTGTGTGTTTGTTTACGAATGTTAGCCAATCGCCATTCATGTAAAAGGCTGAAGGTCTTACAATTTAAACCTTGAAAAAATTCGCGAGATCACAAAACGCGTGTCGCTTCGAGAGGGTCTAATCACCAATTACGAAACCTGTATTACTTAGCCGTATATAAAACTTAGTCTTATTTGGACGAGGCATGAGTGTCCGCGACTCGTTTGGTGATGAGTATTTCCCTTTGTAACTACTCTAATACGAAAGAGAGAAAAGTACTAACCAGCTTTTCTGATGATACAAAAATAATCCAATAGAGGTCTGACAAAGATAATGAAGTTGTCAAGTTTTAACAGTACGTTTACATTGAAGTCGTGTTGTGCAAGAAGTAACCGCCAAAATCATTATCCAACAATTATTACAAATGAAAGCTTCTTCACGTTGACGTGCGTATCAAATTGTTACTTACCAATTGTGTTCAAATCACTGGTTCAATTTGAGTAAACCTGGGAATCCTTCAACTTTGCCCGCTTGCTCAGTTAGACGCGTGAGCATCGATTAATCACGACTAATGCATGATTGAAGCACGATATTGTTAAAGAGATAAATTTCACAAGATCTTATGCGAAATTAAAAATAATTCGTAATCATAGCAAAAACTACAATGTCATACGAATGTTGTATATTGTAATAGAACTATAAAGGCCATCTATTATCTTCGATACAAGCTCAATTGAATATTTCACTGCCATTGAGTTTAATTTGAACTGAATTTCAAAACGGATGAATTTAATTTAAAAACTAGGTCACAGATTCGGAAGTGACACCTTAATAATTTAAAATAATTTAACAGCAGTTGGGCGGAAATAACGGATTTAACGTGGCTTTTGTTTCCGAATTAAACATGTGACGCTGAACACGTTAAAACGCACTAAGCCGTACGTCCAAAATAAACTCAACAAATGGTGTTGTTTCATAATTATTGACCCACAACAGCTATCCTTAGCCTTTTTCTAATACTTGTCTAAAACTGTTTGCATCGCGTATAATTAAAAGACCTAATGCAAATTGACGTTTTAATACTTAAAGACCAATTTCAGGTCTACTATCATGGTAGCTAGAGTTTCTGAGATTTAATTAAATCCAATCCCTGCAAGTAACAATAAGAAAGAAGAAAGAAAGAAAGAAATAATTTATTTGTGACATGGAGAAGAACGATAAAAATAAAACAGTGATACAATAAAAGATGCGCATGTCACAAAATGGTCTCAAACAAATCAGTAAAAACTGCCGGTCTAAAGCGTTCCTATACTTTATCTGTAGTCCTTATTTAGCAAACGTGAAAACCTAATTAAATTTAAGAACTGACACGATAGAGTAATCAAAAATTTAACGCCTTAAGATCGTTATTTTTAACCAAGTATTGGACTGGCTGAACGTATCAACGTAATAACTGTACGTATCAAAATATATAAAGTTTAAAAGTAATAATGGACGAAATACATAATGGTCATTTGATATAAAGCAATTTTCTTGCAAATTCTCAAATCTACAGGATTTTCATAAAATAAACCTATCCTAACCTAAACCAATCTGTAGATTACACGATAAAAAAGTTTGTTTAATCAATAGTTTCATGGAAAATTTTAGTATATTATGACCATTATGTATTTCGTCCATTATTCCTTTTAAACTTTATATATTTTGATACGTTCCCAAGTCCAGTTATAATTTTTCAGGCCCGTCGTTCATTACATCTCTATCTTTTTGCGTTAATTAGAAAGGGATGCTCACAAAGCTATTCGCAGCTACGTACGCTAAAAGTCTGATGCTAAACTATTGTCATTGGCTCATCTTCCTGCCATCTTACAGCCATTGTTCTTATGAAACTAGTAAATGTTTCGAAATTTCCAAACGAGACTGTTTCATTGTTTACTTTAAAACGGCTGCACTCAATTTGCGTAAAAAGATAAAGTAATCTACTAAACGTTTCCGTATTAGAAAGCTTTGAGCTGTAACGGTGTGAACTTGAATGTTCAAGGATATTGCAAGCGTGTCGGATGCTTTACCTTCAATTGCGCCGAACTACCGTGTTACTAACTGACTGTTTTGGTATAAAGGATACATTGTTGACAATTGAACCTGTTGACTCAGTACGCTTTTACACACATCAAATGTGAATAAGAATTATCGCATCGCATACTCATTTGAACATATTTTTGAATTTAGTGCTTATATTATAATATACTAGCTGTTGCCTGCGATTCCGTATATTAGCTGGGAAGAATTTGTCTATGGTAATGCCGCGGGAACTATGCAATTTTCTAGGACAAAATCTATCCTATGCACAAGGTCTCAAACAAAATTTCATCTAAATCAGTTTAGCGGTTTATGCGTAAAGACCTAATAGACAGACAGACAAAGTAACTTTAGCATTTATAGTATTATTACTAATATAGAATTGTGCATTTTACGGATTTGAAATATTATTTTTTCTTGGTTTCGTTGCGTTAGTAAGCAAAAAGTATTACCTACCAAATTAGTATAAAGTTTAATTACTGTCTTATCTTATTTATCGTTTCTTATCGTTGTTTGTTTGTTTTCTATCGTTATTAATGCCAGACTCACCCACATTTCCTAACTTTTATCTAGTTTTTACCTACGTTGCATTAACTTAATAACACTGATAAAAGTGATAAACAAAGCAGAGCTATCTCCAATAATGTGTAGTTTTTTACATGTAGAGTGAAGTACCTTAGTTTAATAAATATTGTAAATTTATTTATTGATCTTTAAGCACTGAATTATTTAAAGATGAATCAGGCGTACTTTTGCAGTTATATTGTGATCATAAAGACCTATTGACGGATACACCTTGAACGTTGGAAGGTCCATTGCCTAACTTCGTTAAGATAAAGTTATATTTTAACGAGATAAATAATACTACAGAATAACTCCTAACTATAATTTATAGAAGTTTTGATTAAAGAATACATTAGCAAGGGATAGTACAGCGCCAGTATCATGAACTCCATGGATTGAAATGAATAGATAAGGTGTTTGATAATATAAGTAATTGATAATACTCGCTCTATGAATATACAAGCTACAATTGAGACAGTCACAGATATCAATAAAAATAACTTATTTATAATCTTAAATAATACCGCCACCATTGTTATTAAGCAAAACATGGCATGTGTTAATAAAACATAGAACATATAAATTTTATGATAATTAATTACTTAGTATATCTGTCATGTGCATTTTCGATGGTCCAAAATAGGCAAAAATACATTATATTAGTTTTATTCAAATAAAACACCCTGACAAAGGCGTATTTACTGACAATATGCGCATATAAATATGTAATCAATAGAATTACGTATTCATACACAAATGCCTAAATATAACTAAACTTCCGTGTATATAGATTACGTATTAATTAAATAAAACTATGGCAATGGAAACGGAAAATTAAATGATGACGATAGAAATAAGGAGAGTACAAGAAATTGTAAAGCTAAATACGTAAAAAGATTGAGGAAACATGCAAACAAACTATACGGAGAAAAACATCGTTTGCATTAAAGCAGTAAACGGTTTTAAAACGTGTTTGATTAAAATGTAGACAAAAAAATATGAAGGCGTAAACTTATTATAATAACAAATGATGGAAGAAGCTGCCTAGTCATTGAACGTGTTGTTAGTTCTGTCTAAGGAACCCTAAAGAACACAATTGACTAAATTCTCGTGTAAAATGTAAAACCGAGCAACGGCGAAGGTCGCGAACCTTCCGCAGTTACCAGACCTTCGCGCGAGGGTGACGGCTGTTTGGGACAAAGACCATGACGTTTATCTTTTCCTGGTTCTTATGAATTCTAATGCCCTTGGTACAACAATAAATTAGCACCTATTTTGAAAGTACATTTTGCAGTCTGAAAACGATTAGATAACCAACTACATATGTTCATTTTAATTATTCATCATTGTAATTTTCAATAAAATATTCAATATACATTGAACATAACAATTTTATTAAAAATCACAACGGAAAACAACTAAAAAAGATCTTTGTAGATAACTTCAAGCTATTGTTATAATTCAGTACAGAGGCGCCATCTGTGTCAGGTCGATTTCAACTACATGCACTTTAGTGACTTGCGCTGATTTCATAACAACCGAAGTGAATCATAGATGGCGTTGTGAACTCGTAGAAGAAAGCTAAATTTAATTAATATTTACTTGCACCGTACATTATACTATACTAAAAACATAGTAAAAAATTATCTTGTAGCTTTCCAAAAAAGAAATAAAAAAAAATAGAGTTGGATAAAAATAAAACTGCATTATGCACTTTGAGTGCTTGCAGATAAAGTAAATGCGTCAATTATTTATAAACAAATAATGACCACGTGGAGAGAATGGACGCGCAATACGCAGCACGTGGTAGAAATGAACATAAACGTATTACTATCGTATTACGTTAACGTTATGATTATGGAGTAGTTACTGACTAACGTAGCGGCGTGCGTTTTGAATTTATCACTCGTAAATCGTTATGACTAGCCAATACTATTGTTTTGTTTTGTAATAAGAGCTACACTACCTACAGTAACTAGTGTTTTTGTAATAGAAGGAGATAATTCAGTGAGCATGTTCTAGTCGCCATTGAGAAATGTTCTCTAGATAACAATCATATATGTATAGATTATTATATGTATTAATATCAATAACATTATAATTACATTTAACTTTGTATCTAATATCGAACGTGGTTGGTCAACATCTTAAAGATAACTTTGATGACAATTCGGAAACTTACCGAGCAACCACAAACTTTTCGTAAACAATCAAATAGAATGATGTAACACAGTCAAGATATTTCAGTGTATTTACTTGAATTTAACTGTCGATCTGGTAAACGAAAATGATGTCGTCGACATAAACGGTCAGTTGCCTTAGCGAAGTTTCGTAGGACAAGTATCTCGGGATCGCATTCCTAAGGCACGACTACGTATAAACCAGACTAACTTCTCCCATTAAAAGGATAAAAAAAGTGTACACGTCGTTCGTGCACATAAAACTAGAACGAAATCATGAAATAACGAATCAACGTAAGGCTTGCGGAATAAAACGCGCGCGCATCTAAAATAGAACAGTTACTCGATTAGCATATTTTTCCAATCAAAACTTGTGACTGGGAGTCAAGAAACTAATAATGCCAAACCGATTCTAGCTTTTTGGTGACACCCACCAAAACAGTTGAACTTGGAGGTCGTTGTCTTTAAATGCTATTGAACTCCACGTCTCAAAGTCAAACAACGAGGCTAGCAAAATGTTATTATTATTGATTGCATATTTAAGATTCGATCCGTTTGTTTGATTATGTAGAAGATAACACGTTAAGTCAGAAAAATCTCAAAACATTTGCAACGGTAATTTAATGGCGCGAAAATTATATGACATTTTTAGGTTACATTCCCATAGACAACATGAGTCAACATCGGCAATAATTAAACCCTCGAGTTTAAAGGGAAATAGGAAGTTCTAATCGCCACATTATGTGTGTACTGTGTACATATTGCAGGCTTTGGATGCACTACTGGTGAAAGTGGACTGGCCCGTTCAGTTAACCTGCGCTGCGCCCGGGCTGGCATTTCACCGAGCTTTCCAACGCTTACCTCCGATTATAGTAAGTCGCTAAATTTATACGTAAAGTAAAATACTACGCCAATTTTTTAAATAAAATTTCCGACGTTAACATCAAATTACATCATCGATATAAATTGATATCGGTAGCTTTAAAAGATAACATTCATTATGTCACAATACTCCAAGATAACTTCACTTTGCTTTTGTTTGAGATAATCTGAAACATTGAGTAACGTCATTTTGTAGCAAGAAATCATTGTCTATCAGCTGTAAAAAATATACCTAAATAAAACGTTAAGGTAGTTGCGCAAGATTGGGCAATAAAACGTCACAATGACAGTTCTCAAATGGATGAAAAAAAATCGGATCATTTATCTACAAGGAAGCAACTGCGTAGAAAATATGTACCCATTCCTTATCAAAACGTCTCTATAAAAAGTTCTGTAAGTGTTTCATCGCAGAAGCGTTAACAGATTAATTTAACATAACCCTCTACTACTTTTATTATATGTACATTAATATGCCTTAACTTTACGTGAGTGCCGTAGTCCTTCGAACCAGATCACACCTACAAATGCTTACTGCAGTCTATCGAAAAATCAGCGTTGAAAATATGAAGAAAATATTGTAAAGGTTTTCTACGAGTGCTTTTATTCAATTCAGTATTTAGTGGTTTACCGCTAAGTTGCGATTTTTATTTGCACTGCAGATTGTGAACTAAGAAAGTGCGCCTGAGACAACTTTCGCGACCGAATTCGAGAGAAAGTAGTCCGGACCGCAACGCCGGCGCATACATTATATCACTTTATCCAATGGCTTGGGGTTATATCACACAACACAACAAAGTCTGTAAAAAGTTATTCCGCGTTTACTCTTATTAAATTACCAGTTACTGTCATATCATAATTTATTTAATCAACCGAACGTTGTTTTGAACAGTCGTTAGACTTAGTATTTATAATACGTATAAGTCATGTATCAATTATACTTATGTAAGTTATGTACGATAGAAATATTTTCAACTTCACTTCGGAATTAGATTCTATCTTTAGATTAATTTTTTGTGTCTCAAAGGACTAAAAAAACAATCGTACGTATTTTTCAAAGATTACATTTTGATTGCATTCCAGGAAGAAGTTTAAAGCTTTCGTTGTGAAGCCAAAACACCTACTACATCATTCGCGACTCGCTGTGCGGACATAACGTTCGTCTAAAAATAACAAGTTGCAATTGCTACGCTTTCGTAACGTTATGATTGTTGCCAAGCGGAACTGCTCAAAAGTCCACCTCCGCTCCGCCAAGAAAATCTTTTATTTAAAAATATCTCCTTTCGCTTTCAGTTAGTGCTGGCACAGCATCCACGGAAACTGCGCTCGTGCGAACCGAATTAGCGTGTCCGTGTGTTAAACGTCCCCTATTTACACAAACAAACAATGGAAGGTCACACGCAGGCTACGCATACAAATGAAGAAAACTAATCGAGATAGACATTTTGCATATTTTATTAAATTAGTTGTTCCCATGAATAAGGATACCGAAGATGAACCTAGCGCTACATGCTACGAATGTTTGTGCTCGAGTCTGGGGTGTTTAATATGTATTTAAGTATGTATTTATCTATATAAGTATGTATGTTTATCCGTTGTCTAGTACCCATCTGTGTCATCCATCAGGTACAAGCTTTGCTTAGTTTGGGACTAGGTCAATTGGTGTGAATTGTATCGTGATATTTATTTATTTATTATTTATGCGTTTGTTGTATCCGTATCGTGATAAGTTTTGTTTGATTTAAACAATTGCGATTTTTTACTCTTTCACAGAGACCGAGAACTATGCTTGGAGTTTCTCTACGTGATAGAATCAGAAACGAGGAAATCCACAGCAGAACCAAAGTCATCGACATAGAGAGTTAATAACTACCAAGCCGCAACCGGCTGGGTCTGTAGAACTTTCAGCCGGTTGGGTTTTATAAGTTGTTGTTTAAGTCATTATGACGACCTATCTATATTCCGTGCCTTGCCCGGTTTTAGAATAGGACAGACCTATCTCTTCCGAGGGGTGTCGTAATAAGAAGTATGTTAATTATGTTATGATGTGATGAGTGAGTGTGGGTAGCAGCGCCAAACATCACTATTTATTTACTCATTACCAAACCAACTACGAACTCTATTTTCCTAAAAAAACCGTTATGAAGGTTCAGAATAGGTCTCTAGGTAACAATCTATATTCGGTAGTGATGCCCTGTTTGAAAAAATAACTTAATAAGTATTCACTGATGAAC
This sequence comes from Archips xylosteana, assembly GCA_947563465.1. Taxonomy (NCBI): domain Eukaryota; kingdom Metazoa; phylum Arthropoda; class Insecta; order Lepidoptera; family Tortricidae; genus Archips; species Archips xylosteana. The sequence continues at coordinate 12,449,209 of OX387355.1, forward strand.
GTATGAATATCGCGAATAATTTCATTCTCTATCGTCTTTTAATGTTCAAAATGTGTTGCTCTACTTACATTCTACACGCTCTTATGTCCTATCACACTTAGCATATTTGCTATCTCTGTGATTGTTATTACGTTACTAGTTACTATGTGGACTTATCGCTTTTTACTGGTTCATTAAATAGGACACGCGCTGATAGGATTCAATCCTTGACTGGCTAACCAGATACATCGGATGCGGAAGGGGCAGACAGTCATACGTATAAAAACAAAAGATTAGCGAATTCGTAATTCAAAACGCGTTGTCTTATCTCACCGAGTACTCACGTTTTTCTTAATTAGGTTATCAAATTCCAAAAATATACCGATGTGTAATAGTATTTCTTTAGGGCTCTACGAAATCTCATTATAAATCGATGACGCAAAAAAATACTATAAAGAATCGTATCTAAGATCAAGATAAAGGCAAACAGGATGTGCAAATTTGTAGCGAAATCAAAAGGTATAAAATAAAAGTTCAGTGATAACAAGTCATTCAGGTTCATGAATTTTATTGTGATGGCGTAAGTACAGAACCTTATTTAGTGTTGACCTTAAGGCTCGACCATCGTCATCGCTGATCTCATATCGACTTGGTATGACTTTACCTGATTCTATCCTGTACTGCGTATAGATTTGTACTGAACCTGCGATTATTGATCTAATCTTATTTTATCGAATAACCGATAGCATTTATTCATCAAATTTAATTTTAACATGACTAAGCGTATCCGAATCATACAAGAATTTAAATCCTATTTGATTCATCATCGACATTAATTTGCGGAAAGTCGTAATAGCATTTAGCTCATATCTCATAACGTACAACTTGTTCGGGATAATATTGTGTTACACATGGAAATAAAATGATATGATATATCAAAGAAAACATGACTTATTACATATTATTTTATGATTTTCTTATCTTTTGTTGAGTTCTCTATAGGTTCAGAATTAAAAACAAAAACACGTAACCATCCTATTACGAGAACGATCGTGCATCATAAAAAGCGAATTTTACCTTGACATTCAGTCTTCATTAGATTCTATTACCCGTATCAGTTATCAGGTCCATACAAAAAAGGCTAATTAGACAAGATCAAGTATTTTTTCAGATCGCACAAACAAAATATTTTTTTGGTGCAATAAAGATATCTGCATAGTGCTCTTGGGTAAAGGATTCAGATGTCACATTACTATTTCATTTGTTTAATTTCAGAGCTAAAGTATTACTAGGTAGATTCATCGTGGAGTCCGAATAAATCATTACAAACCCACACTACAACCATCAATTGTAATTATGATATCGAGAATCAAATCTGTAATAAACGACGAGCAAACTTGTAATTATCACATAACCAGGAAATACACAGTCATCGCGCCAAAACGTTTGAGTTTACATCATGATGTGATACCATCGTCCAAATATTGAACTACAGGCTTGAAATATTAAGTTAAGCAAATGTACTGTGGTTCAATTTAATTAAGTGGGCCGATGTTATGGAATTTTAAATAAATTAATATTTGTTATTTTCTTTACGATGACCTACGAGCTCTAATTTAAACCGTTATACCGCTGTGGAACATTGTTAACATTGTCAATCTCCAACAGTGTTTGTAAACAATCATCTTACTGTGACGTTTCATATATGCTCAACAGTTAAAATGGGACACTACAGTATTTCCGAAAACTTTGCGACTTTAAGTGTTGCCTGCCTGCATATTCATTGATCTATATATGTATCAGTGTGTGTGTGTGTGTGTGTAATGCTGATCAGATGACATGTGACTAAAACTCGGTGGAATTTACGGATACACGTCATAACATAAAATCCCATGTAAATTATCCTAAGATCGAGAAGAGATTATTCAAATATGGGTTAGGTTTTAACTAACTATTCGCCAACATCCGTAGTGTTTATTCTGTACGGGTATCTTATCGCTTAAGAAATATAATTGAAACGTGTTTTATCTTATGATAATCAGCCAGTGGCGTAGCCACGTAGACTTCATAAAGTCATGTTAAACATCAATGAATTAACTTTAATTTAAGTTTGACAAATTATGGATTAGCAACCTGCTATCACCAGATAGAATGAAAAATACTACTTAGAATAAAATTGGCTATAAATATAAATAATGCCTGAGATTTATTTCTCCCCAACACGTAATAGCTTCTTTTTAAGTATTTTATCTTCGAAACGAAAAGTATTTTATAAAATTGAAGCATTCGCTGTCTTTGATGTCTGCCCTAACAGCCTTGTCGTCTCAACTACTTGATCGAAGTAGTTCGGCACTTAGAGATGATACTTTGCAAGGATGTCAAGGCAACCGTCCAGTTCTGATGGTACTATCTCTAGTGTAGGTACTTATACGCGTTAAGATGAATGTTAGTCAATTTACTTTAATTACCCATAGCAAATAAATTAAAAAAGGTCCAATAAATCCAGTTACTTTGCCGTCCTTTATAACCCACAAATATCTGCTCCTTTAAACTCGATGAAGGGTCTCACAAATTTATTCCTCTAAAGGCGACCTTTTATAGTCATCTATTTGCTCAAGATGATACTGCAATTTAACCTCACTTCACGGTTTTCATTCGCACTTGATCACAAGTTCTGATGCAGAGCATTTCTAGCGTCAATGAATTCAATCAACCCAGAGGTCGGCGACGACGCCAAATAGCGTATCCAACAGCACATAATCATAATATTTTACGATCTATTGTTAAGGTTCTACCTTCGCCAAATTGAACAAACGAATAGTTTTAAATTACACCGTAAAATTGAACTATTACATACCAATGATTTAGGTCTGCGCTCTAAGAAGAAATAGAAGCATTATTACATATTGACATTTAGTTGGTTGCCCGCGTTGCGTGCACAGGTGTAACTCCATAATGCGAGTATGCTCATTGTGAAACCAGAGAATAAAAAATGCATAACATAACACGGTCGCGGGCAAGGAAGAAGTTTATGAAACCAAAAGTTGAATCACGTATACCAACTATTATGCAATTGCGATACAGAAAACTATAATTTACGTGGTTATAGTTTACCCAATTATGGTGTAGAAAATTGAAGTGTTGTCCTATTTTTTGCAAAATTTTGCAATATATGCCTAATTTGTCACGCACGGTAGACAATTTCGAATACGAAGATTTTTGTCATTTTGTCGCGGCACAATACTATAATAAGAGTCTGAAAAGCAAATAATTACACTTCAGTGCGCATCTGTCCTCTGTAACACCAACTGACACACTGGCTTCTTTTAATTTGATACTCATTTTGCGAATATGTAATCTTCAGAGACGCTTGATATTTGAGTCGTTTTCAAAAAGTGAACACAATTAAGCGATTAAAAACAAAACTTAATTGATTCCTTTGTCTGACGAAAGTTACCCATATAGTTTGCATGACTAACTTGCGTAACACAAAGGAAGCGATCGTGATTTTGTTTTGATTAAGCCCTTAACTATGTACATTTTTTTTGAAAACGACTTATTTACTATCGTTATCATGTTACAATGCTATTAAATAGCAATGTAATAAAAAAATACACTATTTAGCATAGGAAAACTGTAAGATAACAAAATAAAAATGAAACTATGATCAAGTAACATAAAAATCAAAATAATGCGTAATTATAGTAGTAGGCAAGGGGAGCGTCTCTATCCATATGTTATTGTGGTTACGTATAGTATTCCATTGCACCGCAGGAAGTGGTTCGGTTCATCTTTCCTAATACGGAGTGCTAATGAATGGTATTCGCTCCCATCGTCTATATTTCCAGATATATTCAACGTAGAGCTCTTCAAGTCTAGAGTGAATAAGCAGTTACTGAACCAGTGAGATACCCCTTTGGCCTCATCTGCACTTTTCATTAGATGAGATAGAGGTCAAACACGGGTCAGTTTTATATAAAAAAAAACATGTTTGGATGCTACATATTCATCTATAATGAATAAAATAAGCATATAGAGCGATGATAATTCATAAAAATATATTCTGAAACAATTTTAAAAGTTCGGTAGGCCGTTAAATCAATTGCAACGGTGTTCGCCGCCAGACCATAACGTACGAATTAAAATAAATTCCAACTAACTAAACATATATAGTAAATCTAAGTAGAGCTTGATGCTTTGCGCGGTTCGGAAGCGAGTAAATCTTATTATAACTAGAGATATAGTATAGTACGTAGCGAAAAAAACCGTGGTGGCTTAGTCGTTTGACCTATGGCCTTTTAAGCAGAGGGTCGCGGGCTCGTGCCCAGGCTCGCACCTCTGAGTTTTTTGACATTTATTTGCGAAATGCGAAATTACATTTGAAATTTACCATGAGCTTTACGGTGTAGGAGAACATCGTCAGAAAACCAGCACACACTTGAGAAGAAATTCAATGGTGGCGGTGTGTGATAAGTTCCCAAACAGCACTGGGCCCGCGTGGGAACAACGGTCCAAGCCCTATCATTCTGAGAGGCTGGTGCCCTGCAGTGGGACGTATACAGGCTGGGATGATGACGATGATGACATAGCGAAAAATCGGATTTACTAGGCACTTCGTCATAGTATCACGGCGAGTAAGCAAACACAATAGTATTTACGGTGGCGGCAGTAACGTTCAGCGGATAAGTAGATACATCCACAAGGCGCGATGACGCGTTAAGTATAACCTTCGCGCGACCCGAGCTAGTGTCCTCGTCGCCGGCTCTGCCCGACCATAACCATCTCTACATAAATAATATCGATTGTTTGTTCGCTAATTACATATTTCGATGGCCGAAAGGCTAATTGATCTAAGCGACATTTAGTGAAACTTGCAGGACAATTTTTCGAAAAAAAATATCATGACACAAACTACTGAATCTTGGATTATCCATAAGTAAAGAAGGAAGACATTGAGTCCTTAAATTAGTTTTTCATTGTGTTTTTTAGACCACTAAATAAATAAATAATTATAATGTTAGAAATGGGGTCTGTTTTTCTATGGGTGCTAAATGTCTCAAAAAATTTGAAATTGCTGATGTGATAGAGAAACAAAAAGCATTCAAAAAACCATGAAATAATAATTGAACCGAACCGACTACAATAAGCATGAAAATATCTTTCTTCTAATCTGTTTTCAGTCGGTGCCTCAGCTCGAGCCAGCAGGAGTGGACCTAGTAATCTAACTTACCTACATACCTTACTATCTATAGGGCTTCTACACACCTGGAAGCTCGTGCTGAGGCACCGACTTAAAACAGATTAGAAGAAAGATATTTTCATGCTTATTGTAGTTGGTTCGGTTCAATTATTATTTCATGGTTTTTTTGAATGTTTTTTGAAGGAGGTTTTATTTTTTATTCAAATTTTTTTATTTTTTGCTTTTTAGTTGTTTCTGTATAAAATAGATGCGTAGGATAAAATCATCAGTTTGACTTCGAAATAAGGTTATGTTGAAAATTCTATTTTTAATGCTCGACGGGGTTATGTCGTTTTATTACAGAGTTCCATGATACTTTCTGAATGCAAATGCTCGACTTGTCACCGAAAATACTAAAATCGCTATAAGTTTCTCTTGAATTTTTGAGGAGTTTCTTCAATTCCTCATGGATCCCATCATCAGAACTGGATTTTGGTAACGACGGGACCAACCTTGAAGCATGTGCTTTCAAACAACGAAAAAATTTTCCAAATCGGATCATAAATGACGGAGTTCTGAGGTAACACACGTTAAAAAAAAGAAAAAAAAGAACATACAACCGAATTGAGAACCTCCTCCTTTTTTGAAGTCGGTTAAAAAATCACTGATTCCGAATGTATATAACTCAATTTCGCAAAAAATGTCGCTTAGACCAATTAGCCTTGCAACCGTCGATTTCATTTCGGATAGAGACAAATTTGACATGAGCATACTAATATTAGGTATACTTGTCACTTCAACATTATACTGCTATGTAAACAAGCTAAGTGAACGCAGCCCTAAACTATCTTCATTGGACCTCTCATTACTTTAGTTTCAAATAACATTAGGACTGAATTCCTGCAGTCATACGGAAAAAGGACGCATTGACATTTTTTTAAACTTTTGATCGATTCAATAAAAAAAGGTGCATTTAAGTATATACGTAGCTCAATTTAAAAAAAAAACCGGCCAGGTGCGAGTCGGACTCGCGCACGAAGGGTTCCGTATCATTATCTATAAAAACGGCAAAAAATACATGTTTGTTGTATGGGAGCCCCTTAAATATTTCTTTTTCCCTTATGGCGGCAGATTCGCTGACAACATCTTTCGCTAAATGGAAATAATACATTTAAAAAGGAGGTTCTTAGTTCGTCTGTATAACATTTTTTTGCTAGTTAACAACACTGACATAAATTTACAATATATATATATATATACATATATATATTAGTATATTTATTTAGTAAAATCCCCGCGAAGTCACACCACATTCTTTTAATGACTTTCATACCGCATATGTTAACTTCATAAAAATGTTGCAACTTTTAACACTGGGAGCAAGTGAAATTGTCAGCAAATCCAATCCTGTCATTTAATAAATTAAAAATTTTAAAAACCCTCAACGCTTTTTGGTCGCACATATGTTTGAAAATAAAGTAAGTGCCCATTATGCGCTTAACCCATATTATATGCCCAGAACTATTTTTAGTCTCCGATTTCTTTCATTCGCTAGACGTCACAGATAAGCGTTTTCGTTTACAAATCCGCGGGTATTTAGCACGGGTCAAAAACGACCCACTGGGCATATATGGGCTAAGATCCCTTCGGCAGCTGACAAAAGAGATTATAACTTTGAAACGGCTGAACCAATTTTGATGAAACATATCTAAGATAAGAACCATCGCCAAGAAACCAGCTTTCAAATAAAAAAACCGCATCCGAATCGGTTCGCATGTTTTAGAGTTATGTTGCCACAGACAGACACACACACACATAGCGGTCAAACTTATAACACCCCTCTTTTTGTGCCGGGGGTTAAAAATAGTATACATACATTCTATACTTAATAGTATTGTGGACTATTGAAGTACTCTTACACTTATACCAGGATGCTCGTGTCTTTGTCGAATATTTGAAATGACAGACTGACAGACAACCCACGACCTAAACAACTAGAACTAGAGACTTAAAATTTGACAGCGATATTCTCTGAAGTTCATAGAGGCGCACTACTATGAAAGGAGTTGTCGACATTCCTACGGGATAGGTAACTCGCCTATTTATTATTCTATAAAGTGGGCAAGGCTGCGGGCATGAGCTAGTGAAAAATATAAAAAGCAATGCTGTAAGTCCGCTTTAATAGTTTTTTGCGATCAAGAACAATATCAAAGCTAACAGAACTAGTCCTTTTCTGCCATTGAAAGTATTGAAACACCTGTAGGCTAATCGCACACATATATGTATGGTAATCTAGTATGATTGTTTCTTTTCAACGATAACTCTATCACTGAACTGATTTGGAAATCATTCAAGATTGAGCGCCAAATAATGTCGCACAAATTTTAAGCATGTGATATTTCTTAAGTTAAATCAGGACCCGACATTGAGAGAAATGAGCCTTATGAAACATTCAACTTTAATTTCGTCAGTTACATTTTATTATCAAATAAAGACTGATAATTGGTTATATCATTTACTAAACATTTAGGTGGTTTTTCCCCGCTGATGATGAAACCTCGGGAAAATCAGGGTAAAAAACGTAAGAAGGATGAGCTAAATTTATCATAAAATTCCATTATTAATCCATGCTCCGTAACGTTCTAAATGCCAGTACCGAAAATACGGATTGCGTCGTTCGAAAAGCTAAACGAACCGTAAAATATGGACTAGACCATGCGACTGTTTGACAGGGGGGCGTGGCGTATGAAAACTCGTATTAAATGGTATTAATTGAACAAATAACCTATTCTATATTTCAACCTAGTTATGTATGGTAAACAAAAGGCAAAACAGGGTCGCAGACGTTTTGGCGAGGTGAGCGACCCCGGTATCACGTCGATCATTCCGGTTAGGAAGCTTATCGGCGCCCGCGCACCACGTGACCGCGACGCGACCGCTGCACTGCCACAACTAGAGCGGGAAACTGATTTTTCACACCGATCTGCCCATGTAGCGACAACGGTAACTAAACGTAGTTAGATCACACTAAATGATTAACAGATTGCTGTAATTCATTAAATTTCCGCAACTAACGTCCCGCTATTGTTGAAAATGTCAACGTAAAGGTCATTGTTATATCGGTTTCTAAAGTAGGTCACGAATTCGAAACATCAGAATTCACGTCATCGTACTTAAACTGAGTTTTTTATCTCTGGTACAAGAGTGTCTATTCTACCAAACAGAATATAATAAAATAATAATAATGTCGTATTGTAATAATAGGTTCTATAAAAATCAAATGTATAAAAACTCGTCTGCCTAGCAACTAGTTTACTTCCTACTATTCAGGGTGTTCATTCAGTAGTTTTTTTAATGGCCAGGCGTTTTACAAAAGTAACCTTGGCACAACATCGCATCGACCTGAGGACCTCCAAATTACACATAACAGTGGCGTGGCTGAGTGGGACAAAAACGCCCAAGGTCTTGGGCGTGAGCTCTTCCTTGTGCAGCCATTTGGCCAGTGATTCATTTTAATTGTGGCAGATTCGCGAAAACCTTGCAAACAATGAGAGTTACGAAAATGGCTCCACAAGGAATTCAACTTTAGTAACTTGTTAATTATTGCTTTAAAAGTGGTGGTAAACATATCCCTGTTCCTTAATTAGTAAATATAATTACGCGCGATGCTATGTAGGTACAAGATTTCCACCAGTTTTAAAGTTATCCTACCACTCGGACCTTTTAGCTACATAGTTTAAGTCGCACAACGCCGATGCATGCAGACATTATAAACTGTCTATTGACGTATGTTTAATGTAATGATTCAAAATATAATACAGCTTTAATCTTTATGACAAGATAGTTGCAAGTTTACTGATAATATACTTTTACGTAATCATAATCACGTAAAGATCAGAGTAGCAAGATAAACGAGTAACAATGTTAGTAATGTAATGTTCCTATGGTACGCATGCATGCAAGAATATCACAATAACTGATGTTTTGTATCAAAATTTTTAAGTGTAAATCATGTGCAAATATTTATCACTTACCTCCTTTTTTTAAAATAATCCTTACATGCTATATATTATTATAATAACCACAGCATAGGGACAAAAGGTGAGTTCAGTTCAACACAGGAAAATATAGGAAATTGAAAATTCATAGTTTCAAATCAGTCAAGGAAACCCGCACAACGAGGATAATTATTTTCCATAGACCGCGTTATATTGTTTAATTTCACATTAAATAAAGGGAAAATACTAATGTGGCGTCATCGCCATGCCAAATAAACAACTGTGGTCATTATAACTATAAGGACATTTAGCGTTTTGTTAGTACAAAAGCCGTTAAATTATTTCGATATTAGAAGTCTTTCAAGAAACTTACCATCACAAGTAGCCGCCATAAATTTGCCGTTGGCAGAAAAGTCTACGTGGAGTACAGTGCCAGGATGACCCTTGAGATTCTTCAGCAGCCATGGGTGGCTGAATTCCGCCTTGTTCGACCATGATGCTAGTTTCTTGCTCTTCCTGTTTGACGGTCTCTCGGTCGCAGCTGATTTGGCAGTTTCTTGTTTTTCTGGAGCTCCTGGAAATCAAACATACTTTTATCAAAAGAAAGATTTTACGAAAATATTAAACCATGTCTGACTGATCAACCTGTTTGAATTGAAGAACAATTCTGAAATGTATTAATCCATTATTATGAATGAACTAATAGAACAATTGCTCCGAAACACGTTGTTTGAAGTAAAGAAACAATTGCATTGAATTGTCGTAAATACAAAAATGATTCATGATATTAGATGTTCGATTCGAGGTGATGTCATGTCATTATGTCAAATTTTAAAACAAACATTTTACACAATTATTATGTATAACAGATATAAATCCAAGTAGGAACATGTCAACCAAAACGTCTGCATGTCAGTATCGAACGGATCGAAACATTTTCTTAAATATATGATAGTCATACGAGTGCGTTTACTGTTCCGCATAGATCTCTGGTATTTTTTTTTTCATATTGAAATTTCTGACCCATTTCGTCTGATACATACTTTCGATGACGACCTTGGATGCTTACCATAAGACTGATGAATTAACGTAAGAGATTCAAAATTGTAAACTTTACATGCAGCAAGACTATGATTATGAAAAACCGGCCAAGAGCGAGTCCCATTATCTATAAAAACGGCAAAAAAATCACGTTTGTTGTATGGGAGCCCAACTTAAATATTTGTTTTATTTTAATACAATTATTTATTTTTAAAGTAAATATATGTATAACTAAAAAAAAATCACGTTTGTTGTATGGGAGCCCCCTTAAATATTTATTTTATTCTGTTTTTTAGTATTTGTTGTTATAGCGGCAACCGAAATACATCATCTGTGAAAATTTCATCTGTCTAGCTCTCACGGATCCTGAGATACAGCCTGGTGACAGACGGACGGACAGCGGAGCCTCAGTAATAGGGTCCCGTTTTTACCCTTTGGGTACGGAACCCTAAAAACGGGTGTGGTTAAAACCTGTACTTGTCGACTCGGAATACATGACTATACATCATCCATCATCATTTCAGCCGAAAGACGTCCACTGCTGAACATAGGCCTCCCCAAGGCTCGCCAAACAGATCGGTCCCATTCCATCCGCATCCAACCCGATCCCGCAACTCTAACCAGGTCGTCGCTCCATCTTGTACACTCATCATCATCATCTTGTATCTTGTCGTTGTGTTGTTTGTTGTCTTTGTTGTATGACTATACATGATATAATTGAATAAGGTAATGTTTTGAATTATCAGGTCGTGTATTATGGTCGTTCATTCAAGGTCGTCAAATACGGAGTCGGTTTTTAACTTTTTTAGTGCACCCGAAAACATTAGCAAATAAAATTAATTACAGTCAAAGTCAAAACAATAGATTGTCTATTTTTATCTAATATATTGAGCAGGCATTCAGCAAATAAAGGTACTGTCAAGGAAATTAATTCCCTACCCATTTCGTAAAAATGTCGTTAATCATTCGCAATGCATTAATTAAGGTCGAAATGTCAAATGCAACACGTCAAAGCAACATCTTAGCTAGCTCTTATGGTGACAGTTTGCTGTACGATGTTCAAACTTAGGTTGGTTGGAAACTAAATTCTTTGACTGTACATGATCCTGATTGCTGATACTATACGTTTCTAATTGTAACCCTAATTATTCCTAAGTTATTCATAGAAGCCCACAGCTCAAGAATCCAGGAAGTCAAAGAGTCGTGCAGCGTTATAAAATTAGCGTGGGACTATGTAACAATTAGATTAGCGAATCGTAAACTCAACCATGCTAATAAATTATACATGTATCACGTTACGATAAGGCTTGCGAAAATTTGACGCCAAATTACGACCATTATTTTAGACGGATTGATGTAGGTCGGAAGTTGTTTATTACTGTCCTGTGTCGTCAGGGAGGAGCGTACTGGGGACCTAATACGCTAAGTTTTATCGTGCAGATATGAGTCATAGGTATATGTATTACAATACCGAAGTACGAAAGACCGAATGTGTTAAAACATCGAATGGGTCAAAGACCGACACGATTTTTTTCTGAAACCGTAAACTTCTCAGAATTTATTAAAACGGCATCATACAGAACCCATTAGGTTAGATTAGGTTTGTTTTATAACAATCTTAAAAAGTTAACGGTTTCAGAAAAAAGTCGTGTCGGTCTTTTGACCCATTCGATGTTTTAATACATTCGGTCTTTCGTACTTCGGTATTGTAATACATACCCGTGATTCATATATCCCTTTTTAAGGTTCGGTGCCCAAAGGGTGCCAATGTTACTCAGACTTTGTTGTCTGTCCATCCGTCCGTCTGTCGTAGGGCTCTATCTCTTGAACCGTAATAGGGATGTTTCCTAGGTAAAAAAATAATAATTCTTATTAGTCCGTATTTTACATTAACAAAAAATATTAGACACGTAATTTTTCTTTTGACAATTAAACAAAAAATGACGAAGATCTGGCGCGTTGAAGTTCCGCGTGACGAGGCGTGACGTCACTTGTTCCTAAAACGCTCATACAAAGTGTAGGAACAAGTGACGTCACGCGAAACTTCAACGCGCCATATCTTCGTATTTTTTTGTTTAATTGACAAAATAAAAAATACGTGTCCAATATTTTTTGATAATCTAAAAAACTGACTAGTTAGGAAAATAGCCAATTGCTAGGCACTCGAAATTTTCACCGATTACCAATGTATTGTAATACTGTGGCCGCTAGAAAAACACCGAAATAAAATAAAGTAAAAATTACGGAGGGTCGTCATACGATAAACTTTTTTTTTTCAGCGTTTTTAACTCTATCTTTATTAAGTTTTTTACTGAACTATTTTTAAAACATTTTAAGAAGGCACGGAACCCTTTATTTACGAATCCGAGTCGCATTTGACCGGTTTTTTAACTATTTAACATTTGCTCAAGGAACGGAAGCTTTAAGTCCGCTAAAAACACTAGTGTCATCGACTTTATAACGAATTGGTTATAAAGTCGATGACTAGTGTGCTAGGGACTGCAGTGTCGTGTCGAGTGAGGCAAAATCATTATTATGCAACGCGTACTGTCACTACCATAAAAACACAGGTAAGACAAAAGCAATACGCCATCAATAAAAAAAACACAGATAAGCACTGCTTCCTTTGTTTTAATTATGTGCTTTATCTTTTCCTTGTCAAGTTTCTGGGTGAATCAATGAATAACTTCCTGCACATTAATGCTCGTGTGCAGTACCTTGTCTTCCACTAGATGCGACAGAAGATACATACACAAATTACCTAATTAAATATTATAAAATGCAGCAGGCACACTACTATAGCATGTTGCGTTACAATCGATAACATTATCATTTACGTTTTTGGCCGACTTAAAAAAGACTTTAATATATACAATTTCGTTCAAGATCATGAGATTTAGGATTCAAGTGAAAATACCAAAAGACGCCTTTATTATGGAAAAAAAATTTCAACAGAGCAAGTTTAAAAAAGTTTTTTTCTTATATTTTAAGAACCGTAACACCATAACTTTAACTAAACAACCCCTACAAGGCTAACACGTCGTCGAAACATCACAGGCTTTGACCCCAAAACGCTGGCCGCATTACCCCTATGTATCGCTATCCCTAACCTTCCTTTGACCAAGATAACCACCAGCTTTAGGATCCCCCGAAAGCCAGAACTGACCTTCAGTACAAGTCTTTCAGTTTTTTTATTGCAACACTTATTGCATTCGTAAGTTAAGTGTCATCCAATACGTGGAGTTCCTAATGAATGACGATATGAGTTAGTCACGATTACTCACATCATCCTCGTAACGGTACGATACGAACTTAAGAGAGGCTATATTTAGATTCAATTATAGAATTCCTGTCTTGTATAAAAAAAAACTCAAACAAGAAATGGACATTTTAAGCGTCTGTCTCGACGATCGTGACAACGGATAAAGTGCTTTTGCGGTAGGTAAATCAATCGAATTCAGGCCGTAATCGACGATTTATCCGGTATCCGGTCGGTTACCGGATGGATAATAAAAAATTACGTCAATAAACCAGATTTTGGATGCAAAAAGCCGCTCCTAACCCTACCGAACCAAAATAAAATCAATCAGACTAAATTCAACAGTAAATTGGTTTACTGTTAAAATTAGCGTCATAACAGAATATCTTCATCCATCATCATATCAGATAATAGACGTCCACTCCTGGACAACGGGCTCCCCCAAAGAGTTCCACAACGATCGGTTCAGCGCTGCGCGCATCCAAATGGTTTCTGCGACCTTTTTGATCTGGTGATCGTCAATCTTTTTGGGCCCTTCATACGCCATGACTTCCAGATCAGTTAACGGTCGCTACTCTAGAACGTTACTGCCCCATCAGCCGTCAGTTCTACGAGCAATGTGCCCTGGCCACTGCCACTTAGGCACGACAACTGTTGACTGTACGACCTGTCAGTAACTTTGGTTCTCCATTTTCATCCTCATTCATCATCATTTCAGCCGAAAGACGTCCACTGCTGAACATAGGCCTCCCCCAAGGCTCGCCAAACAGACCGGCCAGCAACCTTAAACCAGGTCGTCACTCCATCTTGTTGGAGGCCTACCTACACTGCGTGTTCCGGTCCGCGGACGCCACTGAGAACCTCTCGGCCCCATCGCTCATAGCCCGCTCCATCGCTCTTTGAGTGATAACATAATGTACAGGAACACAAATATTACGTACCTATATGTATGTGTTAACGAAAGGGAGTGGACTGTATAGGAAAAATGGGGATAGAGGTCGAAAAGAAACGAAAGGTGCTTAGGGCCGTTAGGAAGCAAAATATTGCGTCTCCCTACGATAAGGAATACACGAAAAATGTAACGTAGTAGCAGTGACTGCTGAAAGCTCACCTGAGGGCTCCTCGTCTGCGGTGATGCAGAACCTTAGGGCGTCGGTAACGGGCACCGTTGGCTCGTAGTTATCAGCTCCTCCGGAATCACTGCTAACTCTTACCTCGGGTGTCGCACTTAGCCTTTCAGGTTTATTCGCAGGGCGGCGCACAAGGAGTCTTCAGCAGTGGCACTGACTTTTTAAAACTATTTTCAGGAAAAGATTTGCAAAATTCGTTGCTGACGGTCAGCGTATAACGGCTACCCCGTTTTGAAATTAAGGACCGCACATAAAAAAAGGTACAATGTAACTGTCAATAGAAAAATTTGTAAAATGAGTGACAATAATCGCTCCCGCTCCGATCAGCTGTTTTTATAAAACGGACGAAGTGGAGGGGAGAGGATGCGCAGATGACGGTAGAACGGAAAAATCCAGTGTGGCCGCTACAAAGAAAGTTAGTAGCTAGAAAATAATTGAGGTCGACGAAGGAAATCTATGGCAACACTGAACATTTCCGCCCACCAAAATACCTGGTATTTTAACCAAGTAAAATAAAACAATAAGTAAATCAAAGGGCAGAAACAATAGTTTCGACGATCAATAGACGAAAAGTAGCAGCGAACTGAGGCTACCGGAAAAAATGGGAAAAAAAAACGTAATTAGTTAGGCAGGGGACAAATTTTGATTACTGGCCGTTTATAGACGCCAGAGGCCGTACGCACGGTCACGACGCGACAGATGCCGTCGGCGCCGGGATGAACGTCTACGATGCGACCCAACGGCCACTTCATTGGACTGCTCTGTTCGTTCAGGAGGAGAACTAAGGCGCCCTTTTCCGGATCAACTTGTCTATCATGCCATTTCATTCGCTGCTGAAGCGTGTGCATGTATTCCCGAGACCATTTTGACCAGAAATCTTGGTGCATTTTCTGAAGCAATTTCCAGCGGTGAAGGATGCTAACATTCACGTCGGCCAGATTTTCTTCCGGGGCAATCGACAGGGGTTCAGTAGTTAGAAAGTGCCCAGGAGTCAGTACCGCCAAGTCATTGGGATCGGCGCTGAGCGGAGAGAGAGGTCGTGAATTTAGTAACGCTTCTACCTGCGTCAAGACGGTGTAGAATTCTTCGTAGGTCAGTCGCTGCTGTCCTACGACACGCGATAAGTGAGTCTTAAAAGCCTTTATTCCCGATTCGGCCAAACCCGAAAAGTGCGGGCTACCCGGTGGGTTAAATTCGAACCTAATATCACTCGCGTGCGCAGCGTCCTTCACCAAGCGATTTAAAATATTGCTAGCGCCAACGAAATTTTTACCTTGGTCGGACACTAGTCGGCGGCAATGTCCGCGGCGCGCTATAAAACGCCCGAGTGCGGCAAGGAACGCTTCCGCGGAAAGTTCCGTCGCTAGCTTGACATGAACAGCCTTAGTGGCGGTACACACGAAAACGCAAATGTACGCTTTATACGTTTTGTTTCCCCGCCCACGACCGAGAGATACATCGAAAGGACCGCCATAGTCGACGGCGGCGCTTGAAAACGGTTTTAATTGATTGATTCTATAAGAAGGAAGATCCCCCATGAAAGGCGCGGGCGCATTTAAAGGGCATACGCGAAAACATTTCAAACATTTTGGAACGACAGTTCGGATAGCTCGCTTCGGCGAGAGTATCCAATATTTCTGAGCTAATAAGTTCTGTAGCGTTTGTACACCCGGATGCATAAGTCTTTTGTGATACTCTTCAATTAAAAGTACGGTTAGGCGATCGTCTCGAGGTAGAAGTAGCGGATGCCTTACATCGAAATCGAGAGAGGCTCGAGACAGGCGACCGCCCACCCTCAAGAGACCCGCGTCATCCAAGAATGGCGATAATTTTTTAAAAGTTTTTTGTAAGGAATTATATTTATTATTTCGCAGAAACTCGATTTCCGACGAAAAATGCTTGGTTTGAACGAATTTTACCAACGCCAGGAGGGCTTGCGCGACCTCTTCCGGGCTTAACGGGCCGGTAACGCAGTTATTTTGAGACGCACGGTTTTTTAAATTATTAATATAACGGAGGCAGTAAGCCAGTACATGTTCCAACGTTCTTAGCGACGAAAATTTATTCAGTAACGTTCTAGAAAGCTCAGGATTAACCTGAAGCTTCTTTTCCAATAACAGGAAACGCTTGAGCGCCATGGCGCGAGAGCCGTGAAAAATCGGTTTATTTAAAATATCGGTGAAGGGTAGTGGAACAATATACCTACCCTCCTTTGTACGACGGTAAGTCGTGAGGAAGTATTGTTCACACAATTCGTCGTTTTTCGATAAAAAAGCTTTGGTGGGAGTGTTGACGTCCTCCAGTTCCCAAAATTTCCTAATGGAGTCGTCCAACGACAAATTCTGTGTAATTTTGGTAGTGACGTGACAGCTACCACGACGAGAGCGAGAGATGTCCAAAGCGCAGCCACCCATCACGATCCAACCGAAAATAGTATTAATGATAGTTGGCTGACCCGGGTCACCCTGGATTAGCCCTGGACGCAACGATGATGCGAAGACGTCTACGCTTAGCAGCATGTCTATCGGGCCCGGCTTATGCCAACAAGGGTCCGCGAAAACCAGGTCCCTGTTCGTTGACCACGACGAAAATTCAATATACTCGGTGGGCATATCCGAGCATATAGTCGGCAAAACATATGCCTCCAACGAAAAGCTAGTGTCATACTCACCAGTACTGGGTGTGATAAGACACGATAGGGTGCCACTCGGCTCCGCCACCGCCTGACCTATACCGCTCACAGTGTGTTTTGATTGAATTATTTTCAAACCTAATCTATTGGCACACTGCTGCGATATGAAGTTACAAGCGCTAGCGCAGTCCAGTAGCGCCCGCACCGGAACCCGCCGACCGATTCTATCGGTAATTAGAACGACGGCAGTTGAAAACAAAGTGGGCCCAGCCCCAAGGCCAGCCACCATGGCAACAGCCCCTTCGGTCCCCTCAGTCGATTTATTCCCAATATTCGGTTGTTCCGGTTTATTAAAATGTAGCAAACTATGATGTGAGCAGCGGCAATACTCACAACGCTGCTTTGAATGACAACGCCTTAACGAATGTGCGCTCGACAAACACAAAATGCAGAGTCTATTTTGTTTGGCTAGTGTAAAACGTTCACTTGGGGTACATTTCAAAAACGTTGGACAGACTAACATGTTATGCGGCCCCTTGCATACTACGCACGAAACAGCAGCGGCGATGAAAGCTGATTTATGTTTGGGGCCCGTTCTATTCCCTACTGGCGCTGGTATATTCGCCGGCGACGCGATTAATCCCACTACGTTGCCTAATGCACGACGCCTTTTTTCGATAAACTGACCCAGAACGTCGAAATCCGGAACCTCGTCGGAATTATGTTCTAATTCGAATTGTTCCTTAGTTACCTTATCCAACTTAGACCATAACAAATGCACCAGCATAAAATCTCTGTCCGGTAATTTATACGTATTTAAAATCATTAAATTTTCTGTGAACGTTCGTATAACCCTATCTAAATCCCGAGGACCTCGGACCGGTTCACAGTTCACGAGTTTTTCGAAGTAAACGGTCGCAATTTGCCGCGTCTTGTTATACTGCCTACACAATGCACTATACGCAGTAATGTAACTCTCGTTCGTGAGCGGGTAATTCTTAATCAAATCATACGCCTCGTTCTTTACTATCGTTAACAAATAATGCAGCTTCTCTACGTCAGCCAAATCCGTGCGCTTATGTATCAATGATTCGTAGAGTTGCCGAAACGACACCCAGCTCTCCAGCTTCCCATCGAATTCTTTTATATTAATTTTCGGGAGTCTGGCGGCGTTAGACGGTGGCGCCTCTGGAGTGGGTTTCACTTCGGCCATCTGCAATTTAGCCCAACGCGCTTTTGTGGATCGTAAATTTGTCTCAAATATTTGAGTTATCCGAAACTCTTCGCGATGCAAACTCGGAGGCATAGACCCTAAAACTTTACGCATCGCGCTATGAAACTCATCCGAAAGCACCGTAAAATCGTTATTGTTATATGATATCAACTCACCATCAGTAGTAGCGGCTAATAGTTCGAGGCGCATTAACGCGTAATCACGCGCAACGCGGGCCGGGTCGGCCTGTTCCGATTCCATGCCACACTGACTCATGGGCATTTTTTACTACACACACGGGTCACACAACACACTAATTACTGCAATATATTTATTTCCGACTTTTATCACTCCGCAACAGCAACGAACGAAAATGGCGTCGACACGAAACTAATTACGGGTAGTCAGACAACAACTTCCTACCGCTTCGAAAAAACGCCGAGTGTTGCCAGTTTAAAACTTAAATACTACCACTCTCAACGAAATAACCGAGTATTGCTACTGTAAAAGTCTTTAAGTTTAACTATCGGAACTAACCGCGACGGTTACCGATGCGTAAGAAAATAAATGTTAAATTTTTAAACTAACACAAAAAAAAACGAGAAACTAAAAAAAACAACGGCCGAGTATAACAAAACCGACTTTCACGAAAAATCCGTCCTTGAGGTCTAGATGTAGTGCCTCTGTGTGCAAGTGATTTTTAAAACCGGCTGTCTTACCCCCAAACCGAAACACAACAGCTCGATTACTGCTATTTCGCGGCAGGTTACGGGTAAGATGGTGGTAGCAATCCGGGCGGACTTTGCACTTAGTCCTACCACCGGCATGCGATAACGAAATTAACGAAAATGGTAGGTGGTGTTAAAATAGCCAACCGCTCCGACGAAAGAAACAAATGAGAGTTGTAATATTAACACCGGACCTAACCCTAACGACGAAAAAGAGGGACAGTGTATAAGAATAAAGCTAGCAACCACTCTCGACGAAAAAAATATAAATGTGAGGGTTGCAAGTTTAACTTATAACCTGCCTGAACGACAACGAAAAAATTTAAAAAAAAAAACAGAACGGTATATTAAATTTTAAACTAGCAACTGCTCTCGACGAAAAAGGAATACAATGAGAGTTGCAAGCTTAAATATCCGCCCTAACGACGACAAAACTAAAATAACGATTATGTGCAACGAACCTTTCAGATCTTTTACTAAAATTATTGACGGCAATATTTTGCTTACCCGAAAAACGGTTAAGGAATTTATAATGACGATCGAAAACGAACTTTTGAAGAAGTGATTAATAAAACGACGACAAACAAAGGTCACTTATCAAAACATTCGGTTCGAAGACCAAAAAATGTTAACGAAAGGGAGTGGACTGTATAGGAAAAATGGGGATAGAGGTCGAAAAGAAACGAAAGGTGCTTAGGGCCGTTAGGAAGCAAAATATTGCGTCTCCCTACGATAAGGAATACACGAAAAATGTAACGTAGTAGCAGTGACTGCTGAAAGCTCACCTGAGGGCTCCTCGTCTGCGGTGATGCAGAACCTTAGGGCGTCGGTAACGGGCACCGTTGGCTCGTAGTTATCAGCTCCTCCGGAATCACTGCTAACTCTTACCTCGGGTGTCGCACTTAGCCTTTCAGGTTTATTCGCAGGGCGGCGCACAAGGAGTCTTCAGCAGTGGCACTGACTTTTTAAAACTATTTTCAGGAAAAGATTTGCAAAATTCGTTGCTGACGGTCAGCGTATAACGGCTACCCCGTTTTGAAATTAAGGACCGCACATAAAAAAAGGTACAATGTAACTGTCAATAGAAAAATTTGTAAAATGAGTGACAATAATCGCTCCCGCTCCGATCAGCTGTTTTTATAAAACGGACGAAGTGGAGGGGAGAGGATGCGCAGATGACGGTAGAACGGAAAAATCCAGTGTGGCCGCTACAAAGAAAGTTAGTAGCTAGAAAATAATTGAGGTCGACGAAGGAAATCTATGGCAACACTGAACAGTATGTGATCTGCAAAACATCATGTTGTTTGTATTTGTGTTAAGTTCCAAGTGGTAATGTATGTGCGGCCGCAGTATTATGTAAGAAAATTGTTATCATGCACAAGTGAAAGTCGAGTTAAAGTTGGGTTGTAAAACTGAAAAATATATTTTTATGACTTTACACGTAAATAGCTATAATTAACTCGTTTTAATGATCAGTAAAACGTCGCAACACACAATGACAACTTCCTACTTGTATTTCAATATTTTTTACTTCTGTGGGCCTAACTATTCCTTCCTAAGCCCTCCACAAAGCGCAACATTGCATTTTGTTTCTTCCCTGTTTTTGATGAAGCAAAATTTGATTGTTTTAACCTCGTAAGATCCATCTTCCTATTTTTAGGACTACCAATAACCAATATATAAACCTTTCAGACCAAGTAAATGTTAAAAATAAGTGCAATGTCCCAAAATAAGGACATGCACTAATTTGCAATTACAATCTTGTCTAAAATATACTAAAGTATAATCTGATTTTATTTTGTATAATTGAAGTCCTGGGCTACCTATAAAAGTGCCTATAAATAGGACAACATAAATAGTTCAATTTCTTCAATTTATCTCCTAGCTAGAGTGGTTGTCTGGTAGCTATTAATATAAAGTAGAAGTGATTCCAAATACTTTCACAGATATGAAAATTGGAGCAATTCTAATTTTGCAGTAATCATTCAAGAATTTAGTTTATCTACAGTAGATAAGGGCTACCAACATTACCTACACCAATATTATAATTATTGTCTTAAATAACCATTATGACATAGATAATATGCAAATTACACTCAAAAGATAATGAAAGTTACTTATCTATAAACTGGTACCCACCCTCCAGTGTACTACAACATGCAGTTGGCTTGTGTTAGTCATAAACATAAATAAACAAAGACTGATTAATTTAGAACTACATACATTACATGAAAATTGGTCTTTATGAAAAGTGATAAAAATAGCAGAACTAGCTTTTACTCACTGCTTTGGCCCTGAAAACCAACTACATCTGGCAGTTGAATTGAAATTCTAAGATTTTATTAAATTCCTATGGGATGTCCCAAATATTACACCATGGTTGTCATTTACGTATATGATACCTGTGGAAATTTCACGTTTCTTTTAGTGGTGAAGTTTCAGGATTTTAGAGAAGTAACAAACACAACATGCACACACACGCATACCCACAAACTTTCACATTTATAATATTAGTAACCCCTCATATGCTTATATGATACGGATTCATGCCCAATTTAAGGCATTCTTTTCGTATTTTTTTTTTTAAATCTGTATCATTGGTTATCTGTCATCTTGTAATAATTAGCTTTGTTATAGTTTATTTATTTATTTATATGTGTCTGTTTATCCCACTGCTTATATTTGTTTTAGACGTGTACCTATTATAATGTAAGTACTATTTATGCATAGGTAGATGTCCTATTTTTGTTGCGTTTTAATTTTCTGATCCACTGTTGATGCACCACCTGCTGTAAACTAGTCCTTCCTTCTTTCTGGTAAAGGGTTGCCTGGAAGAGATCGCTCTTAAGCGATAAGGCCGCCTATTGCTTACCTTGTATCTTTCTCTCTGTATACCTGTTTTCTGTATTGCTTACTATTCCTGGTGTACAATAAAGAGTCATTGTATTGTATTGTATTGTATTGTATTTTTCATGGGAGAGTTGACTCCAATTGACATAGTCCCAAACTAACAACATTACATGTTTGTTTGTAACATTATGATGTTTTGTATATTTATATGAAACAGTTGAAGCTAGTATGGACGATTTGTTTTACTTTCTGCATACGAGGGGTTAAACTTTTCACCAACTAGTCTCAACAATTTTTTGAAACTGACACTTCTTACTGATGAGATGAATCATAATACTCATAATAAACAAATTCAATACAGAATGTACCTTTCACGTGTTGACTTCTTGTAACCTGGTTTTAGTGCAAGACAATGTGCCCCATGCCTTGTTTATACAGATGGTTTATTTCTATGATGAATTAATTTAATGACATACAATTTTAGCATGAATGTCATGTTATTGTTCTGTGCTATATAAACTTCAGTCAGCAACTGCGTTTCATTTATTATTATGTTGTTGGAGTTGAATTAAAAAAGTATTATGAAAACAAATGGTTTTTAATTTTTTCATAAAAAAAATTTTTTTTTTTTCATTTGCACTATGGAATGGATACAGTGTCTGATTTGAAAAGAGCTGATGAATAGTTAAGTCAAACTTGCTATTTATCTAAATTAAGTTTATTTAAAATAAAGAAAGTTAAGTCTTTTGTCAGCAATCAAGATGTTGACTTATTTCTCCAACATCCCGCCTCACAAATTGGCTGCATATTTTGTCATATACAAACTCTACCTTATATTACATAAAATTTATTACATGGGATATAGGAAGAACAACTTCTACAAAAAAATATACCAAGCTAACAAGAAAAAACATTTTTTGAGTCCTAGCTTAACTATAAAATAATGTTTCAAATTATAACATTGAATTGAATTATACTTTGATAAATAACATTATAAGTGTAGGGAAAATACATTTTTACTATTACAAGTTGCAGATAGACATGTGGCCCCGTTTTTTTATTTGAGAAGCCACATTTTCCTAAGGTTGGGCCAAGGTCTGTCCTAACTGATGTTATGAAGGTGTGTATAACTTGGATTTTAAACATGTCAGATTGAAAGTATTGTTGGGGGAGTACTTAGTATACAAAAATTTATATTTCTGTAAATGTAAATCATGTCAATAAGAAAATAGGAATGATGACACCACTAATTGACTGACATATTTTTTATGAGGTGTCAAAACACAATTTTCCCTTAGATTTTGTATGCAAATTGCTGGTTATGATGCCACTTCTATTACACTATTTGTTTTATAGCAGCTAAAATTCTAATTTTCCAGGTTATTAAAAATTATTAATCTTGTTTTAGGGCCAAGTGTTTTTTTTTCAGGAGTGTAATTTTGGAATTATAGTTTGATGGTGTCATCACATACAGGGTTATTTGTTTATTAGTTTTACTAGTAAAACATAAGAATAGATTTTAATTATTTTGTATTTGTTCTTCTAGTCTTGTCTGTCTTGAATGATATAAATTTTACAGATAAAATAAGAATAGAAAAAAGGTAGTCTTAAATTTTGCATGGCATTAAATTATATCCAAGATACAAACAAAAGGTGAAACAACTTAGTGCAAAGAGATATTAGTAACATGCAAGGGCAGACAATAGATTTACATCAATTCCACTTAAACTCACATTACATTCATCCAATTCTCGGTCCAACATCAGAGATCTTAGATAAATCTAGAATGTAAATTTCGTAGCTGACCATCTTTGGTCATCTCTGATATTGGTGAGCGTAATGCCTCCATAAAATCCAATCAGAAAGACCGCTAGTGAATCCACACGAGGATAACTTTCGAACTAACTGTACCTAACTAAGGTATGTTGCAAAAATGTGAATGAGGACACTTAGCTCCGAGTACTAACAGCACAGTTGTAGAATGCACGCGTCTCTAACGCAGATTTTAACAGTTAGTCACGTAGCCCGTGCTCACAGGCTCTTATTCAAAGAAACAAATCGCCGATGATCGGCACCGAAGCACGCGGTCCCAACTCCACTCACATCACGCGTATAACATACAAACTAAGCCAATTTTAACTCGTGACACGATAGTTTATTATTAACTAAGTGGACCCCCTTCTGAAAAATCTTACTATCATTTAGAAACTTGCCTGTTTCTGTCTCCGTTTCATGTTCAACTGCTTCCTCTTTCCTTCTTGCCGAGACGAGCTTGTAAATAAAATGTGCTATCGCACAAATAAGAATAGTAATCCCCGTAAGGAGGAATACATAAGAGTTCTGACCGGCCTGAATGTCGCCCATTTTCACTCAAAATTTTTCACAATTTAAATTACTACACAAAACGACTGCTGTTATCACGCGGCCGCCAACTAAATTACTTTACTGTTCTAGGTAACTGAATGAACTGAAGTGAGTCAACCGAGCGCCGAAGCTAAAAGCGCGCGAAGCATACTTTTTACAACGGAAAAGACAGAGACAGATAGAACACCGGCCGGCTTGCGTTTTCATTTCATGCATGAAATGAAGTGGATCTTCCTCGTGACATTGACGTTTAACATTACATGACATGGGAGCCCAGTTTATGAAGCTAGCTATTAAATTAAGTTGAATAAACGGTGAATTTCTTACCACAATTAATAACGTTAAAATTATACTATATTAATGAAGGGAATATCACTAGGATAATAATACTAATGACTAAATTGATAAAAATAATTTACTTTGGAAGAAAATCATAGTTTTATAATCAAATATAACTGAAGCGAGAATTCCGCTTGTAATATTAGTTGTACTTTGTTATGCAATTGGGCCCAGATAACAAAATTTTGTCATGAACCTTTCAAAGGCATAGACTAAGTTTCAAAGGCGCCTTCTGAAGGCCACCACAAACCGAAGCGCGAAGCGCGGGGCGCCGACAGACCGTGCCCAGCGCGCTCTTATAACACAGAATCATATTTACCGTGACACCTATCGGCAGTGCAGCAGAGCGTATTTGATTCAGTGTTATAGAGCGCGCTGGGTGGGCTGGGCACACTCCGTTGCCATCGCGCGCACGCCTCTGGTGCGGTCTTAAATCCTTTCAATCAATCAATCCAATCAATCGCTTTGTATTGTATTACTTATACTGTATGCTAATGCATGTACTTATAATTTTCAAGGCTGATAAATTGATAATATACAATACGAAAGGCAGTGATACTGCAAGGAGAGTCCTGCATGCAGGACTTTCAGCTGATCCCTTAATAACTCTCAGTTTTCAAAGATCTGGCTTGAAAGAAAATGCAAACATCAAATTAGTAAAAAAAAAAGAAACACATGGCACGGCACAGTTTAAGACAGAAACTGCCATAAGTTTTTGTATTTCGGTGTTACGTTTCACCAAATAATGTACCATTTTTAACATCCTGACCCAGCACCTTCTGAAACATGCCTGCGCGGAGCAAAAGTCCCAAGTAAGATTTTCAATACATTGCTTTGGCATCGCAATTTAGCGATCCAAAATCGATACAACAGTCTTACTAGGTTAATTCAAATAATTCATTTTTACTGTTCCTTATATTCCTAAACAATTAGTATGGGTGAAAGTGGCAGATATTTTCATCATCACATATCACAGGCCTGTGCCTATGAGTATAAGAAGTCAAACATTGCCGCCAAGACAGTTCTTAACTTTTTACGAGTACTTATATTAATTTGGAATGTATGGTATTATTGTAACGGAGTTCCGCTTTCGCTTACGTAAATTAGAACTTCTGATAAAATTAAACCTTCTCCTTGCTTCCCCGAGGTGTTTCACAAAGGTGGCCATTTGTGGTGCAAAGACTCCATTCACGGAGGTGACAAGGGGTGTAAAAGTGGCATGACGCAGCTCGCAGGCATTGGTATATTTGTTTTGCTTTTCTGATTCGGCAGATTTTAAGGCAGAAGCAATAGGGCGTGAGATGTAAGAAGGAGCGTCGGTGTCTACGACACGAATATCGAATAACGCCTCCCTCAGCTCTGGGCAACCCACACGCCGCGGCAAGCTAAATCGCCTCTTAGGCCAATATCACATTCAGTGATAATTCATTCTTTGACTACATTTCCCCACGCTTGTTGACATATGATTCACAAAAGAGCTATCTCTTATTTCGTTGTGACGTCTCGTGATTAGACCGCCAGTTTTGCAACAGAGGGCATGATCAATATTGAAATCATTTTTGCCGCATCCATCACAGGATTTTGGCATAGAGATTGGTGTTCGATGGTAGCGTATTGAAAGGGCATCACGGAATTCATATGGAGAAAGTTCAAAATGATCTTGATCTCCTTTAAATTAGTTGATGCAGTGGTTAATTTTGTAAGCTGTGCATGAGTTTGTGGTTCGATCCCCTCATTAGGTTGTGTGCAACATTTGAACAATTTATAAATGTTTGCGAGCATGTGAATGTGAGTGCCCCCTGTTAAAGTCCTCCACAGACCACAGCGGGGGGCATGCGCGCGACGCCGACGGAGCGTGCCGTGTCCAGCGCGTTGCATTAACCTTGAATCATGTACGCTGTGCCGCGCTGCCGGTGTATGTCACCGTATATAAAATTCAGTGTTATAGGACGCGCTGGGCACGCTCCGTCGGCGTCGCGCGCACGCCCCGTGCTACGGTATATGGTGGCCTTAAGTATTTGCAACAGTCTTATTCTTTTTAATTTACCGCTCTGTTATTATTTATTCTTATGCCGCTACTGCGAATCCTAGGACTAATTTGACTATTACAAAAAAGAAAAAACCTACAGCACTTTTTGAAATAATGTACGCACGCATGCTCGTTTGCATGAGTTTGCATGTTAGTAAGTATAAGCTACTATTGATTTGTTTATAGCTTGTTGACCTCCTATCAACCTCATAATACGAGTACCTATGTTGTTAAATTGAAAATTGTACCTACTGAAATTGTCAGCACTTATCGGTGAGTTTCCGGGATGGGGGCCTGGAGATCTGTAATACAGGTTTTACCTAGTTCAGACTCCAGTCCCTCGCAAAAGTTACTAGTATCTAACTAATGTACTACCATAATGTTGTATTATTTATAACTTGCTGTTACCTATGTACTTTTGTGAGGAGAAAATATACGATTATTTTATGTTAAGTTGAACGCATCTAATTTAAAGATATTTTGAACGCTCGCAGCATGACATGTAGTGTTATTTATATTGGTAGCATTGCATGTTTTGTCTCTTTTTATTAGATAAAGTAAATACAAGATAGCGACATTCGCGCGTATTCCAATCTCAAAATTTCTAGAACGGAAGTTGACATTTGACGTAAGTTGTCTTATTTGAATCAGTCCAGTCAGAATCATTCACAATCTGTCGAAGCGAACGCGAGTGACTCGTGAAATAGGGAAAGAAATTTGTGATTGCGTTTAATTGAACTTGAAAAAAGTAATAATGCCACGACGTGGACGTTCAGCAAGCCCACCGCCGGCGCCAAGAAGGTAAGTACTGTTGAATAATGCATTGATTTCGATTGTTAAACTAGTGATGGTGGGTTAACCTCTAAATTGTTTTTTTAGGGCTGCGCCAGCACCTGCCCCTAGCCGTGTTCCGGCTCATGCTCCACCATCGGCGGCTGCCCCGATGACAGCCCAGCCGCAACAACCCTCGATGTTCGGTCAGATGGCAGCCACGGCTGGTGGAGTAGCGGTCGGATCAGCAGTGGTGTGTATAATGTTGTTACGTAAACAAACGTTATCCTTCATATTGATGAGATTTTCCACCGAATTTTCATGCGAAATATTGATTTCATAACTATTCACGAAATTGCAATAGTCTCGCGTTCTGAAACTGAAATGGCAGGAAGCCAAATAAATGGATCAGATCACATGTGACGTTCTAAAACCACTCATTGTCTGATAATAGTAAACATGTTTTGCACAACATTTTTGTTATTTTAATACAGTAGTAAATATTCAGTGATATATTTTTGTCATTTTTATAAATATTAAATTAAATATTTATTATATATCCTTTATTTTTCATTGTATTTATTTAGCACATTTAATTTCTAATAAGAACTTGAAGATTTGCCTGCTAAATCTGATACTAATTTCATCATCTTGATAACGGAGGCCAGCAATAAATTTTTTTTGTACTGGTAGAGTAATGGATTAAAATTTTTAATGCCAAACAATGTGAGGGTTACATAGGGAGTGTTTTTATTGTAGGGTCAAGTGCAAAAATATGTACCTATTGATTTAATCCTTTCATTCTTCTGAACCAATTACTTTTAATCCAACAATATAAGAGCTATGAGACATATTTATGAGCATGTTGTATGCATCCATCCATATTTTTACTCTTGGCTGTACTTATCCTATCCAGATAGGTGTCTCTGGTATTAGGTGCAGCAGATTAACCTCTCAGACTCCGTCACGCAGATCTGCCACAGATTTAATGCAATCTTTTTGTATTTTTATTTTTTATAACATTGGTAATATATGGGACAAATGGGACTAGAACACAGGTTTTTCTTTTTTTTTAATTCATTGGGTACAAAGGGTTAAAGGCAATCATTTGTTGCAGGGACATGTGGCCGGTCATGCTTTAACTGGCATGTTCAGCGGTGGCAGCAGTGAGCCCGCTCAGCAGCAGCAGGCGGCTCCTCCGGCGGCCGGCTACAACCAAGGCCAGCAGCCCGCGGGCCCGTGTGCCTGGGAGATCAAACAGTTCATTGAGTGCGCACAACAGCAGAGCGATCTCTCACTCTGCGAGGGCTTCAATGAGGCTCTGCGCCAGTGCAAAGTGCAACACCATTTGTAAATTACTAATAGGTGCCACATTTATTTTGTAGAAATTTTTATTCATCATGTTATATTTTTTTAAAAGGTCGCTAACGGCCTTATACAAGAAATGTTCACATTCTGTTTTTTTGGTGAGAGGCTACCTCAATATAAAAACTTTTAATTTTGACAGTCGAATTGGGCACCTACCAAGTAGTTTTTATTGATTTAATCATATCTCCAGTTTTAGCAATTTTTTTTCATTCTGTTGTTATTGTTTTAAGACAATTGTGATGTAGATATATTATTTACAATTTATCAGACAAATTGATTTACGTAATTTAGACGTTATATTATAGACAATAAATAAAAAACCAACCCCAATTTTGTTTCAATAATAACTCCAGGCATAAATTAGATTTAGGTATGTTGAACCCTGTTTTGGCAAAGTGCGTACATCAACCATAAAAATATACAAAACCAATTTTTTTCTTCTTATTTTTTTTAAATTGAAAGATTTTATAAAACAATTTTATTAAACCGGACCGGAAGTCGCAGTATAGGTAGGCTTTCAACAAGATGGAGCGACGACCTTTTTAAGGTTGCAGGAACGCGTTGGATGCGGATGCCACGGGACCGATCTATTTGACAAGCCTGGGGGGGGGGGGGGGAGGCCTTTGTTCAGCAGTGGACTTCATTCGGCTGGAATGATGATGATTAAATATTTAAAATATTGTTCCATAGGTATTTTTATTATTAAATGCCATTGAATCATAAAATTACGGGACAATGTACTGTCCTGTATTGGTTTCACCAAATTACGGGACAGTGAAAAATTCGTGCCTGAAATACTAGACATCACCCTATGTGTCACTCTATGTGCGCAGTGGCTAATAAACCTAGGAGGCTACTACGAAATTCTAAATTCGCATCGTGCCGTCCCTTTTACTCTTTTGTTTAACACTTAGCGTGAATGAAACAGCACGATACGAAGTTCGGATTTCGTAGTGTACTCGTAAGACCTAGGTAGGTAGTTATAACGATCACATGATTTTGTCTCAGCTTCAAGGACTTTTTGCGCAGTTACATTAGCAGCGTTCACCCATAGACATCTAATTGGGTAATAAATCATTGTTTATCCTCAGTTCGTTTTGCACTTTGATAACCATTTTATAGATTAGATAGAAGATATCTTTAAATATGACCTTTGTCTTCAAAGTTCGTTCTCGACGCCTTTTATTTAAAAAAGCTGAAAACAAGCTAACATGAATTGCCACTAAATTTAATCAGGGGTTATATAATAAGCTCGCAAAATGAAGTTTAAAAGGCGTCATCATCATTTCAGCCGAAAGACCGCTTGTTCCCTAAATATCAGAATTGCAAAATACTAGATTGCCGACTTACCCTATTTCTAAAATATCGAATTCCCCGAATACCTGACTTTCCTGTCACCGTGTTTTTCTCTATATCGGATTGCCAAAAAAGCTTGTTTTCAATACACCATGTTCCATTCAAAACCGTATTCCCATAATGCCAGATATTGAAATCACCAGGCTCGTCGGGCAGGTCGTAGTCGACGTGGGGAGTCAGGGCGTCGTGTTTTACGAGCCTGATACCAAGACCAAATACCAAGTTAAACAGTGATTCTGTAGATAGGAGAGGTTCAGAAATTTAAAAGAAGTCTACGAGCTGATTTACTTCCGCCACTTGTGCACCCGACGTTTCACGAGGATTAGTTAGTTGTCTGCCAAATTTCACCCAACTTCATGTAGCCTTTTTAATGTGAAAAGTACCTAATAAACATGAACAAATAGGTGGTACGCGCACGCACAATCTACACTGACGAGCAAAAATAAAGGGTAAAATAAAACCCTTATAAAACTCATTTTACTTGAAGAAGCTATCACAGCGGGTTTTATAGCTATCGTCATTTTTGTAACCGACCCTTTATTTTTGCTCGTCAGTGTACTTATCGCATTTATAATTATTAGTATGGTGGGAGGGGACTGGGGCACGTATCTGAATAATCAGAAATATCTAATGTATTAAAATATCATATACTTATTACTAAACTTACTTACATACTTACTTTTTACTTATTATTATAATATCGAAACGTTTTTTTGAAACCGTACCTAACCTTTTTAAGATAGTTATAAAACTAATCTAACCTAATCGGTTCTATAGAATGCCGTTTTAATATGTAAATCCTGAGAAGTGTGCGGTTTAACCTTTTCGATGCCAACGACGCATACACAATCCACACCGCAGGTTCACGCTAACGACTGATATATAAGTCACGGCGAGCAGAGCGATATCTACCTACATACATTTCTATAGGGTTCAGATTCGCGTTTGACATTCCGATGTCATGGCATATGAGCAAAGCCCGGACGTCGGGAGCAAAAATGCACTTTTCACTAGTACCTACTTAATTAAATATCGACTATTCTATCGACATCCATACGAACAATTTTTGAATCAGAAATTTATCGATCAAACTTATTATCTTACATGTCAGGTTTGTTACACAATATTACAAGTGAAAAGTGCATTTTTGCTCCCGTCGTCCGGGCTTTGCCTTTGCATATGAGTGAGAGCTTAAACTTGAAACTTTTTGATATTATAATTCGATAAGTAAATTAACTGTCTATATTCGGGTATGTATTACAATACCGATGTACAAAAGACCGAATGTATTAAAACATCGAATGGGTCAAAAGACCGACACGATTTCTTTCTGAAACCGTGTAAGTACTTCTCAGAATTTATTAAAACGGCATCATACAGAACTCATTAGGTTAGGTTAGGTTTGTTTTATAACAATCTTAAAAAACTAACGGTTTCAGAAGAAAATCGTTTCGGTCTTTTGACCCATTCGATGTTTTAATACATTCGGTCTTTCGTACATCGGTATTGTAATACATACCCCTATATTCAGAACCGAGTTCGTCGTGGCGTTCCTGCAAAGTTAATCTTCAGACCTTACGTTTTGCACTTAGTTACTTATCTATTTAAAGTTAATTTCAATAGAACCTGACAATCTTGTAGACACTTATATAGCTAACTGAGATGTCAGATGACATGGACACCGAATGGTTTAGGCCCCTAACCTAAGATTATAGTCTATCTTTACGGACCTAAACGGTCAGGAGTCCATGTCAGTTTATTGGGACCGTGCACGACGGTGGCGCCGCGTAGCGTTGACAACATTTCCTCCTCATTTACTTCCAATTTTTGCCATGTTGTGCGCTGCGATCGTTTTCTGTACCCCACCACCCGCTTCGCACATAGGGGCGTTTTCAGAAATTGTTGTTGGTGGCGTAAGCGGAGTTCCGCTTTTCAAAATGGGTTAAATTGGTGGAACGGCACGCTCTAGGCGCGAAATTCAAAATTTTTACAGGTTTTAATTTATTTTGGGTAAACAGTGTAACTGTTTAACTTCATATGGTACTTGCGGTTGTAAAACAGTGTTCTATATATTATTGTGTAAAGCTTTTTAAGAATAAAACTGTTAGCTTGATATAAAAGTCGTCAAACATAGAAATGCGGACTTTCAACGTTTTAACAAC
The DNA here is from genome assembly GCA_947563465.1 of Archips xylosteana. NCBI lineage: Eukaryota > Metazoa > Arthropoda > Insecta > Lepidoptera > Tortricidae > Archips > Archips xylosteana. The sequence continues at coordinate 12,481,607 of OX387355.1, forward strand.
TTGTATTTCAAGCTAATAGCTTTATTCTTAAAAAACTTTACACAATAATATAAAGAACACTGTTTTACAAGCGCAAATACCATATGAAGTTAAACAGTTACACCTTTTACCCACAATAAATTAAAAACTGTAAAAAGTTTGAATTTCGCGCCTAGAGCGTGCGCTTCCACCTTAAATAAACCGTAGGAAAAACTGCTGTCATTTTTGAGAAAATGGCGACTGTTTTTTTTTTTTTGGAATTTTATGGCCTGGTAACTGGACCTTTAAGCCAAGTCTTTATTTTCATATTGTCATAGCGGTTATTTGCTCATTGGTAACACCATTGATTAAACGTCACGTCATTCACTTCACATTTCACATGAAAGAGTAGTTTCAGTACATAGACTAAAGTATATATGTATGTTTCAATTGTTTCACGTTTCACTTTTACGTTTTTCTTTTGTGGTAATGTCAGAGTTCTTTGAAAGTATTTTTAATATATTTAAAGATTGGTATATAACAGTCCACATTTTTTAACAATTCACTGAGGCGGCGGGAGGGGTAATGGCGACTGTCATAGACTTAAAATGTTGCTATAAATCAAAATCTTCATGAATTTGTTTGGTATTTTGTTGCCAAGTTATTGAAAAGGCGGTCGCGTAGTGCGGAAATTCCTTCTCACGCCATTTCGCAGGACAAGATAAAACCTGCCTTTTTCAAAAGAATTTCAACCTAAACACATCTGTTTTAAAGTTTAAAATGAAATTTAAGTTTATAAGTGACCAGTACAAATACCCGCCACTTTTAAAACATCCCATGTAGTATTCACTTTTTCACTCCGAATGTAGCAAGGGTGGCATGGGACATGTCAAAAAACGACCTCTTTTTTGAGTTATTTAATTCTTATTTTAAATTTAAAATAGATTTACATTCTCTTAGAGCTATAATGAAGTTAATAAGGTCTAAATTAATTTTAAAAATATATTTAATGTGTAAATCCTGCCAGAACTCGAATAATTGACTATGAAAGTCATGGGACACGACTTTTTCCAACTGACAACTTAGTTTGAAAACGCCCATAGCCAATAGGTTAGGTATAGGTATAAGAGATGGTCCGATTCTATTGAAATTAACCTTAAACACAGCGTTTCCCGCTCCCGGTACTCAACGGGGGAGCGACGAGCGCCGTCGCGGCCGCCGCCCATCATCGTGCAGCCGATGCCGCGAAGCTCTGTTTTCAAGGATGCTGCTGCGGTCGCCGGCGGTGTCACCGTAGGGACAACTATGGTATGGATGCCATCAGTGTTATATAAAGCTTTACTTGCGCCTTACTGTAGGTTCCAAAGAGTAGGCTGTAGGTCTTTATTACCTAGGTATACTGTATACTTGTCTACTTGACAAAGCAAACATCTATGCAAAATTTCTACTTTCTAAGTCAGAGGGTTTAAGCTGAGCGTCGATGAGTTAATCAAACGGTCAGGCAATATCAGGGCTATTAACAGGTTCCCTGTCCTATGAGGCACATGTGCCTCATGTGTGACGTTACTGGTAGGTACATCCATGAGGCAGATGTGCCTCATGCATGACTCTATATGAGCGTTTAATGTCATTGTTACTATGGGGATGTGTCGAAAGAACGCCGCACATTGCTTCGAGACAGGGAGTCTGTTAAGTATATTTTTATATTTTAAGATAAGTAATAAAACGTGGGCGTCTCGTCTTTTAAGACCAGGATTTCCTGTATAGGTAAGAATCTAAAAGGAAAAAGGTCCACATAAATAGCAATAGCCTTATGCTAAATGCTTCACGCATATACAAACGCATTAAGTACTTGAATACACGATACTATACCTACTTCAAGTTTACTATTTAAGTATACTATACAGAGTGCAAAGATCGAACGTCGCAAGGAGGGCAACTACGAATTGGTACAGCTTGTCTAATTTAAAATGACGCGCCCCACCACCGCATTTGACATCATGATCATCATCATCATTTCAGCCGAAAGACGTCCACTGCTGAACATAGGCCTCCCCAAGGCTCGCCAAACAGACCGGCCCTACGCCATCCGCATCCAATGCGTTCCCGCCACCTTCACCAGGTCTTCATCGCAGCATTTGACATACAAGATTTGATATCCTGTATATCAAATGCGGTGGTGGGGCGCGTCATTTTAAATTAGACAAGCTATACTACTTACCTAAAATATTTTTTTTTTTTGTAAAATATTGGAAATATCAAATTCTATGTAGAGTTACCTTTATTTTTAAAAACAAAAAATACTGCGTTTATGTATTTTTGAAAAATCGCTTGTCTTAGTCGGGACTGTACGGCGTATGCAGTATTTTTTGTTTTTAAAAATAAAGGAAAGTTTCCTTTACATGGAATTTGCTATCCATACTAATATTATAAAAGCGTAAGTGTGTCTGTCTGTCTGTTACCTCTTCACGCTTAAACCGCTGAACCGATTTAGATGAAATTTGGTATGGAGGTTCCTAGAGACCCTGGGAAGGACATAGGATAGTTTTTATCCCGGAAAATTGCATAGTTCCCACGGGATATAGATAAACGAATTCTTCGCAGACGGAGTCGCGGGCAAAAGCTAGTTTCCAATATTTAAGAGGGTTGCCCTCCATGTGCCGTTCGTTCTCACCAGCCTGTATATGTAAATGAGATGGTTGACAACTAACAGTTTGTTCTCTTGTTACTCGTAACTCGTGTTTTGTTGTCGACCTTTTAACCTGCGGTTTTTTGTTCTCGATACAAAGAAGGCACAATGCTGTTATTTGATTCTTGCGGAGTTTTAATCTGCTGTTGTAAGTAGCTACATAAGTAAAGTACCTATCTACTCTACTTACAACTTACACAAGTTATACATTTATCAGTGCCGTCAAGGATGATATCTAGACTGGATTGGCAGTCGCCATAGTACGGATCGGCCGCGGTTTTTGTAGAACGATTATTAAATCTAGATGGCGCTGAAATATAGCCAGAGGCTTTGAAGGCAAAACAAAACACAAACAAACTACAGATACAGGCAAACAAGACTACAGATGTTTCATATCACTGCAAATGTATTATTTAATTACGTCTACATCTTCATATTACCAGGAACTGCGTAAAAAACAGACGACTTTATGTTCTATAATTGTCAGGGCCACTTGGCAGGCGAAGCAATAAGCGGCCTCTTCGGCGGGCGGCGGCGCCGAGAGGTTGAGGAGGCGCTACCACGGGACTACCGTATGGAACAGCCAGCGTCGGGGCCCTGCGCTTATGAGATCGCAACGTTTCTCCAATGCGCCAGCTCTCATGACAGCCTGACCGAATGCGCCGCTTTCAGTGAGGCACTTAAGAACTGTAAAAAGCGAAACGGTACGTACCGACAGGTCTTGAATATTTTTAGCGCTTTGTAGATGAAGCAAATTTAGTTGAGACAGCTATCAAATTTTTAAAAGTTTCCTTTTAAAGTTGCTACAGCCAAATAGCCCAGTTTTTTACGGCTGTCGCAATTTTGTGGTAATCGTACTGTGGGGTACAGGGAAAGGGTGGGACGGCGTGGAATCGCTCGACGCGTTGCGATTGCAGGTTGGGGAAACCAGCAACTTTACCTCAACCGGTACAAATTCGACAGTTGCTAGTTGCGGCAATTAAAAACTCACTGAGTCATCAATTGTAAACGTAGGAACTGAAACTTGTTTATCACCGGAACTCGCGCAACTCGAGAGTTGCTACGTGTAGACGCAGGTCCAATTTCCGGACCGGTACAACTTGGGGATTTTCAAAAAACGAGCCTACTCTTTCCTCAAAGGGCCAGCAACGCATCCGTAACTCAACTTATGTGTCTACGGGTGGCGGAGGTTGCCTAAATGGTGGTTGGATAAATATACGTAAGCAGCTGGTTGTCAGTGCTGCTATAGTTGCTCCATTTGAAAAGCGCCTAAATAATTTGTCGACGAATGTAGAGACCCTATTTGTGCATTTGACGCTACCGGATTACCGTTGTTAGGTTGAGGGTTGTCGATAACGATACGTGCGCATATGATAACCTGCGGTTATAGTGAGAGGCTAAACAACTGCGCGGCGTTGAATGTGTTAAAAGCGAAACATTAGTTTTTTTTTCTCAGCTGCTACAGTGGATATTCTAGTGTTTTGATCGTTCAGGACAAACGTTATTAGCCGCTTACGATTATTACCATAACGGAAAGACGTTTTAAAAGCTTTGATCATTTTAGCATCGTAACCAGAAATCCTTAGGAAAATATTCATAAAGGACTATTTCTTGTTGTTGCAGGGCTCCCATGATCAAACCAAATCAACAAACCAACCAACTCCACAACCATCCAAAAGCAACAACCGCATCTTTTTAATGAAATAGACCTATACAAACGAACCCTTATTTCATTTACCTAACCTAGATCAAGCTGTAGAGTTCCAGACTTTATGTGTACCTACGCTAACTACTGCAAAGCGGTTGAAATAAAGTATGAATAAAAATCCATAAACTACTGTTAATTTAACACTCGCTTGCTTTACCTATGACTTTGAAATTTGGCATTGCCAACTGAACTCAACATAATTTTGTTGCAACACGTTTGCAAATTGCACGTTTTTGTATCGTGATTGTACCTTATTATTTAATTTTAAGGTTCATTTTACATCACACTTTCTTTTAGACATTTTGTTTTATTTCTCAACAAATTTAATTTTTGGTAAAAAAACCGGCCAAGAGCGTGTCGGACACGGCCAAGATAGGGTTCCGAAGCCATTACGAAAAAATCAAGTAATATTTTTCTAAGGATTTCGTATGTGTACGGAATCTTCCAAGTTAGGTATCGTCAATACTTTGAAAAAAGCTCGTATCTCAAAATCGTTAATCTGGCAAAGTGAACTTTATTACGCGCGTATCAAGGTTCAGTTTTGTTTACATGCTGATTTGAGATACGAGTTTTTCAAAGTAGTGACGGTATGTTTAATACCTTAGGCTACTATTTAATCTTAAACTACAAATAATTCCCAAGCAATCTTAGCCGCTATAATTTTCCTTGTAAATTTAATATATTTACTACCATTTTGAATTTTTTCAAATTTTTCCACCCAACAGTTTAGATTTTAGAGGGGGGGGGGGGGGGGGACGGTCGATTTTAATGAAAATTTTCACTTTAAAGTTGAATATTTCGCAAACAAATTACTGAATACAAAAATCATGTAAGCAACCCCCCAATGGTTTTAAAAGTCCTATCCAACGATACCCCACACTATAGGGTTAGTCGAGAAAAAAAAATCACCCCCACTTTACGTCTATGGGAGGTACCCTAAAAAAATTTTTTTAGTTTTTTTATTTAACGACTTTGTCGGCGTGACTAATACATATATTCATGCCAAATTACAGTTTTCTAGTACTAACAGTCTCCGAGCTTAGCCGCGGACAGACAGACGGACAGACATGGCGAAACTATAAGGGTTCCTAGTTGACTACGGAACCCTAAAAAGGTAACAAAACCGAAGCTTACAGATAAGATTTACGACGTTATGATCTACTACGAAGGTATGAATTAAAATGTACTACATACATTTACTATATCACTCTTCATTTGTCACTGTTGTCATAAGTCAGTATTGGCGCGACGGAGACGATTTTTGAGTTTGATTTTGTATAGGACCTTGCACGTATTATATGATCAAAGGTTCTAATCGAAGAAATGAGACTGCCGTACTACTGCTACACCGCAGAACCGCGCTACACCTGTATAGGTATGTCTTTGTTCGTGGAAGCTCCAAGGAGAACCATGACGATGACATCACATCGACATGTTCATTGTCCCCACACGAAAATGATTTGACAAAGTCAGAAAGTCACACGTCCAAGTGTGCTTCCACTTTGAAGTTGTGAGCCCATAGTGGAAGCACTTCTGAAAAAAGCCCATTGGGGGCACCGGACAGGGAAGGTGTTAATGAATAATGAAACAAGATATTATACAGTGTATATAAAACTTAAAATTTATTTACACAAAGTACATAAATGTTGTGACGTTTTGCAGATAAATATAATTTTTGTATTCAACGAAAAAAAAAACAATGTGGTTTTCATTTGAGAATTAACAATAATTATTCGAGATATTTTCCGTTTCAGGATCCTGTTTTTACATAAATTATGTTAACTTAATATAATCATTATTTCATTCAAACCTCACGTAAAGACATTTTCTCTAAAAACGAAACAAAAGTCAAACGTGAGATGAGAAACCCATTTTATTTACATTAACATAATTAAAATTATTTCTGTACAAGTTTTGTAATAAGTAAATCAGATATTTTACAATTTGGCACATTGAATACTTCGGATAAGGATTTCGTGGGCGCAAGGAAAATAATTCGGCGTTTCTAATATACTTAATGCCTGATTAATTCTTTGGATTTAGTTGTACCCATGACTGTGGGAACCCTCTGTGGAGACCATAATATAGCCAAAACACCTCTAAGCTTAATCGATGTACAGTCGAGTTCACCAATATCTGTATAGCTAACCGTTCATAAATATCTATACATAGACCTTATTAGCATAACATAAGGTTCATGTTTAGATATTTATGAATAGTTGGCAATACAGATATTGGAGAACTCGACTGTACATTACGAGCGGAACTCTATCCTTCTCACGCTAAAGGCTTAGGAGCAAGAGAGAAATAGAATTCGCTCTAGTCAAGCAACGATTACTCTTGTTGTATGCGTTTTGGGTGATCGGATTTCATTACTGACCGCCATCTAGCGACTAACAACTGACAAATCAACTAATGTGCAAAACATCGATGCTAAATTGAACACAAAGCCCTTAGGCAATAACTTTATCAAAATCAGGCACATTTGAGAATGATTAGTACAATTAACTACTGTCTCAACGTGTTTCGATATGTTACAATAATTTTTATGTATTGACGTCTACCAAAAAGTGGAAATTCATATACAAGATGTTTAACAATGCTGAAGAAGCTAAACATCAAAAGATAACTTTACCCATAGAATTTGATTATTTTGAAAATAGTGAATAATTGAACGGGATTCATTCAACAAACAGAACTAAAGACATAACATTTAAATATACAGCACTGTTAACAGAGAAAGATTCGTTCGAATTGTCGTACGTTCGCCTTAATCACTAAAATTTAACTAAAGTATACTTTAACGCTTAAGCTAAATCAGTCTAATTCTTAAAGCGACATTAAACATATGTCCAACAATAAAGCTTGAACGAATGCTATAATCATCACACTGGAAATTTATTAAGGCCACTAGTTCCGTAGTACAAGTTGAAAATCGAGCATACAATACTAACGATTCATCAGAAAAATAAATTTTTAATATTACGTATTTTTAATCCGGACAAATTGTTACACATATTCTTTACAAACAAAATTATCCTACGTTAATATGGCGGATTGTTAAATAATTATATGAAACTAAATTCACAATGTCATTTTTTGAAGTATTAATAATAACATTTAAATTATTTCTACAAAAGCTCAATAGTTAATGATTCGAGGTTTTTCAATGATAATACATTTTTTGGTTGTAAACGGTGCAAGTGATCAATGTCGGTTAGTACTGTATTAGAGCAACTGTGAGCGTATTATAAATTATTAACACATCTGTTCAATATATTTACCATAATCATTTTTCTATAACATTTGAATATAAACATCACAAAAATAATGCACCAGCGCTTACGCGATACAAGTAAACCGATGTAAACTTCGAGTCAACTGGCCGCCGAGTTGACCGAGTCGAAAAATAATTTAAAGCTTATCACAATAACTCGCACAAAGGCGAATCGCATCCCACCCAAGAAAACTACTTTACTTATCCCCCTTATTATTACAAATAATTAAATCATAGTTTAGCGTTAACACTTAAAGCATGCAGTCAAACATTAACTAACTAGATAACTATATGAAAAAGCAGCTTGTTGGTCGAGCTAAACACTGATGTATTTTTGAATAGTAAGCGGGATTTATTTTAGAGAGGTCCGGATTTGTTTTTATTTTATAGTCATAAACCATATTAGTTTTTTATTTATTTCAAGTATGCTTTCGAATTGTCATCCAAATGTGAGTTTTGACGACGTATTAAAAATAGCACGATAAATTTAAATATGACACAATATAAACATGAATCTAACTTCGAGTCGAATCGCACGCGTTGTCAAGGGTTTTAGCGTCAGCCGGTGACGGTAGCTTGAATTTTCAGGGGCGTGCGAATCGATTGCAAATCGAAGTTCAAGGAACGGGCGTGGCGGTTTCAGGTCACAAGCGCATTTCCCAGAGTATGAGGTGGGCGTCTTTCGGGTTTGGTTCAGCGGCTGGGGCGGGCCTCTCAGCCGCGTCGGCAGTTTGCCGCCAGTCCACGTAGCCTCGTCCGCCGACCACCGTGACTACTGACCTCCTCGCCGCGCTCTCGCCTACGTAATCCGCACCGCGTAAACTGCGGGCGGCTGTTTTATTTACGCTGCGTTCAGGAATAGTTATGCCTATGGATCGCTCGGAAGCGCTTGAAGAATCAGGCGTTGAAACTGCAACAGGCGCTAAGCTGGCAGCTCCGGATGCACCTGAACTAGTCCGTGAAACCCCGCGGAGCGCCATTGATTCCTCGCTGCCTGACGACGTGCAAAGGCTAGAGGCGCGGGAGTCCACCGACCAGCTTGATAGATCGAGACTTCTTGGCCGACCCGCTCTCATACGGAGCCGTCGGTCGAGCGTGCTCACTCTGAACGGAATAGCTGCTAATTCGGGGTCGCTCCGTCGTAACGCCTCTCCTCCTGAACCGCTAACGTCACTTTCCCCAGCACAGTCTTTCACGAACATAAGGTCCCCGTATAAACCGTACACGTCACATGCATTAAGGTTGGCACATTTAGGCAGTGTTTTGCTAAGGCGCACGTCTCCTGGTTTCTTGCGGCGCACGACGGCAGATTGCACGCGTTGCGGCCGATACGGACTCAATTCCTCTGATATCCGCCTTTCTAACTTTGGTTTTTCACCATCTTCTTTCGAAGATTCTTCCTTGTATTCGTGAAGGATGTTGTTTTCGGAGAGGGCGGATTGGTAAGCGCGTGCATTGGAGAGATTGCGTCGTACCACGTTGACGTCGATATCCCTCGTTTCAGCCAGTAACGGAAGCATGAAAGTGACTGGGCCCGCGTGAGCGTGGTAGGAGACTCCCATATGTCCTCCGATGAGAGGCAAGCCCTCGAGTTTGGGGAGAGGCACAGTCACACTGACTCCGGCAGTCGTGCCGACCCAGAGTAATCCATGTCCGGCGAGTAACGCGGAAATGTGTGCCGGTTTGCTTCCTTCTCTAGCGCCTATCGTCCTCGCTACGTCAGCGGCGATGTCAATATTCTGTAAATGTTCGAACGTTTCCGCGTGATACAAACTGACGAATGTGGACTCTGTGCAAGCTGTCCATAGACCTACGCCTGAATGTGCTAAATAGCGTACGGAGCGATCGCCGTCGCCTTTCAATTCTAGTATGCGCAGTATTTCTGCTGTGAGCGCGTTTATGGCGAAGACTCTTCGTCCACATGAGGCGTAGACGATTCCGTCGACGGATAGGACGCAGTGGACGGGTTTGTCGCCGAGTTCTATGGCCAAGGGTTCTTGGAGGGCCCAAGAGTCGTCGTGGTTGCGGCGGTAGACGGCGACCCGCCCATTGGCGAGGCCTACGAACATGGCGTCGCAGTGGTATTTGATTTGCGTGACGGGTGCGACGGTGAGTACTTCTGCTAGTTTCTCCTGTTTCTCGGGTTCTACGCCGGAGAAGATAATCAGCTTTTTGTCGTCAGTGCCGAGCCACACTGTGTCGCCGCACAGCGTGGTCACTTGACGAGTCCCTTTGGCGTACTCTATTGAGGTTACCTGCAAATTATACGAACGTAAAGCTGTGTATCGACTTCGCGCGTCAAATCATCGAGCTATACTCGCGTTAGAAACGAATAGATGCTGAATTTAAATTCCGGGATTTTTGCTAAATACCCAAGAAATGGAAAGTGGTCTTCATTTACGTTTCGTGAAACACACCCGAGGGAAATTTCATGTCTCTAGAATTAGCGGTTAAAATTTTGATACTTTCCATGTATGTATACGTGATCCCGTGAAACAATCGTGATATCGTTTTAGCGTAAAAGAGTAACAAACACACTCAAAAACTTTCTCATTTATAATTTTAGTAGGAGGGTGAATATTCAAGCGTTTTAAGCGTTCGGTTATACTTATACATTACTATCCCACGATTAATGGCACAACGATAGATAGATAAAACGTTTATTTGGTACTGCAAACACAAGTCGCAAGATCTTTGATCAACAGTGATCGTACTTTTTGTAGCATTTTTGGTGCAGTGCTAGGGTTGTCAGTAGTGCCCAATATTAAATTGTATGAACCAAGGATCAAATAAAATCGAAGGCATTTAGAACTAAGTAATAACTTAAAAATTAATAATGTAGAGATGGTTGGTAATTAAATAAAAAATAAAAACGATTCAAATCTCGTCTTGAACAACGCCTGTTATCTACCTCTATTTTTATTAAGTTTTATGTTCTGTATTCTGTATTGTTCGTGTTTTTGAGGCGTGCAGTAGAAATCGAAAACACAGAAAATTTTCTTAGAACATGTAAAGCCCAACCCAATATGCATAATGAAATGAAGGGTTAATTTACTATTATGAGAAAATGTGTTGCAATAAATCCTTATCTGAGGTTATAGTTATTATTTATGATTACAAATTGATATACTAACTTTTCTGCTGTATATTTGCATTGACAGTATAATGCGTAATGACAGTCCATAAATACATATAGAAGTCATTTGATTTCTTCAATGACGTCCCGTCAAGTGATAAAAAACAGTTGCGTTGATTTTGTGTGTAAAAATAAGCAATAATTATTAACTGATTAAACACAATGGAGAAACTGTTAAGTAAGCACAGTTTTTTATTAAGGAAAATTCTTCGATATTTATTGTGCTAATAAATGACACTATTGAAACATGTTTTGACGAGAACACATTAAATGTATTAAAACATATATAATCTTTTGATATCAATCAAAAGATTAAGTAAAAAATTTAGCGTTTTATTTTCAACGACAACATAATATTACATTATTTTAAACGTCAATCGTATTATACACGTCAACAACCCTAGGTCGCTGTCGTGTGTCATTTGACGTCATCGCACCAAAAATGCTACTAAATCTACGATCACTGTTGATCAAACTAGATTTACCCCATTCATTGATCAAATTTATTTGACGGATAAATGTGATGCCGTCTCTGTTTGTTTTGTTCGAATAGACGGAGACGGCATCACATTTATCCGTCAGTTAAAATTAATCAATGGGTGGTGAAACAGCCCCTTAGTATCGGTACTATTTATAAAAAGTAAACCCACCTCTTTTTATATTTGCTGAAACGGTAATAACGAAAAGAAAACCCCGTAACAACGCTGAATATTCACTCAAAAATAGGATACAGTAAAATTACACAAAGTTTACCACTGACAGACGGTTTGCCTTCATTTCATATTCAACTTTAACGACCTACAAATAAAGCCAATTTTAGAATACTGTTACCCACGTTTGCAGATTTTGTAATAGCTACTTTATTTGTATGGTGTTAAAGTTGGAAATGAAATGAAGGCAAGCCATCTGTCAGTGGTAAACTAAAAGTAAACGTATTGTAAGCAGGATAGATGCCTTGTAGTGTTACCTTGGTGTCTATGAGCTGTAGCGTGACGAGCGTCTTGAGCTTAGCGGCGCGGTGCGTGAGCACGGCTACGTGGCTGTCAGCGGCGGCGCCGCTCGTGCACAGCCACAACAGGGAGCGCGCGCGCCGCATCGACGCGCCGCGCCCGCCGCTCGAGCTCGTGTAGAAGCATCCGCACCGGACCTGCGCGAAAAATAAAAATAAATAAAAAAAAAATCATGGGACGATTGATACCGATTGACAACGGTTAAACAAACATACTTATATAGATAAATACAGTGGTGGTCATACAATTAAGAACGATTTGAAGTTTCCGATTTTTTTTTATCTAAATCATGTCATATGTCTAGTTGTGTTCCTTCTTAGAAGTAACAAGTTATGTTATAAAATAGCCACATGGATAGAGCAAACGAGATTAAGAATAATAGTGTATAATTGCTAACATTTTTTTTTACAAATTTTATTTGTTCTCTATACTAATAAATTCAAATAGTAATGAAGCTGGACAAATAATTAAGAACGATTTATTAAACTGCTCGAGAGTTGTTTTATATGAAACTTAGATTAAATAAATCATATTAATGTGAAGTTGGTATAGAAAAAAAAGCAATTTAATACATTTGAATTAAAATTAATAGTTAGTAGCATGTCCACGGCTTTTAATTACGGCTTTACACCGGCGAGGCATTGAATCTATCAATTTTAGACATTTCGCAAGAGAAATAGAGTTCCATTCTTCTAAGAAAACGTTGTACAGCTCTCTCAAATTGCCACACTGTCGATATGAAACCTTTTTCTTGACTTCGCACCAAAGATGCTCTATTGGGTTAAGATCTGGGCTGTTGGCTGGCCAATCTAAGACAGAAACTGATTGTGATGTGAGGAATTCCTTAACGGTGCGTGCAGTATGCTTTGGATCATTGTCGTGCTGGAATGTCCAAATAACCGGAAGCACGTCTTCGGCATATGGTAACATTGTTTCTTGCAGTATATTTTTGTATTGGAATTGATCCATGTTTCCTTCTATCAGCCTAACAGGTCCAACGCCATGTCCAGAAAAGCACCCCCAAATTTTCACATTTCCCCCGCCATGCTTTAATGTCACTTTTGTGTACTTTGGGTCGAATGCTTTATTCGGAGGGCGTCGTACATATCGTTTTCCATCAGAACATACCCTATTTATTTTTGTCTCGTCAGAAAAAAGAACGTTTTTCCACTGTCTGACTGTCCAGTTTTCATACCTTCTTGCAAATGCAAGTCGGGCTTGCCTATGACATCGTTTCAACATAGGCACCTTCCTTGCTATCCTTCCGATCAACTTATTTTCTACCAAACGCCTTCGAATAGTGCATGCAGAGATTGCAGAAGGGTTGTTTTCGCCAAAATATTCTTTTCTCAACTCATTAGACCCTTTAAAAGGATTTTGTTTTGCCAAACGAACGATATTTCGATCATCTCGACGAGATGACTTTCTCTGTCTAGGTCCACGTGGAACGTTTGAAGTAGTTTGATACGTGGAAAAATGCTTTACGGCATGGAAAACCATTGTTTTTGAACATTGCAGATAGTCGGCTATCTTTTTATACGACCAATTCTTCTCGCGAAGTTTTATTATTACTTCTCTTGTAGATTTATCACAACTTTTATTTTTCCCCATTGTTTTTATACGAAGTAATCACTTTTAAGACTTTAACAGCACGAAATGGCGCCAAAATTATACGAATAATAATCTACAACCACAGAGCCACACAGTGTTCTCTATTTAAATTTGAAAAAATAATAAACTATTCAGCGTTCTTAATTACGTGACCAGCCAGTAAGTACTAATACTAGGTTCAGATCGAATGTATAAAGTTTCTCTATTAATTTTTTAACCAACTATGTTGCATAAATGATTGTACCGGTAGTACGGAAAAGTTTCGCAATACCGAGAGAAATAAAAAAAATACGGGCAATTAGTTATACTTGTTACTTTGAAAAAATCATCTCAATAAATAATCGTTCTTAATTATATGGCCACAACTGTATATACTTGAATACATATTAAACATGCAAGACTCGAGCACAAACATTCGTATTTTCACACAAATATCTGCCCCGACCGAAAATCAAACCCGGGACGTCGAGCTTCGTAGTCAGGTTCTCTAACCACTAGGCAATTTGGTCGTCAAATCCAAAGCTCAAGTCATTCATGATAACGCGTGCCATTAATGTCAATAACAAATTCATGCGTCTTGAATGGCACTAGCTATAGAGCGTATGCTATGATTTGGTTGGTAGTACGCCTTTCTAGTTCCCCCGATGCATGTACATAGGCGATATAAAAGTGAGCGTCAAATGCTATGGAACCAAATTTTATGCTGTACTCCGCGCTGTATTTTACGCATAAGAGAAGGACAAAATTTTCGCCTGAACGTTGAACAGTTAAGAAGCCAGTAGTTTTTTATCACATGGTTAGGGGCTTGTGGGGTGTTGTGTTACTTTCACACATACCACAGAATTACTACGCAGGTGTGTGCTGGTTCACGATGTCTACCTTCACCGTAAAGCTCATGGTACTTCAAATGTAATTTCACACATACATTTCGAAAAACTCAGAGCTACGCGTTCGGGTACTCCCACTCCAACTTCGGCCATGACAACGGCCAGTAAGTAGTAACTCTATATCATAGGTTCCCAACCTTTTATGGACTATCACCCCCTTTCAAGGAAAAAAAATTCAACATTTACTTCCAACTAAAAAAAAATGAAAAAAAGTTTAAATCTGTTTATTGCAAATTATCAGCCTTCAGCACCTCTTTTCCCGCCCAGTCCATCCAAAATTATCTAATTTTAAAAGGACCAATCGAAAGGAAGGTGCCAAAGTTAACAGGAAGTATGCCATCTCTCAGCACTCCACTCCGCCACCAACCCGATCCCAGCCTTGCCCAGCTCACTGTATATAACTGTATATGTCTGTCTATTATCTCAGTTTTAATATTAATTCTCTCTCTCTCGCTCGTGCTATTTCTGACACGCTGCCACCCCCACGAAAAGCTCCAGCGCCTACTAGGCGGCGGTACCGCCCCCGTTGGGAACCTATGCCCTAGATAAATAAAGTATAACGCACCTCAGTCAGATACTTGGAGGAATGTACAGGCGTGGCGGCGACGAACAGAGGCATCTTGTGGGCCGGCGGGTGCTGCGGCGCGGGCAGGCGCCAGGCGGGAGAGTTGGCCGAAGCCTGCGCCAGTTGCGCCAGACGCAGCTCGGTCGCCCAGGCCAGGCGCGCCCCGGGCTCGCTCGCTCGGAAGGTCACCGGCTCTTCGCGGCCGCGAATCGTCAGTTGTAAGCAACAAGAGTCCACCCACGCCATTTCGTCATCTTTTTTCTGTGAAATTTGAGTTAATATCAAAATCAAAATATCTTTATACAAATTAGGCTATAACAAGCATTTATGAAAGTCAGAGAATTTACCGCCTTTCGGAAAAACCGCTTGAGAAGAATCCGCCAAGAAGCTTAAAAAGGTACATTTTTTACAAACAGATCTTAAATATTTTTAAATTACATAAGTACCATCTAAAGTATTTAACACAAAAATTTTTTTTTAACACCATAGACACTTTTGAGACTAGGGATCGCCCTGTCTATGATAAAATCATTAACTTTTATAGTGCGCCTTAGATATAAATGTTTTCTTGGATTGAATTTTGTATCTGTTTGGTGGGTGTTATAGGTTATAGTTCAAGTAATTTTATTTTAAATCATAATTGAATTTTCCCAGAACGATTTATAGCAGGATAGGAATGACATTAGCTTGAAATTAATAGATACTACCATGACCACTCTTATCAAGGAATGGCAGTTTTATTTGAGACACCTTATCGCTGCGAGAGCGAGTTTCCAGAACCATCTATGCTCCTTTTGATCATTAAACTGTTACTTAACACCCGCATCCTCCTACCTGTATACTCTGCTGTATATTCTGCAGTAGAGTCTTGAACATCTCAGGCGCAAGTTCATGGTAGGGCGTCTTGAGCGAGGCAGCGAGGTCGGCCATGCGAGACACTGCTTCGTAGTCGTGCATCAGCGCCGACATCTCGCTGCAGAGGGAATCGCCCGTGGAGGAGAGAGTGCTGCTAGAGTTTGAGCGGAGACTGCCGCTGCGGTTCATGCCTGGAATTGTGTTTAGTTTTTGGGTTGCTTGATGTTATATCCCATGCGGAACAATGGCTAGTCGTAATGGGTAGTCTGTGGTACGTTTGGCACTTTATAAACTCGATACTTTTATTGAGCCACTAACAACAAAGCAAACTGCGACCGCGTGAGACTAGAAGAGCAAATAGCAGGTTCTGATCCACGAAAGTGTAACAAAAATCGTTGGTGACTATGAAAAACTTTTAGTACTTGTCTGCAGAATAAACAAATTGTGAAATCTAATCTAATACCTTTAAACGAGCAATTCTTGTATATATGTATATATACAGGGTTTTTGTTAATTCGACGTATTCCCGTTAAGGGGTTATGGGGGAGGTCATTTGCAATCATTTTTGTCCCATAATGCCTTATGCAAAAATGAACCATTTCTGAGATAATTGAAATTTAAGTTTTTTGAAAAAAAAGTCGAAAACGCATCTTCAAAAATTTATTTTAAAAAAAGTTGGCCATTTAAGTAAACTTTTTTTATTTTTTTATGTACAAGATAAAATAGCTGTTTTTATGCAATATTAAAAGTATAATTATCTGTACACGTTTAAGAACGCAAGACCAAAAAGTAAAAAAAATATGATTTTTTTATAAGGTTGTTCAAAATGAATGGCACAATAACAGAAAATTTTATTACTACATTTGGCGTGCAGATTGTACGGAAAACATGCACGTATTTCTAGCTTTCTATCAAGCTACTAAAACTATCATTTTTGTAAATGGTTGCCAGAAAAAAATAATCACAAAGGACGTAGGAAGAAAATCACGACCGAACATTTCTCAAAATCAACTCATCAATGAAAAATTTATTAAAAAAAAAGTTGGCCATTTATGTCATTTTTTTTTATTTGGTTGTGTACAAGATAAAATAGCTGTTCTTATGCAATATTGAAAGTGCAACTATCTGTACATGTTTATGAATGCGAGACCAAAAAGTAAAAAAAAATATGATTTTTATCAGGCTGTTCAACATTAATGGCACAAAAACAGAAAATTTTACGTATGCATTTGGCGTGCAGATTATACGTAAAAAGTGTTCGTATTTCTAGCTTTCTAAAAAGCTATTAAGTAATAATATGATTTTTGTTAATGCTTGACAGAAAATAATTGGCACAAAGGACGTAGGAAGAAAATCACGTCCGAACATTTTTTTAAATTAACTCACACTGAATCTATCAATAATAACTGTTATAAATACAACTAACAACAATAACTAATGTAAAATACCAAATTGAAACAAAAAACAATTAAGTTTGAAATCCGACGATGTTTTTATTTTATTTACATTTGATACCCATCATAAATGTTCCTTATTTGTTGCAGTTGCTGACTACGAAATTTGTAAGAACTTCCATTTCAAATTATAAGAAATAAAGAAGCAATTTGAAAATGGAACTCCTTACTTTGATAATCTTATTAAAAAAACATTGTGTATTTTTGAAAATCGGCGGCAAATTCGTTTAGTTAATGCACAACATTTTATTTACTAAGCAGATTACTATGTCTGGGATCATAATAATTACGAAAAATAAACACAGTTAATTATTTTTTTATAAGATTATCAAAGTAAGAAGTTCTATTTTCAAATAAGTTCTTTATTTCTCATAATTTGAAACAACAAATTTTAATTTTTTGTGTTTTTGTGCCATTAATGTTGAACAGCCTGATAAAAATCATATATTTTTTTACTTTTTGGTCTCGCATTCATAAACGTGTACAGATAGTTGCACTTTCAATATTGCATAAGAACAGCTATTTTATCTTGTACACAACCAAATAAAAAAAAATGACATAAATGGCCATCTTTTTTTTTAATAAATTTTTCATTGATGAGTTGATTTTGAGAAATGTTCGGTCGTGATTTTCTTCCTACGTCCTTTGTGATTATTTTTTTCTGGCAACCATTTACAAAAATGATAGTTTTAGTAGCTTGATAGAAAGCTAGAAATACGTGCATGTTTTCCGTACAATCTGCACGCCAAATGTAGTAATAAAATTTTCTGTTATTGTGCCATTCATTTTGAACAACCTTATAAAAAAATCATATTTTTTTTACTTTTTGGTCTTGCGTTCTTAAACGTGTACAGATAATTATACTTTTAATATTGCATAAAAACAGCTATTTTATCTTGTACATAAAAAAATAAAAAAAGTTTACTTAAATGGCCAACTTTTTTTTAAATAAATTTTTGAAGATGCGTTTCCGACTTTTTTTTCAAAAAACTTAAATTTCAATTATCTCAGAAATGGTTCATTTTTGCATAAGGCATTATGGGACAAAAATTATTGCAAATGACCTCCCCCATAACCCCTTAACGGGAATACGTCGAATTACCAATAACCCTGTATAATCAGGATCTCGGAAACGGCTCCAACGATTTCGATGAAATTTGGTATGTGGGGGTTTTCGGGGATGAAAAACTGATCTAGCTATGTTTCATTTTCAGAAAATCGCTTTTACTCGTGTTTTCCGGCTATTTTTGTTTGCATTAAAATGTAAAGCTAAATTTCGCCGACTTCGAGCAGATCATAATGGCACATTAGAAATCGGGTGGTCGCGGATCCAGCCGACCTCGGTTCGATACCACGTTTTTTTTCAAGATTTTTAGTTTTTATTTTAAGTTTATTTTTTATGAGAAAACGTCAAGTTTCTTCTTTTGTGAGAAAAAGTTACTTTTTTGTGAGAAAAAGTTATTTTTTTGCGAGAAAAAGTTACTTTTTTGTTAGAAAAAGTATTATAGGGAACGTGCAGTAACTATAGGCGGCAGCACTAATGCGACAGAAGAGACACTATGCGGACAGTAAAACAAACTTATCAAGGTAAAACATTCAAATTGATGGCACCCTTATGGCACCAGTTGGCAGCACCGTCTATGTGCACGTTCCCTATTGGGAGCACAGAACAGGAAAAGCCGGTTGTCTGTAAAGTCGGTTTACGGACGATAGTTTAACGTGACTCACCCAACCTCCGGTGTTTTTGTCAAATATCTTGAAAACGGTGCATCCTACGGCAAAATCAATGAAATTTTCATCCCCCCTTAAATTCCCCCGCGCTCCCTCCCCCGCATCCCCTCCCCCCTCTCACCCCCCCCCCACACCTCCGGTGTATATAATCAGGATCTCGGAAACGGTTCCAACGATTTCGATGAAATTTGGTATTTGGGGGTTTTCGGGGATGAAAAATTGATCTAGCTTGGTCTTATCTCTGGGAAAACGCTTGGTACCGAGTTTCTGCCCGAGCAGAGCTCGGTCGCCCAGGTACTTAATATTTAATAATCAGCGATGGCGATTTAAAAATACTTGAATTTGAACTGATTAGTCGATGAAAAATTTGACAATGATTCAAGGGTAAACCAATCATGATGCGTCAAAATATCGGGAACTTATTAAGGGTAATCACGGTTTATATTTGTTACGCTGTTGCGATACGGTTTGCACTGCTTGGGGGCGCGCGCAACACCTCGCTCAACTGCCTTCTTTCTGCTTCTTCCCCTAAATCCAAGTCTAGGGTGAATGAGCATTTACTAGACAAGCGTGCTCCATCGTAGGCCTCATCTTCGCTTTCCATCAGGCGTGATTGTGTTCAAACGCAAACCTATATTGTATAAAAAAAAAACCGGCAAAGTGCGAGTCGGCCTCGCGCACGAAGGGTTCCGTACAATTATCTATAAAAATCACGATTGTTGTATGGGAGCCCCCCTTAAAATTTTTTTTATTTTAATTTAATGATTTATTTTTAAAGTCAATATACAATTAAATATTCTGTGAATATTTCAAGTGTCTACCTGTTGCCGTTATCAATATCGAGCAACAACGAGCAAAAAAATCATGTTTGTTGTATGGGAGCCCCCTTAAATATTTATTTTATTCCATTTTTTAGTATTTGTTGTTATAGCGGCAACCGAAATACATCATCTGTGAAAATTTCAACTCCCTAGCTATCACGGTTCTCGAGATACAGCCTGGTGACAGACGGACGGACGGACAGCGGAGCCTCAGTAATAGGGTTTCCGTTTTTACCCTATGGGTACGGAACCCTAAAAACTCTGTAACAAATATACCCAAAGTCATATTGGTGTTACCTTGAGCCAGCACGCGACTGAGCGTGGGCGAGGTGCCAGTGTCGAGCACTTCCACGTCCTGCACGGGATGCGCCCACTTCAGGCCGAGCCGCTCCGCGTCGCCGCCCGCGCCCACACTCACGCACACCACCAGGTCGTTGAGCAGGAGCAGACGGCGCGGCTTGCATTTGGAAAGGGCGCCGGATTGGTTGAATTCCTGTGGGAAGGACACGGCAAATGTAAGACTAAATATGGAAGAAGAAGCACATTACATTTTGATTGCACATGATTTAATTCGTCCATTTCAATTTTACCAACGAACACTCAGACGGGGGGAGCGTCTTAAACTTTATGTGGTAAAGATTACATTGGACCGCACGAAGCGAACCGTTCATCTTCAGAGCGCCGGGCACTGCGGCCCACTACGCGACCATACAGATCCGTTACGTCTACATTAAAACTAAATGGAGAATTTGACTGCAACTTGAAAATTACTCTGACGTCTCATGTTGAAAAATATTTAAACAAACCCATTTGTAGATAGTGTAGGACCTGAATGCACATGCTTTCTTATATTAACCCGGGATCCCCTGGATTAGGCTTTGGGATACCCCTAAGGGTCGCGACTCACAGTTTGAAAAACACGTTGATCTAAAACAACCGTTACCTGTAGGCAGTATCGAGCCTCTCAGCTAGCAGTTATTGCGTAAGCGTTCAAGTAATCCAAGATCGCTTATATACGCCAAGGTACCTAGTTCTGTGCACCTCAAAAACGTTACTTACCAGCTGCGTGAGGTCATCTTGCCGCAACAGATGTCGCTTGTCAGCGCGCGAAGCAAGGAGTCGCGCGGCGCCGAACCGCGCCGCTCCTCCCGCGCCGCCCGCGCCCGCTACCCCCGCCGCGCGTCAGCCTCCGTAGCGCGGCGCGAAACGCCTGAGCAAACAATAAAACATTACTAGTGGCACGTCCACCAACGAGATGGACGGATGATCTGGTAATGACCGCAGGTTCACGGTGGATGCAAGCCGCTTGCAACCGTAACGATTGGATGTCAATGAGGAAGGCCTATGTCCAGCAGTAGACGTCCTACGGCTTAAATGATGATGAGTGGCTTTGTGACCTTTTAGATCTCGCGAGTCTGTTTGCATAACTTAAAACTGAATAAATCTTCATCGTGCACCAACCACAATGGCTCCGCCATTTTGAAATAATTCCGAAAACTGGACCGAAAAAAATATTAACCCTTTATAAGGCCCCATTTATTGGAGCATACTACCACAGAATGAAAAGCAGCTATCGAATGCATACCTGACAAAGGATAATTTTTAAAGCTAGTCGTATCTTCAATAATTACAATGGAAATTGTGACGTATTGTGAAAACAATAAAGTTGAAATTCCAACTCAATGCATGTGGTCGCTAAATCGCCTCTGCCTTATAAAGGGTTAAATATAATCGAGCCTGGTGACAAATTTCACGAGATTGGGACCTCTAGGGTCAATTATTTGACGATTGACACCAATTATCCAATTCCAAACTAAGCAAAGCTTGTATTAGGCATCAAGACTTTCGTGTCTTTCATAATCATAAACATTACCTATATCTGCTCCGACAGAGTTCGAACCCGACACATTTAAATTGATTCAGGCGTTACTTGCCATGGGAGAGTTGCCAGGCTGATGATGATGACGAAAAGGCCGCATTTTACGGAAATTGATGTCTACAATCAGCACTCCATGACTAACGCAGCAAAAATGTGCTCACAAAAAGACTTTCAACAGAATTACCAATTCGTTTCTTACATCTGTTAAACTGAACCAGTTCAGTGTTCAAAGTTCCCACCTACGCCTGTTACATACCTGCGTCCTCTCCGCCTCCCGTTTCCTCTCATTCAAAGCGTCGGCGAGAGCTTCTAGTCTCGTCAGCGCCCGTTGCAAAGCCACGCGGTCGGCGTGCCCGGGGGGTGTGTGTTTCAATAGATCCTGGGCAAAACGCAAATTACTGCAGTGCACAAGATATATTGAACCGAAGTACCAAAATCCTACAACTAACAGTCGATTAACCCCGACTGCTTAGTAACGCATCAATATTTTTTTTAATGTTTAATGTTTATTTGGGCAAAAAACGGTACAATATAATGAGATTAATGAGTTAAATTATACATAGGCCAGCAATTATGCCACAGTTAATTTAGATTAATGGAGTAACACGATAAAAATGCACACAGCAAAAAATTAGAAAAGGAGTGAGTTTTTTTGAGTGATTCTGATTACTTACTGATTAGCTACTACGAAAAATGGTTATGCCGCTACAGCGATAGTCTAGAGAATGTAATAATACTTATTTAACATTACAAATTGATTGATGGCCTCCTTAAAAGTTGCTAACTTGATTGATATGTCCCTTATCCATTAACGAGCCAGATTTTTCACCAGCATTGCTTTATTTCGCATGTCAACATAAACGAAGCATCCTGTTACAATTCGATTGTTTCTCGCAAAGTCGACAGATATCTGAGATAAGAATGTTGCCAAACGAAACATTTCAGCGTGTATTATTGCTTAAATGTCGGTCGAAGGTGTTTTAATGAGTTTGTAATCTTTTATAGGGGAGTTAAATGATCGTTACATTTTATTGCAAATCGAGAACTATAAAATCAGTACTTCAAAACTCAATTATGTCTTTATAGTTAGTACCTTGGTGACCGAGCTTTGATGGGTGTTTACGAAATAAAAAAAAACGCTTTTTTCCGGAGGAGAGACCTATTTTATTTGTTTTCTGTCACTTGAAAATTCCTATACAAGGTGTAACGTATCGAAGGACCTGACTGTAACATCATAATAAACATCGTATCATAAGACATGAAAAGATATATTTTTTAATGATAGTGAGAAACCCAATTGCATCTACGTAATATTTACATTTTCTACTACAATATACACAACTAATACAAAAACTGTACGTCTACGCGTACATAAAATATCATTGTGAATAAAAAATAAATCAGTTGTTTTCTGGGGCATTAGTGAAAAAGGGGTGAATTTATTTATTTATTGAAGGAGAACCAACAGCTTATTATGACAATTTTAGGGCTGTGGAAATAGTGATTCCGAGCCAAAGACAGGATCTTAAATAGTACCAAAACGTCACAATACTTAAAAATTATACATTTTCTAACGACATTCTCACACTAAGAGCATGATTAATTCAAAATTAGCTGTTAAGCTATTACAGAATTAACCCCTTTTTGACTAGAACCCCAGTAATGAAAAGACATACCTGTAGAAACATGATGAACTGAGGAAACCGTTGCACCGGTTTCACCATCAGCCCGAAGAACGACAGTCGGTCGTGAGCGCTGATCTGTTTCACCTTAAAGAAGTCAGCGAGCGCCGATTTCCGCTTAGATTCCATCTTGGCAAGCTCCATCGCCACCGAAAAGTTGTTTATGAAGTCCGAGTAGACATCTAGCACCACGGCTTTTGAGAACGCGTTTAAAAAGACCTCGCCTGAAACAAACGTAGCCGATTAGAGGAAAGCAGTCTGTGGTATGCAGTAGCCGTCAAGGGTATGCCGGGGCGCTTACTAAGGCTGCCGTTATACTGAGCTAGGCTCATTTCGTGATAGCGGAAACGTAATAAAATCAGTGTTTCTGATAACAAAATTTATCAGGTAGGGTGCCGTGGACTCGGGGGCCTTAGAGATGAACCTGTGTGCGCTTATGGAAAAGACGATGCGGAATTAAGTGGCTATCGATGAATTCATCATCATCATTATTTCACCCGACAGAACACTGCTTAACATAGGCCTCCCCCAACGTTCGCCAAACATACCAGTTTGGCACCATCTGCGTCTAACATCTTGTTGGAGGCCTACCTACATTGCGTCATCCGGTCCGTGGACGCCATTCGAGAACGTTTTGGCCCCATCGGTTAATTACGTCACTCAAATTTCGATAATTTTTAGACCTTCCCCTTACTGTTACACTTATTAATCGGAAACGTAATTATTTTGTTCGTGAGTCACATTTCGCTACACACCCTCATTCCAGTTAATCAGTAGTGTTCCACCTACTACGCAAAGGCTACCTTTTAAATTAAGCCCAGTTAACCATAAAACCCTCCCTCATTCAACATGCCCTGGAATTACGGTACAACATTGCAAATTAAATATAATAACCATCCATTGAAATTTTCGATCAGTTTTGTTTTTTCTGCTTCAACGGCAATAAATTCATTATAAGATAATATTATAGCATAATTAATTTACGGACAGGTGCCAAACCGATTACAAAACGGGTGGCCGCGGTCACACACCGGTTCCTTTAATCTCGTATTAATATTTCTTGTTAAATGTTCGCAATCTTTCTGACACTTGACTCAATAAGTGACGGTAATCCAAGGTCGTGTATTGAAGTGTTACCTTGTTAAATGGTCAGTCACTAATCTATGTTTAAATGGTTTAGCAATGTCTTGTTACGTCAATAAAACAGAAAGATTTTTGTCTTGTAAATATTTTCCCTGATCTGTATCAGTCTGTCTGTACCAATAAACACGAATAAGATTCTGAGAAACAGACGGCCGTCGGTGTATTCAAACAAAGATTACTATCTAACGGAATATGAGTAAGATATAAAAATAAATAAGTCGAGAAAGTTAATCTATTGGAATTTAAGACTTTCGCTAATCGGTATTTAATAATTTAAGATAAATTACGGCACACCAAACCAAATTCATGAATTGGGATTGAAATGATGACGGTGCGGTTTTAAGTCAGAATCGCCTCACGAGAAGAGACGTGTGAGAAATGAGATTAAGAGAATCAGGGTTCAATTCAACGTGACAATTCTAGGGATAGACCGAATAGAGTGGCCGCTCTAGGCGCTGAATCTGGCGGTGAAAAGCTAACTTTGGCGGTTACTGAGAGGCGCGATGATCCGGAACTGGGTGATAGAAATCGTTGGTCAAAGGGCACCAAAGGATACCCTTGCTCTATCCCGAGTAAATGCTAGAACCAGCGCTGCAAAACAGACTGCATCATTACTTGTGTACTTAGCTAAGAAAACGCACGACGATTCTGTGGTGCCAAAAGCGACTGCTACGTGATGTTAAAAGACTTACCAATTTTTTCATCGCGGTCCCACGTACGCGCGCAGTCAGCCACCGCGGTGCGGAAGTGGAGGTGACACTGGAGAATGTCCGGTAGCCGGTGGAAGAGTGTCTGTATCTTGGAGGCGTTTAGGATCGCGGGACTGCTTTCCTCTAGTGGCTTCTTGTAGTCCTGTTGACGAGGTATCTTTTTAGTGGTTGAGAGTTTTTTCTTTTATTTAAAATCCCTAATAAATTGTAATGAATTCGATGACTTTATAAGTGAAGTACATACATTATAATTAGTTATTGTTAGCGTGTGTTAAGTGTCCAGCTGCTGGGCAAAGGCCTGTCCTATGGACTTCCAACTCGCCCTGCCTCTAATTATGTCCGGCCAGTCCCCGAGAACGTGTCTAGGTCATCCCGCCATCTCCGCCTTGGTCTACCAAGGCCGCGGCGCATCTATCTTAAGGCATCTATTGAGTGGTAACCCGCGCCCACCTCTCTGGATGCATGCGGCAGACGTGGCCAG
Organism: Archips xylosteana; assembly: GCA_947563465.1. Taxonomy (NCBI): domain Eukaryota; kingdom Metazoa; phylum Arthropoda; class Insecta; order Lepidoptera; family Tortricidae; genus Archips; species Archips xylosteana. The sequence continues at coordinate 12,507,204 of OX387355.1, forward strand.
TCCTGGTATACCTAGTTATATTTGAACCTGGCGGTTACTTTGCCTACATCTACGACGCAAGTTTTGGAGCGCAGTACAGTAAAGAAGGCATATTATCTGACAAAGGTTGGGCAGGTAGTTAATCTAAGCATTGTAGCTCAATCGTAAAGGAAAGCAAAGAATATCAAGTGCATGTTCAAGATACACAAAGCACTTAAAATAATTTCAAGATAAATAAATTTAACTTAAATCTTTATATTTATGTATGCATCAAATGATGGTCTTTTAAGCAATTATGTTCCGGGGCGTTTAATTCAATCACATCCATAAAATATTACTCATTTTAAACACGCATATAAATTGAATTTGATCTACTAAAGTTTCGCTTCGGTTCACTCAGCATAGCGGTTCTTATGTTTAATTTATTCTAACGATATTTTCTAAAAAAAAGCCTTACGTCATGCGTCTCGAAAAACTAATCATAGGTATAACTCGGCTAACAGGTATAACAACAAACCAGACTTGACTAAATAAATCACAATAAGCAAACATAACGTATAAGTTTGACATCACCACTGTGTCGCGTGACGCGAGGTGAATTAACAACTTCTAAAATCCGTCATGGAACGTCATTTCTAGAAATACATCACTGCTTGTTATAACTATAAGGCTCTCGAGTGCTAACACTTCAACGATACCTTGAGTGCGGATCGGATTAAAAATAGATCTTCAAACGACAGCGTACAGTACAATTTCATGTAGATAGACATTCAAGTATACATCACGTTTGGAACTGCAGACTGATTCCACTAACAAACTATAAATCTTTTAGAACGCTATTTCGTATTCGGCTTATACGCTAAACAAATTTTACTGCAGTTGGTTGGATATCACGATATCAGTTGATGGTGGAAACTCACAACTTGTTCAAAATTAATAGGTACTTTAATCTTGATTCTGTTACTAGAATATTTCGTTACTGGATTGGTCATGATTGTTCAGTAGTATAGTTATATTTTTGTTTCTAACAACGCAATTAATTTTCATTTATTATTCAAGTTTGGAAAAATCATCCATATTTAACTGCGGAAAAATAGACCTCTCGAGTACAGGAGTGGTCATAACAAGGAGAGAAGGGGTAAGTTTATCTATCTAGAAGGGGTTACGTTTATCTATCTATTTTCTTAGTGTGGTACTTACCAAAAAGTAAAAATAAAACACACGTTGCATTACTGGTCAGAGTGCCTTTAATACCGTCAGGTTTACCACTATTATGAGATTGATTTGAATAAAACATAAACAAACTATTAACACCCTGACCTTGTAACGTCCACGTAACCTTATGCAAACTATCAAGTGACGATATAAAATAAAACGGTTAACCGTTTAGGCTGGAACATAAATAATGCAAATAAAGCTTTATTGCTAAAAACCCAAGGATACAGATACGAATTAGAAGTAATAAAAGCCATCAAACGGGCAATGGATGTCATAATCAAAGTAGGACAATAAGGCTAAGGAAAAATACGAATAATTTTGCACAAAAACGATCTAATTTTCAAGTGTTTAAAATGGATGAGTTACCCACAAACCAATAAACATAACGCTTGTTACGTGATCGCTAATCACCATTATAATATTATTGAATAACGTATCGAAAGAAAGCGGATTAGACTTAAATATGCAGTGACGAAGTATGAATACCGTGATACAATAGCATCTGAACTTGCGATGAATACGAGCGAGTCTCCGTGGGCAGTGTTTGTATTTATGGTTTGCAAACAATAAAACTGTTCACAATTGCGATAGTTAATGTCACATTAAAATGGCGGCGGCGCCGTTTAATAAAGCAGTGACCTCGCGCAGTTTGCAAATACTGCCTATTCAAACTTGCTCCACTTCCTAATATGCAAATCTATATAACATGTGAATTGTGGGCGAAACAATACAAAAGTGGGCCAGACAGGTTTTCAAATTTGCATATGTTGAGATTTTTGACAACCTCAATGAGCTACGGTTGCTTTCGAGGAGCATGAAAATTCATGAGATGGATCAGTTGAGAAACGGAGAAAGGATATGTAAAGGTCGTTAAAAACTTATTTGAAACTATAGTAGAGGAAAATTGTGTTGACACGAAAACCCAGCTCGGAAACAATGGTCGTGAGACCAAACGACATTGTGCTGTTAATACTTTAAGAGCACCTGTCCAACAGAATAAAGAGAGAACACGAGCAATTAGCCTTATAATAAAATAAAAAGATGAAATGTTTAAAGAGAATGTAATGAGCTTAAATATTTCTCTTTCACCCCATAAGTATCGTAACAGTCTTTTAAGAACAACTGGCATATTACGTAATTCAAAGAGAAATTCAGTAGCCGTTTTCAATCAACTTTTATAGGTTGAAGAAAGAAAGACCGCAAGCGACTAATCTCGTTACCCAAACACCCGAGTAACTGCAAGTCATAGTTTTGCAACTGTCAGCTTACGATTTAATTAACCGTCCTGTCATGTCACACCTCCGTAGCAGGCGAAACTAGAAGTGGCGAACAGTTTGCGTCCGTTCGACTGACAGATTGCGTAATAGAAACTTATAAGAGCGAATAATTGCCGGTTATTCTGCTATCATTCTAAACAAACTTCCTTCCCGATCACGAATTTCTCCGGAGTCATGTGAAATGTCAGCGTGTGTTATTCAGACGTTGCGGCCCGGGGATCCGAGATGTGTAGATAGCGATACAAACCCGTTTGCGAACAGTGGCGCGTATTAGCTAGTGGCCGATGTTGACAGTATGCTTAGCGCGGGCGACCCAACGTTGTTGCGTAAAGCAAATATTTGAAACAGTCGTCTACGGCTAATTACAGATCATTTGCGCGAGATAAATATTGCCAATTTTAATTGTTTAACCACCGCATGTGTCCGTTACATGTATTACAGTTTGCAATAAGCCTTTTAAGTAATCAACTTTGACGAGTTTCATCTGAAATCTAATATAGTTTTTTGTCAATTAGGAAATAATTGTTATTAGTATCAGTTAAAAACATGGTGTGGATGATTTATTTACTGGCCTTGTTGCAAAATTGTAAATGCCACTATACGATGCATCTTTGAGTAGTAGCGTAAAAGAAACATTAATGGTTATGATATTAACTTCAAGATTATTAGCTTCTCTTCAAGTAGGTATACTTCTGGTATTGTTGGTCATCAAGTATATTTACACAGCTTTGTGGTTACATTTATTGATATGTAACATGAATAATAGTATTTTTCTGTCAGACAATTGAATCATCGGTGAATTACATGACATATCTCGAGGAAGGAACCAACAATAAGTGACACGGACATAATGGTATGTCACTTAATGCCAAATTTATTCTTCATTTATATTAGGTAGCTGACCAAACTTGTGAGCACATGTGAGGCCCAGTTTACACATTCAAGAAAAGTCGTACGAATTGCATTACACTGCGGGGCCATAAAGCAAACGAGTTGGAAGTGGTCAATCGACCGCCGCAAAGTAATGCAACTTGCAAAATTTTCAGGGCGGATCTACATAAGGGCTTTTTGGGATGCAGCCCAGGGCCCCGTGGGTATAAAGGGCCCCCAACCTTCGGAGACCTAGTATAATACCGAACATAGTTTTTGACATAGCCGCAATTATTTGATTAATTAGCAGTGATCGGTTATTTGGATTCTCCCTCGCGGGATATCAAGTAGAAAAGTTAATATAGATAGTTAAAATTCCTTATAGAGATAATTTAAAATTGTTTTATTTTTGTACGGTTTGTTCGGTATTCTATTCGGTATTCTTCTATATTAACTTTTCTACTTGATATCCCGCGAGGGAGAATCCAAATAACCGATTACTGTTAATTAGGTAGGTCCCAAGTAGTACTAACCCAGGATCCCACAAACTCACGGTCCGCCCCTGTCAACTTTTCTTGCTGGTCTAAACTGGGCTTATGTCTCGTCAAAGCCTATAAAGCACTAGTAATCCGTTTAGTTTCATCATTGAACATGTTCATCATTATTAAATCCGTGTTAATCCTAAGACCTCTTTCTTTAAGGTCTTTGTGACCATCAATTTTTTCCAAACGCTCCCGTCTTCCCCTTCTTCTCAATCGTCTCTCGCAGGACAGTGGTGATGGGGAGTCCTGTGATGGTATACTTGGTCGAACTAGCTAAGTGACTTTGTTGGCGGGTATGTTAGATATCACCCAAATACAGAGAAATTCTGCCTATCATTACCGTTCAAGGTTGTGGACTATCCATACCAATATTATAAATTATATAGATACGAAAGTGTGTTTGGCTGTCTGTCTTTCTGTCTCTCTGTCTGTTACCTCTTCACGCTTAAACCGCTGAACTGATTTAGACGAAATTTAGTATGGTGATAGGTTGAAACCCTGGGAAGGACATAGGATAGTTTTTATCCCGGAAAATTATCACAGAACACGAAAACGAAATTTTCGCAGACGGAGTCGCGGGTAACAGCTAGTTCATTATAATTCAGTGTTTACCTTGCGGAGGTCCTTAACCATGAACTAAACCAATTACCTTTAATCCGCAACCACAAGTGCAAAACAACAGATGATGTAACTTCGAGAACGAACTCGCATAGAGTATGAAACGCGTCATGTGTGTTAGTGAGTCGAGCCTGGGGGGCAACTACGAAATCCGCAATTCGAAGTTAGTATAGTGCGGTCACTGTCACTCTTCTGTTTAATTCTATTAGCGTAAGCGGAACGGCACAATGCCAAGTTCGAAAATATAATTTTGTAGAATAAAGTTTTTTCTCTGTTCACTGCGTGTGTTGGCAGGTATCCACTGTGCTGCAGGCATCTCGGTCGCGCAATGAAAAGAGACTACTCGCCGCGTAGTTGTCGTCAAATCTTTACGTTTAAGCGGAAGCGGAGACAAGGAGTTTTTGGATGAAGATTACGTGTTATACTGACATAGCTGTGTTATGTGTGGTTGCAGAGAAGCAAGGTATTTGTTTTATCAAAACTGTAATAACCCTCCTTCGACAGTCGGGTGAAAAGCCGTGATGCTTAGTGATCCGACCTACGGCCTCTCAAGTAGTGTTGTAGGTTTGAGCCCGGGGCCTCTTGAGTTTTTTGTCATTTTTGTGTGAAATCACATTAAAGTCATTCTGGGTCATTCAGTCGTTTCTGTCAGTCTGGGAATTATCATTTTTGTACCCTAACAGGGTGTTGTGTACTCACCTACTACTGCATAGTATTGTCACTTTATGGAATGAACATGACTTATACATGAAATAAATAAATGAAATTTTACCATTTGCTTTGCGGTGTGTGTGAAGTTCTCAATCCGCACTGGGCCCGCGCGTAAACTACAGCCCAAACCCCCTCATTCTGAGAAACTTGACCCTACAGTGGGATGTATATCTACCTGACTCTCAATTTTTTTAAACAAATGTAGTGCTCAAGACCTACACAAGCGTCACCCACCAGTTATGTTATAATGAAAATGACTACACTAGTTCTAAATTCATTAAACAATTTGTTCTTCATACAGTACATTGGACCGTTATTCTTACTCTTGATTGGTTCTTTATAAAGTACACTAGGACACACGATGCTATAGGCTGCAATGATGATGATGCATTTGTTTAACCCCCAACACAAAAAGAGGGGTGTTATAAGTTTGACCGCTGTGTGTCAGTCTGTGGCATCATAGCTCTAAAACGGGTGAACCGATTTGGATGCGGTTTTTTCATTTGAAAGCAGGTTTCTTGGCGATGGTTCTTAGGCATGTTTCATCAAAATCGTTTCAGCCGTTTCAAAGTTATAAGCTCTTCTGTTAGCTGCAGAAGGAATCTTAGACGCATAATGGGCATTTACTTTATTTTCAAACATATGTGCGACCAAATTGCGTTGGGGGTTTTTAAAATTTTTAAGTTACAGTTATTGCATAATCGTACACTTACATTGACAAGCCGCTGTAGCGTCGCAACGTATGAGTTCTCGCTGTGTATGATGGCGGCGACGACGTGCCGCCTGCGCAGCTGCACCGGCGTGAGCGCGTCCGGAGGCGGCCCGAGCGCCGGTGCCGGCACCCGCCCCCCGCGCACTTCGCCGCCGCACGAGAAGAGGTCCTCCTCTAACTGAAAACGGGAACACAGCAGGTTAAGGTTTAATGCTCGCTATACAATGTTACGTGAACACAGTCTTCCTGAAAACTATGTTAGGTCTTCTAAACGCAGCCGATCCACATTTATATCATTTTAGATATGGTGATTTCAAGCGGTGTCAGTCGCTAGCCATTAACATTAACAAATGTATAATTCATATACATGGAGTTTTGTGTGGAATAGATACTGACCCAGCGACCGTAATCATTTCCGTCATAATTTAAAAAAAAACTGCCTTTCAATTCATAAAATCTTATTCTAGGAACTGTAGATATCTAGGAAATTAAGCGGTTGTAACGCCCGTGGAATCACCCATATGATACACTATCTTCGTAGCGTAGCAACAACGTGTATTATGATCGTTAGTTTGGACGCGAAAGGCAAGGGACAAAGCATGATACTCGATGATATTACGCGACGGTGATACGCACTAAAATAATACAAATTCAGACCTATTTTTTAGGTTTCCCACGTTTAGTGATCATAGACGAGATACTCACAAAAGCATCAAATAAGCAAGCGAAATCGCATTCCTTTCTTATGGGTAACAATGGCATACGATTTCGCTGGCATCGTCTAACAATAACAAAGACAGACAAGATCTCTCGTATGTTACAAGTTATAAACATTATAACTTGTAACATACGAGGGCATTTATTTGTGTGATGAGCACGAATATTTGTTCCTGAGTTATGGATGTTTTCTATGTATTTAAGTATTTATTTATCTATATAAGTATGTCTATCGTCGTCTAGTACCCATAGTACAAGCTTTGCTTAGTTTGGGACTAGGTCGATTTGTGTGAGATTGTCCCCTAATATTATTATTATTATAGACAGTAGAGTGATTGCGCTTTTTGTGAGTTCCATCTCTCGAAAAATTCGTATTAAATATGAAAATCTACCGCTACACATGATAAATAACGAATTCAATACAAAACGCGAAATAATTCAAACGATTCGTTTAAATCCTAGATTCAATACTGGACCTACGAACATTGGGAACAAGCTCATTTTTACTAAGAAACCGAAGGCAACGATATTGTCATTGGCGTGCATTTAGAAAATACAGATTTTTCTGACAATTTCTGGCATTGTGGTATTTTCCCATGGCTACTGCATAGAAACAATGAAGTAACTAGAACAAGGCTTAACATAAAAACTAATGCGGCCAATTACTTAACAGCACTACTTATGTAGTTTACAGAATAAACAAGTAACAAAGAGGCAAATCATGCTGCTTAATGAAAAGCGTCATGGTAAAGTTATATCAGTGCTTAAGTCATGCAGCTTAGGTCACCGCAGCTACATACAATAGCTGCATAATTGCATCAATTACGGCGCTATGCAGCATGCGACGAGATTCCAACTGCGATTCATGTGCAGTGTTTACTAAACAAAGACCCGTGTCGGCTTGTTGGAGAGGAATCACACGACCAGACAACAATATCTTGTCACGTGAACCAAGCCGGCTACAGAACCAACAGGAAAACGCATTTGCACGTAAACGTCAAAAGTAACATCCTCCAGAATGGTCCTCACGGCACTCACGTCATACTCAGCCATGCAATACTCGGCTTTATCACTGAGAAGCTTAACACAAAACATGATTAGATCGGCAAGAAGCCGAGAAGGACGCACGATTTAAAATTGACTTTTGACATTTACGGATAGCACGTTATTCACTGTGTGACACATAAAGCGAACTGAGGTATTAAATTACAATCGTATACATGGATCTTCTTTGAGGCACTGTACACCCGCACATGATTATATCACAGAGTTTTTACTGATTATTTGTTCATAGTAAACTAGACGTCGACATGCGGCGGTCCTGCGGCCGGCTCGGTACTGCGCCCGTTGAAAGAATACTCAATGCCTGGAGTGAATCATTCTATATTATAAATGTGAATCATGTACTATATCCTTCCCCGTATTAATTTGTTGCATATGTGGTAATATTATGGTTGGCGACCAATGAAATACGTCCTTTAATTCCACAAATTGTTGAAGCTCCGTGTCATTGACCAGTGGAAGCGTGTTATACGGTACATTGTTATTTGCATTAATAATAATTGGAGGAAGGCCTAGTTCATTAATAGTGTTTAACTAGAATATGAGTAAGGTCTTACAGTGGAGCATCTAGTTAAATAATGGGATTTCATAACTGCGTGCATAATTGTGCACTAGTTTCATTCATAATAATGCACTTGGGAACTATTCCATTCCAGGTAAACATAGTACTTATAGTGCCTAGCAATATCGTGTAAATACTGCAACTACGTATTCAAGGGAACCTACAAAATCAAGGAAGTTGTAGTTTGTAAATCCACGTTACCACCTACGTAAAAATGACTAATTCTTTTGCAGTTGTGTGGGCAGGTCTGGCACTTACATATCGTATCAAACGGATGAAATTATCTCATTTCGGCAGTCCCGTTAAGCGCACCACAATTGTATTGCGGTCAAACTAAAATGAATAAAACGAATTAATAATACATAACATAATGTATTAACTGTTAAGATTTCATCTTCAAGCTAGGTATAATTTAGTCGCAACATTTTTAGTATACAATGCGGACTGCCAATTTGTCACTTCTCTTGACATTTTTGCATCTTTTTTCTTACAGACAGAGATTTAGAAACAGGCTTTATGACATGGTGATCAAATATGAGACGTGAATCCCATATGAAGTCACAAGCATGATTTGGTTAGATTATCGATATTTCCTTCCTTTGTGGTGCGTGCGTGACGTACTAAATTGCGTAACACTTAAAAATACATAACACAAAATCTATGAAATAGAATGTATGGGTTAATTTTAAACGACAATAAAACATTGCAGGATAGGTATTGTTAACGGGTAATCCGCTGAATCAGGAAAGCGTAATGATTTATGTACATCTAACATTGACTAATTTAATTCCTAGGCCACCACAGCACCTTGTCATCGTGACATTTGCGTCATTCGATAAACATTGTTTTAGAAAAATTAAATTATTTACAATTAAAAGGTTCCATAATGGCCTAAGAATCAAAGTCGTTAATCGTGCGAATGTAAGTGAAAGGGTAACCCGTGAAGTGCATGTTTACAGGTATGATAGTATTTTTTTTTAAAATGGAAGAACGATCACACTTGTAAGCACTTGTAAGTTTATCCTTACAATTAGTTGAATTAAATAAACTTCTTGATTACTAAGTCAAGATTGTTCTGGTTTTCCATTAGCCGATGTGGTTATGTGTTTAGGTGTGGTCATCAGACCAATGAGTTTCACTTTAAAGGTATAAACACCTGACCGCACGCCGTTTCTAGAACTTCTTTGAATACTGAATCATCGTCCCAAATTGCTTTACTTCCTTTGACAAATTTATGAGCGATTTTGTTCAAAGCAAATGACAATTCTATCCTGTTACAGGTTAAATTTTAAGGTTGATCTATCATCAGTTGAGACTGACATCTAAAATTCATCGCAAGTAAAGGACTATGAACATTAAAAGTTTCTGAAACTGGGACCTGTATTGTTTAAGTTTAATAAGCGCATAGTCGCAACCAGTCACCACTTCCAATTCTGTCAAACTTGACCAGATGGTGCGGCAGAAAAAGACGGTGAACGTTGGACATCGTGACTTCTGTAGTGAGGTATTTGGGTAATCTCACACTTTCCCCTTGGGACAGGCAAAAACCATTAAACTTTTTGCTTCTGGGAAGGGCTCTGAAGAGTTTCAAACCCCCGTATCTCGTGTGTTACGAAAATCTAAGGATAATATCCATGAAAAACCAATTGTATTTCCGCGAACACACACCACACCACGCGTGGTCGCGTAAATTTTCCTAACATGGGGTACAATGGTGAAAACGGTTCTGTAATTTTTCGCCGAAAATATTTTTCCCAACAGTTTCATTTCTCAACTGTTTTTTTTTAACTGTAAGAACTTCAGGATTGTTACAAAACTAACCTAACCCTAACATATAGGGTTCCAATCTACAGGATAGTACCGAAATTATTCTGAATAGGTTACAGTTTCAGAAAAAAATAACAGTTGGGAAATTAATTCGTTGGCAAAAATTTTTTCGGCGTAAAGGCAGGATCCCGGTGGAAACGCTTCAGAGCCCCACTTTAAAATCTTAGCTTCCCATAATTCTGCTGGTTTTTTACCTCGGGTAATTTCGGCATCTTGTCGCTCTCATGCGAGTGCATGTCATACTGGTGGGTAGATCCTCTCCTCACGCTGAACCAGCGGGCGAGCCGCCCCCCGCCGTCGTCTTCGGGCGCGGGGGTGGGCGGGGAAGGTGTTTGGCCACCGCTGCGCCAGCGCTCGCATAGCTCCCGCGCCCGGCTAAGGGTGTTGCGCAACTGGCCACTGCTCCTGTAGGTAAAAAAAAACTAACTTTATTTTTTTAAAGAAAATGATAATGCTGTAAACGATTAAGAGCGATATTTTTCGCATCATCATTTAGGATCAATCGGTTCACATAATTTAATAATTTTCAAATCACATTCATTATACCCTTTTCCTTAATTATTTTCCGTGAACAAACGCTACCGGCCACTACTGTAGGTATAGGTAACGCCACCAGAGTTGAGGCCACGCACACAACCACATCTCATGTAATGACAGCGGGATTTTGTTTTGTTTTGATGAGATGTGGTTGTGTGCGTGGCCTCAACTCTGGTGGCGTTACCTATACATATATTTAGTTGTTCTATGAGGAAATTTCTAGTTTGACCATTAAGTATACATGTACAAGTTTTCCTCATTTTCAGGAACTATCCCTTTTTATTATACAACTAGCTGTTGCCCGCGACTTCGTCCGCGAAGAATAGGGGTATAAAAAATAGCCTACAACCTTTTCTCAGACCTACCAAATATAGAGAAAAAGGTTTCATAAAAATCGGTCAAGCCGTCTCAGAGGAGTTTGATAACAAACACCGTGACTCGAGATTTTTATATATTAGAAGATTTTCTTTTTGATATTGTATTTTTATGTATAGTAAGGTAACATGCAGTAAAGAGTTTACATACAATACCAAAAATAAACATCGCGGCCAAAAAAAACTTAAATCTTTATGCTAAAATTGCTAAACTACGACAGGACTACAACACAGTATAAATCTTTGTTTTTAACAACGACAAGGCTAACCTATGATTCTGGTATTTTTTTTTAGAAAACTGTCATGTTTATTAGCGCTGCTGATCAAAGATAACTTAATGAATAGACACGACAGTCACTTTCTTATTTATGATATTTAGCTAGAATTAGGATGGAAGTTAGATTAGATTGTGAGAAGCTGGTTTTTCATAGTCTTTGGAGTGTGTATAAATTGAACTTATTTTTTTTTAAATTATCGATGTAGTTTTATGTTGCAATCATAAAACCTTCGATAAACAGCTAAGATACACCTAATGGACATTCAATTTACATTTATTGATCTGTAATTAATCAGATCTAAGCAATTAAGTAAATGCGGAAGTCTGTTAATTGCCTACACGCGGGAAAAAGCGATGTTCTCACAATAATTGGTGAAACTTGAAATAGAAACTGCAGACGGAACGTTGAAGGCGTTGTTAGTAGTTTTAGCCGTTTGAAAACCGTTCCCTATTAGGGTTTAATGTCTATCGCGTTTCCTAAGGAGAAACTTATCGGGCTAGAGGCAATGCATTCCTAAGACGAGAATCTGCGTGACGTCATTGTTGAAGTAATCGATAGATGAACAATCGGTCAATAATAATAAAATTACAATAGAGCAATTAGCTTGACAAATATTAAACAACGCATCTCACGAAGGCAGCCAAGGCGAAACGAAACAGTAGGTATACAGCCACAAAAGTCATATATAGACAAGTTTATGTATAATGTATGAGCGGTAGTTAATACAAACAGCGCATGCATTAGTCCGTATTAGGTAATGTAATGAAAGATAAAACATTGTCTTTGCGGATTGCTGTACAGAGCGCTCCAATCGTAATGCAATTTTATTATGAAGTCAGTTACGGTGATTAAATGAATTACGTCCGTGTAAAATTGTTTTTATTTGTCTTCGTTGCTCAGTACGTTTCTTGTGCCGCTATTGCTGTGGCCGAAGTGGGCCAAACAAGCAATCCACAGCAGATGCCAAGGCTGATGTTTTTCAATGTAAGAATGCTGATAAACAAATAGTTTACAGAAATAGTTCGGTGTTATTTTGCTTCATTATGTTTAAATGTTCTAGAAAAATCTTGTAGCACTACTTATTAAGAATTCTCAGACGGGAGGAATGTCAACTGTTATTCATTTCTAGGAGGTATAGGTGGGTCGGTAGACAACGAATGTGAACTAGCTGTAAAAGTTTCTAACAATACCGTAATTTCTCATTATGACAGTAGCTAGTGATCAACCGCACACAAAATACATAAACAGTTACAGAAGTATTTGCAGTGGTATGTAATATTATAATTTATAAATATGAAACTACAGTCGAAGAAGCTGAATTGCGTACCAGGATGAAACGTTTTTGTTGCAAATAACATGTTGACATTCCTTCCCTACATCTGCCAAAGAAATCATCGGGAAATTTACTGTGAAGAGGTTCCACCCTGGTACGCCGTTCAGTTTCCTCGACTGCACAATTGACCAAACGTCAACTCCAGGTTAAAAAAACCTGGCAGCGGAAAAATAGTAGACCACACTCAGTGCGAAGACGAATCATAATTATGATAACTTATTGTCAAAATCGTTTAAGCAATTAGCATAAATACATACAATGGCGTTGGAAAGATAACCCTCCTTTTGGGCTCCGCCGCAATCGGACAAATATTAAACAGCCAGATCAACAGACAAATTTAGAACGAAGTGAACCAATATAGGGTTACGCGATTTATAAATTTGAGATGATAAACCCTAAAAAGAGGTATATTATAAACCCATCAACGCTAAGGTGCAACAGGTGCGTATAACTTATTAGTTTTATAATTATCATGATTAAATCCAATACACTATTTTTAAATCCCAGATGGGTCATTCTACTTTTCGTTGACCAGTAATTTTTTGTAATGTGCTCTTCAAATATTTTTTTTACAAAAACTGCAAAGTGCTCGGTTTTATCATTAAAAATTTAAATAGGCACATTAATTATGTGCTTACATTTAAAATTATCACTATGTATAAAAAGTAATCATTATTATATATAAAGTAGGTAACGCCGTGGACATGGATGTCCCCGCCATTTGTATGGATATTGGTGTATTTTCTGCTGAGTTTTACAATTTTTTCCATAATTTTTTTTAATTTTCAAGTTTTTTTGCTTTTAAAGATTAAATTTAGTTAATTCAGTTTTTATACAGGATTATTTGTAATTCACTAGCATCCTTTTAACCCTAAACTCCTACCACTTAAACAAATGTTTTTTGTTTTACGGCTTTTGTCATAACTTAATATTTTTGGTGTAATAACGTTTTGAAAATTTGATTCTGCCTTTATTTTTACGATACTCTGTGTAGTTGTATGGGAAAAAAAGTGCTTCATTTTAAAAAGTCGTAAAACAAAAAACTTTTGTTTGAGTGATAGGAATTCTTAAGAGGATGTCAGTGAATTAAAAATAACCCTGTATAAGTTATTTACACTTCAAAAAAATTACCAGGTATGCCTTATATGTATTTCACAAAAGATTAATGGTTACTTAAAAGTAGAATGGCCCACATATGTTGCGATATTAAGGTATTAGGATTCCGTACCCAAAGGGTGGAAACGTGACCTTACAGACTCCGTAGTCCGTCCTTCTTCCTGTAATACATATATGTACAGTACAGGGCTCCTGAAATTTTCAGTGTACATTAAAATGGTTGCTATAAGCACAAATAGTAAAAGACCCTCCTTCGACAGTCGGGTGAAAATTAAATAAAGTTAAAAATTAAAGTCGATCCCCATCCCCCAACTCCCCTTACAATATGCTTTTTTTTTTCAATAAAGAACCCTTCGTGTACGAGTTCGAATCGTACTTGGCCAGACTTGAGACTGAGAAAAGCGGAAACAATGACATAAAAATTAAATGAGTAATCCTAAACAACCCTCACGGAATTATTATCCCTATTTTTTTTGGAAGAGTGAAACTGTTGATGTATGTTACTAAACTAAGATCCGAAACATTTCAAGAGCAAAGAAACTTAGGAGCATGTGTACAAGGAAACATTTGGTTAATGTAAATTGTGGAATGAAACTCAGTCGTCGTTCTGTCTGGCTGCCGTATCACCAGTTTATCTTCATTGACCTGTGTTTATGTACCTATACGTACATTGTGCGACGTCTATATGTATGAAGTCATCGTCATAAATAGATATATCAATCTGAATTTTGTAGGTACATAAAGCCTCGTACCAAATGTTGGCATGTAGGTAGATTTTACCAATGATATTGAATAACTTATATATACCTAACAATCCTAACATGTCGCCAAATAAATTAGCATTAATGCCGCCGCGCGTTAAATACCTAGAGTAGGTATTCTCAATTTACTAAAGTGTACTTAATTAAGTATGAACAAGGATGATATAGACTGGATTGGCAGTCGCCATAGTACGGATCGGCCGCGGTTTTCGTAGTTTGATTATTAAATCTAGATGGCGCTGAAATATAGCCAGAGGCTTTGAAGGCAAAACAATAAGACTTCAGATGTTTCATATTACTACAAATGTATTATTTTTCAAAAATATTGCATAATAATACATTTGCAGTGATATGAAATATCTGTAGTCTGTAGTCTTATTGTTTTGCCTTCAAAGCCTCTGGCTATATTTCAGCGCCATCTAGATTTAATAATCGAACTACAAAAACCGAGGCCGATCCGTACTATGGCGACAGCCAATCCAGTCTATATCATCCTTGGTATGAAAAAACTAATCACGTCAAATGCACTCAAGTTAAAACATCGGAAACTATGATTAGGTACCGATAATCCCACATAATTTAATTATCTGCAGCTAATGGATGTAATTACCATGTCAGTAAAAACGGCTCTGCTCTATCTGTAAAACTATTTGCCATTGGCCCCAATTAGGGAAAATAAACTAAAGTCAATGACAAAACAATTACAGTTAACGAATCGCGATAGATTCTGGTTTAGAACAGCTACATACAGCTTCTATTTTAGCTCGATTTTCATTTAGCTCCCTTTTATAGATGGACAAGTATGCAATAGAGAACTAGAATGCTAGATCGTGTTTTTTTTACCGGCATTCTTCGCAATCATTCGTTATGGGTTGTTGTCAGCACAGTGCATACCGATACTCTTACGTCTGCAAAACGTCGGTATTACAATTGATGGCTTCAGTTCTAACTTCAGTGGTCATTAACAATGAGAACCTCTAATTTAATGTAAAATATGAGGGAACGGTGACAATAGGGGCCGGAATAATTACCCTTCGAGGCGGCAGTGGATCGTACATTATCACTATCAGTTACATGCAAATTAATGTCTGTCGGTACTGTGCCCTGGACCTTGACATGGTTTTTTTAATATTATCTGTACGGAGAATGTCACGCCTGTTGACAGTAGATTGCTTCGGGTTTGTTAACAGCTATGTGCGATATGATTGGTTTTGAAACGAAGTGTATGCAGTTTAGGTGCGGTTTTTATCATTAAGTCTCGAGTTACCTGCTAAACAATTGATGGCACAAAAACTTGTGTAGGTACTGGTTGTTAAACGTGTCTCAGCTCAATGTCAGGTTTGTGTAATAAGTATTACTGACTTTTTTGGCCAGTTCGTTGTGTAAATTTACTAGTGTTTGTTTTTACAACTAACCAAAGTAAACATGACATGCGGTGGTTTAAAGGAAAAGAAACAGTCAATAATGGAAGTAGAAGGATGATGAGATAGTTTGATACGTCGAGCTATTGTAACCAGAGATACCAAGGCACTAAAAATCAGAGGTTATGGAAGGACATGGGTACCTGTTTCCTGATAGGATCATGTTATTGTCGAATGATTTAGCGTTTCGCAAACAGTAACATGGCCTCGTGGGCGCATCTTGTTTACGAAGCGTGCAATGATCATAGGGAGACAGTGCCCTCGCGGCCTATGGAGTTTGAACACAGGAAATTCGTGTTAATTGGCTCCAGTGGCCGCTAATTGTTCGGCGCGACGGACCACACTGCAGAGAGGAAGTCGTATATGCCAACTGTCAACAGCGCTGATGAATTTACGAACGAGCCTGCGTGTAACTCGCTAGCAGTGCAATTTCTACAAAGCATTATATCAAGAATTATACATTCGTGGTGTGTTGTGGTGTAATGAGACTCAGTTTTTATCTACCTGGTTGTCAGTCCTGAGGCCATATTGTCTAATGCACGTGCGCTCGCGATTACGTTCACCATCCCATTCTACCCTTATCCTATCCTATCCGTTTGACAGAAGGAAATGGTAAATGCGAGAGTGATTCAGAGTGCTTCAAACAATACACCCTCTGATCAGGCCATGATTTAATCGTTAACATTGAAATGTTATATTAGGGTATCAGTCAATATTACCAAGTTACATAAAGGTATTTGAACAAATGAAAAATGTATAATATCAAGTCAAAGTCAATTAATTAACAACAATCTATATATATAAAAGAAGAAACTGACTGACTGACTGACTGACATATCAACGCACAGCCCAAACCACTGGGCCTATAGATTCCAAATTTGGCATGTAGGTTCCTTATAAGGTCTAGGGGTGCACTAATAAAGGATTTTTCAAAATTCACTCCCTAAGGGGGTGAAACGGGGGTCCAAAGTTTGTATGGGGAAATAAGATTCGTTCGACTATTTTATTCGAAACTTCACAGAAGTACTCCTAATGATAAATGAGTAAACACGTGTTTCAGGTTTTTTGAGAATTCAACCCCTAAAAGGGGGAAAGGGGTAACAAAGTCTGAAAATCAACATGGGTGTTGTTTCTATGGTTTATCGGGTCGCTGGTTATGAAAACAACAACGGTTTTAAAATCCGACGTGGCAGACGTAAAATACCATCTCCCTGGATGGGGTGCGATGGGGTTGAAATGTCAAAATAAACTAAATGACTGTTGATATATCAACGCACAGTAGGGTGTTTCATTTTTCAAAATTTTTGGTTTTTCTTTGACTTTGCTCAAATTCTTGTTTCCACTCATATTTAAAGTTCATACGCCAAAAATCAGTAAAATCGATTATCATCTAAAGGTTGCACAGTTTGATGACTTTTATGTCAAGTAATTGATATCGGTGTATTAGAGGATAGCAAAATTTTCAAGTTTTTTTTTTTGAATTGGAGGGTTATAAGTGATTTAAGTGTGTCGTTTAAAAGATTGAAGCATATTTTAACGTAAATAATAAGTTTCCTTGTGATATTTTGTTAGGAGCTGGACTTCCTTCCAAGGAACAAGTGTTGTTGGTTTATTTTACACCATCACAAAGAAAAAAAACTCTTTCGGATGCCACTAAGTAGACAAGTATTAAACTGCAAGAAGTGTGGAAGAAGGCTAATATATATGTCAAGACAGTAACCGTTTGAGCTAACATTTAATAACTTTATAAGGAACACTTACCGCAATTTTTTAACGTTTTCCTTAGAAATTATCCGAAAGCGTAAGAGAGAAGACAAAGTGGATGCTTATAAAATGTAGCATTAAAATCGATTAAAGAAATCAACATGACAGTGACCTTGGACCAAGAATGCACTTCATTAAGTAGTCATCAAGTCATGAAGACGATGAAAATAATTCTATTCTCTGTACCACCAGCAAAAATGTCACGCCCTATTTATAAGTAAACTAAAATCTCTCGATTGGACACTCATAGCTCCATAAGACCGCGAACAACTCTCCACTCGGCAAGCTAGTACTTCGGTTATTACAGTTGTTAAAAGCCTTGGTCACGATGTCTCAGATGTTTCTATATCGCCGTCTACTATTCATCGAACTCGGGTGACCAAAAGAAGCGAAATGGCTCAAAAAATTTAAGCATCATTAACCTTTACTCTAACATTGAAACTGTAAATTGTTGCCATCAATCGCAGCCTGTAAGATTCTAGAAGACAGAGTAACTATTCTTTATTTAATGATTCTATCAGAGACGAATAGCAGAAACAAGCATGCAACAGAAAATGCGTGGTCAAGCGAACCAAATATGAGGTTGTAACTTGTGTAGTCTAAGTAGTAAATTATTTATTGAGTATTTAATGTTCTATTTTATGCTTAATTTAATTTTCTTTCACTTAAAAACGATGTGTGGCTACCATATTGTGCTATCCTTAAATAAAAGTAATTACTTCTTTTTTTCGATTCTTATTTAGAGCTGTTCATTCTGTGCAACCTCTAAACATGGTCCAATCCACTTGAAATTTGGAAAATATTCTATTAACATAAGATAGAACCGGAAGCTGAGCAAAGTCAGAAAAAATATCACAAAAATTTTTTTCACCTACATAAGTGAAACACCCTAACGCACAGCCCAAACCACTGGACCTAGAGACTTGAAATTTTGCACAAAGATACCTTGTACAATGTAGGCATCCACTAAGGAAGGATTTTTGGGAATTCCCACGGGAACGGGAAAAAACTGGATTTATATATTCGATTCCGAGTGACCCTATCTCAGTAACTATAATAACTAGACTCTTCAAATTTGATACACAAGTAGGTATTACATTAGTTACATTAATTTTAGGATTTTTCAAAATTCGCACCACGGGATAAGGAAAAAACGGGATTTATATATTCAGTTCAACGGGATCCTATGAACTATAATTACTAGACTCTTCAAATTTGGCATAGAAGTAGGTAATTATAATAGTAAAAAACAGTTTTAAGGATTTTCGGAAATTCCCACGGGATAAGGAAAAAACGGGATTTTTCGTTTTACTGGTCGTAGAAAGCTGAAATTCGGCATGTAGGTTGCTTGGGGAGTGTAGAGCAGGATTGAGAGAGGACTTTCCAAAATTCCCACGGGAACGGGAAAAACAGGATTTTTCGTTTAACTGGTCGTAGAAAGCTGAAATTAGGCGGGTTAAGAGAGGACTTTCCCAAATTCCTACGGGAACGGGAAAAAACGGGATTTTTCGTTTTACTGGCTGGTCGTAGACAGCTGAAATTCGGCATGTAGGTTGTTTGGGGAGTGTAAAGGAGCATTTCTTAACATCAGTTAATTTAACTCAACACGTACGTGAACCAACGCATTTTACTGACCACAGCGAGACGACCATAGACCTGATTTGCACTGACGCTCACGTTGTGAATGTCGATGTGAAGCACATTCCCAGCCTGGGCAGACACGCTTTCATCACAGCCGAGTTTGACATAAAAAAACAGAAACCGACACCGAGGCGTATTACTTACCGACCTCTTAAAGACATTAACTTAAGTGACTTCGACAATGACCTTGAATCTTTAAATTGGGACCAAATACTATTACTTAATGACGTGAATAATATGGTTCGAAAATTTAATGAACTTATACTCCAACTGTTTGACAAACACGCACCTGAAAAAACAATTGTGGTGAAGGAGGCTCTTAAACCATGGCTGACGAGCAATGTAAAGCTTATGATGCGTCTAAGGGACAAAGCCCACGACAAATACAAACGAACCAAAGCTGATGTTCATAAGCAATACTACCTGGACCTGAAACACCTAGTAATCGCAGCCATCCATAGCGAGAAACGTGCCTTCTTCGAGCACCACATCAATGACGTTACCGACTCAAAGACTCTCTGGAAAAACTTAAAGCGCACTGTCCTTCCAGACCCACAGACACAGACTGACCTCCCGACACACTTTAACGACCCCGACTTAATAAACCGGCATTTCTTAAATATACCTGGTAAACCAGCCGTATCTATATCTGACCTGACACGGTATGAATTCGATAGACATAGTGACAAAAAATTTACTCTTTTACCAACAACAATAGGAACTGTAACAAAAATTATGACCTCTATTAAAACAACTGCAAAGGGACATGATTCCATTGCTATTGACATGTTACTTATGACTTTTCCAGTGACTTCGAAGATACTGACATTCATTATCAATAGGAGTATTGAGACTATGACTTTCCCGACTGATTGGAAAATCGCTCAAGTGACCCCGTTACCTAAAAAACCTAATCCTGTTAATCTGTCCGAACTCCGTCCTATTAGTATCCTTCCCTGTGCGTCGAAGATAGTGGAAAGGGTAGTTTGCGAACAGCTGTCGGAATACTTGGAGAAATACAGCATCCTACCTGAACTGCAATCGGGTTTTCGCAAGGGTCGATCGACAGCTACTGCGTTACTCGATGTAGTCGATAATATTTTGCAGGCTAGGGATGCTGGAAAAAGTACTATTTTAGTGCTTTTAGATTTTTCCAGGGCTTTTGATTGCATTAGCGTCCCCTTGCTATTATCCAAGATGTCGTATTACGGATTTGATGTCACGGCGATAAAATGGTTTAGCAGTTATTTGACTGACCGTGCGCAGACTATCGTATTGCGTGGGGTGGATGGTGGTGCTCTGCGGTCTTCTCTTTGCCCTGTGACACGGGGAGTGCCGCAGGGCTCGATACTGGGTCCTCTGCTCTTTATATTGTACAGTTCTGATATTGTCAGCAGTATAAAGAGCAGTGGATACCATCTCTACGCGGACGATCTGCAGCTGTACGTCTCCTGCGCGCCGTCGGAAACTTCCATTGCTGTAGACGCCATCAACGCAGATCTCGATCGTATTTCAGCTTGGTCGGAGAGGAACTGTTTGGTTCTCAACCCCGGCAAGTCGAAGTATATAGTTTTTGGATCGAGACATCAAATCCGGAATACTATTGATGCTCTGACTGCCGGTAATGTTGCCGTTATGGGTAAACCAATAGAACGGGTAGTAGAAGCCAATAACCTTGGTCTACTTATGGACGGCAAGCTGAGCTTTGAGAACCACATCCTAAAGGTTGTGAGTAACTGCTTCTACCGCCTCAAGGTTCTGTACAATATACGCGATTACCTTAGTGTTGATTTGCGTGTTAACCTTTGTGAATCGCTTATATTGTCCAGATTAAACTATTGTGATGTTGTTTATGACGGCTGCATTGTTGGTCGTTCCAAGAGGCTTCTACAGCGAGTGCAAAACGCATGCGCTCGCTTTTGTTTCCGTGTCCCTCCCCGGTCCCACATCACTCCGTACCTGAACGCCGCTAACATGCTGAACATGCCTGCACGCAGGCGCATGCACCTCGCCACTTTGCTGTTCGGTGTGAGACGCTACAGGACACCTTTGTACCTCTTCAATAAAATTGTTTGGTCGAAGAGCGAGCGCAGGAAAGCTATGGTTCTTGTGCCTAAACACCAGACAGCGGCATTCCGTGGAAGTTTTAAGTTCGCGGCGTCCAAGTGCTGGAATGATATTCCTCCCCCTATCCAAGGAGCGTCAAGTAGGTACACCTTCAAGCGCAAGCTGAAGGATCACTTCTTAACGCTCCAAAAATCCTATCCGTAAAAACCAGCACCTACACATTGATATGCCAACCTGTTGTTTTTAAACATCTTCTCCGTTTACTTTTTCTTTATTTTAATTTATTTATTTACTTATTAACTTATTATGCTACTCTATAATAAATTTATACTATTTATCAATTCTTTATCACTTTATTAATTTATTTCTATATAGGTAAGTGGTTCATTATAGTATATTTGTGTATCGTTCCGTGAGTCACAGACGGTTCTGACAGAAAATCAGCGCTGCAGGCGTCTAACGCCTCAGCATAATGCTGAGTCAGCGACCGTTTCACTTTTGCGGGGACACACATGCTGAGCTGTGTATTGTACATGTTTATTCCTCCATTGTTTGTTATCTTAGTTTTTTTTTTTTTTTGTGTGTACTTTCTTGTATATGTGTGTCTTGTGAAAGTGAATAAATGTCTTCTTTCTTTCTTTCTTTCTTTCATTGAGGGAGGACTTTCCAAAATTCCCACGGGAACGGGAAAAACGGGATCTTTCGTTTTACTGGTCATAGAAAGCTGAAATTTGGTATGTGGGTTCCTTGGGGAGTGTAAGGGAGCATTAAGAAAAAATTGCCGAATTTCTTAAGGGAACGGGAAAAAACGGGATTTTGCGTTTTACTGGTTGTAAATAGCTAAAATTTCAAAATGCATAAGTTTATACTGTAAATAGGCCACATAGGGCTCTTTAACCGACTTCTAAAAAAGGAGGAGGTTATGCATTCCACTTTATGTATTTTTTATGTAGGTATGTTCACCGATTTCTCGGTCAATTGTGGACCTGCTTGCTTGCTTGCCTGTATGCTTGCTTGCTTGATATCTTGGTTCTATGGAATACTTATGGTACACGCGAGCGAAGCCGCGGGCAAAAGCTAGTAACATATAAAAACTCTAGCCAATAACATACGAAATTTCTATAAAAAGTAGGTACCTACTAAACCTCACTGGTTTGTTTTCAAATGTTTCTGTCTATTCGTGACCACTCCTGAACAAAATACTACATCTTACGATGACAGCAAAACAAATGACTGTGCAAACTGCACTATTTAGCTTGCCCGCTATGTTGATTACTAAGTTAAATAATGTAAAACGTGCGTCCCGTTTCAGACCCCCTCTACTTTAATAGATGAGAATTGGTACAAATTTGGAATAGCCATCAATCATACTTAGCACTGTCGTGTACGGAATGACTTCCTTATAGTTTTGAAATTGTAGGTGCATTTGGTGGTGATAATGCGACCTTTGGACCATACCGTACAATTTGAGAATGCATTAAAGTATCAGATGGATAATGACAGTAATGAACATGACGTATCCTGTACATTTGGATTGATTAGTTGGCTACCGGTTACATAATGCAGGTTAATATACAGACAGATATATAAAAGAATAGAATGATGGTTTTAGGAATAATCGTACGGGCATCGATATACTTAACCTTGGGAATCTAGTACTCGAATGAATGCAAGCTTTTCTGATGGAGTTATTTAGTATTCGATAAAAGCCAGTTACCTACCACCTAAGCCAAGTTAGGCCCCTTTCTCACTTGGGGGTTTGGCAAGTTTCCTGATTGACGCGGGCTGCGCGGGAGCGGGGCAGTATGCGGACAGCCAGTAAAAGCCTGCATGCCGAAAGCTTACCGCGTCTGATTTTGTGACCAAAATGGCGGCAGAAAAAGCCACATGTATTTTACTTTAGTCTCTGGAGTGGAAAAATATCCACTTTGATATAACTATAAGTTACATGAGTATTCCCAGAAAGGACCTGACGAAAAAGCGTGTGCAGAATGTGCCTATAAAATAAAATAGACTGGTGAGTGTTAACAAGTACACCGACAGTATACGGAGTATACCGCCTTGTGAGGAAATGTAGCCGACGTTAGTAAGCTCGCGGTAACGTATATAAAATACCGCATACCGATACCGCACCGCCAAGTGAGGAAGTGGGCTTAGTTAACCGATAGATAGATAGAAAGCGATACCAGTCGTGTGTGAGTCGTGTTTGGGTAATCAAGAAGCCTTTTCCAATAAAAAGGTTAAAGCTTATGAGGTTTTTACCTGGAATCCAGGGTGGAGTTGAGCCTTTGCGAGCGCCTGAGCGGTGCGTTGCGGACGGCGCTCACCGGCTCCTCCCAGCTGCCTCCCGCTGACCGGTGCTCATCTGCATCAAAACACGGGTAATTTAATCGTAGTATTCAATATTCTTACCTATCTAGATTAACCTAAATAAATATCATCATCATCATTTCAGCCGAAAGACGTCCACTGCTGAACATAGGCCTCCCCCAAGGTTCATCAAACAGACCAGTCCTACGCCATCCGGATCAAACGCGACCTAGATATAGTGAGGACTAAAAGATGGAGACAGTAAATGTATGAGTTTGGTGATCAAACTTCGGCCGGCTCTTCACGTTGTCTAGTATCTTCGTCAATTTAGGAATGCGGTTACACTTTAATGTGTGATAAAAATGCTCGTACTAACGTATAACTGCGTCCTTTAGTTGGAGAAAATATTGGAAAACGTGAATAGCGGGGATTAATTCAAACAATCAGTAAATTTTCCCTAATTTGTATCGTCAAAGACAAACATTAGGGAAAGATTTGCCTAAGGCACTCCAGTTCCCGAAAGCTTAGAACTGTTGAAATTTTGGAATTAGGCCAAACACGCATAGAATTTAGTCTTATACGAATAAGTCACTTAATTAAAAATGTTCGTTATTAGCTGTTCGAAACAGGAGGGGCAGTTGTTACATACTAAATTTGGTGTGATGTCCGTTACTTACTTAACATATCATTACTTATCCCTCTAATTAGTATTCAATGAGTAGGTCTCAGCAATCCCAACGTTACGGTTGCTCTGATAATTATAATGTTCACTATCTATTTACAGATAAACCAATGTCAGAGGAGGCATTAATAATCGTGCTGCGGGCACCTTACATTTAGCAGGTGGGTGGATGACCAATATTCAGAGGCGAGATGGGATGCTCTTGCGCAACTAAACGTAATGGATTTCGATTATGCCGTTAACTCTCTTGGTAGTTACATGCGCTCAAGCCTAGAGTTGTTATGAAGCTTTTACGCTGGTGTTGTAAAAAACTCAAGTCTTTTAGTCTTCATTTCGAGACTTGGGTAGATTTTCAAGACTAGGACTCGTTAGTCACATGAGTCCGAGTACTTTGAGTCTTCTGAGTCCTTCCTTTCGAGTCTTTTAAGTGCTCTGAGCTAGACTGAGTCATGAACTTGAGTTGGTGTATTACATATAAATATTATAACAATTTTATATCGTCATCCATATTTATTTACTTATCTGATTAAAAATAAATCTCAACAAAAATTAGTGCCAGTTTAATTTCATTACCCCGCAAATAACCTAATCATGAGTTCTTTTAAAAAGCCAAGTCTGAGTTCTTTTAGGCAGGACTCAAGTATTTTTACAATAGACTCTAAATTCTGAAGGACTTGAGCTCTAAGTATATAATACTATTTTTGAAAACTCGACTCTTATAAATAACTAGCTTTTGCCCGCGGCTTCGCTCGCGTGTACCATGAGAATTCCAAAGAACCAAGATATCAAGCAAGCAAGCATACAGGCAAGCAAGCAAGCATGCAAGCATGCAAGCAAGCAAGATGCAAGCAAGCATGCACGCTTGCTTGCTTGCGTGACAATGGGACCATCTTAGGAGTATATTATTATATTCTTTCGAATAAAAAAAGAATTTTTAAAGTCTGTCCACAATTGACCGAGAAATACCTACATAAAAAATACATAAAGTGGAATGCATAACCTCCTCCTTTTTTGAAGTCGGATAAAGATCCCTTTGCGGCCTACTTACAGTGTAAACTTATGAATTTTGAAATTTTAGCTTTCTACAACCAGTAAAACGCAAAATCCCGTTTTTTCCCGTTCCCGTAAGAATTTCGGGAAATGCTTTCTTAATGCTCCTCTACACTCCCCAAACAACCTACATGCCGAATTTCAGCTTTCTACGACCAGTAAAACGAAAAATCCCGTTTTTTTCCTTATCCCGTGGGAATTTTCAAAAATACTTAAAACCGTTTTTTACTATTATAATTACCTACTTCTATGCCAAATTTCGAGAGTCTAGTAATTATAGTTCATAGGATCCCGTTGAACTGAATATATAAATCCCGTTTTTTCCTTATCCCGTGGGAATTTTGAAAAATCCTGAAGTTTATGTTTTAACTAATGTAATACCTACTTGTGTATCAAGTTTGAAGAGTCTAGTTATTATAGTTACTGAGATAGGGTCACTCGGAATCGAATATTTAAATCCCGTTTTTTCCCGTTCCCGTGGGAATTCCCAAAAATCCTTCCTTAGTGGATGCCTACATTGTATAAGGTATCTATGTGCAAAATTTCAAGTCTCTAGGTCCAGTGGTTTGGGCTGTGCGTTGATATATCAACAGTCATTTAGTTTAATTAGACATTTCAACCCCATCGCACCCCATCCAGGGAGATGGTATTTTACGTCCGCCACGTCGGATTTTAAAACCGTTGTTGTTTTCATAACCAGCGACCCGATAAACCATAGAAACAACACCCATGTTGATATTCAGACTTTTCCCCCTTTTAGGGGTTGAATTCTCAAAAAACCTGAAACACGTGTTTACTCATTTATCATTAGGAGTACTTCTGTGCAGTTTCGAATAAAATAGTCGAACTAATCTTGTTTCCCCATACAAACTTTGGACCCCCTTTTCACCCCCTTAGGGAGTGAATTTTGAAAAATCCTTTCTTAGTGCACCCCTAGACCTTATAAGGAACCTACATGCCAAATTTGGAATCTCTAGGCCCAGTGGTTTGGGCTGTGCGTTGATATGTCAGTCAGTCAGTCAGTCAGTCAGTCAGTCAGTCAGTTTCTTCTTTTATATATATAGATTATATATATAGATTATAAGAGTCGAGTTTTCAAAAATAGCTCAATTTTTATTAAATAAGACTCCAAGACTCGAGTTTCTTACAACACTGTTTTACGCGCACTCATGTGGTGTTCAACGTATTTCAAAAATACGTTTACGTATATTAAAAGTTTTAAGTTATTTTATTATTCTAGAGCTAGAGCTTATTTCTAAGCAAATTAAGTGCTTTTTCCAAAGGAAGAAATGAAATTGGACTGTGCGCAGCAAACGACAGTAATTCATACTAATTTTATAAATGCAAAAGTGTGTCTATCTGTCTGTTTTTTATCTCTTCATGCTTAAACAAACTAAATTGATTTAAATGAAATTTGGCAAAATGGGAAGGACATAGGATCCCAGAAATTCGTATAACTAGTTTCCGTGGGATAACCATAAACGAGTTCTTCGCAGACGGAGTTGCGGGCAACAGCAAGTTTTTTTATATCTAATATTTATAAACTTAAATTATAACATTTGTTTGGATCATTGGTACTTTATACTCTTCATAGTCAGCTAAATAAGGTCCCGTCTTCTAACCTGTAATGTATAAGCATTCAGCGCATTGTACTACATACACAAAAACCAAAAGATCAAAGAACCATATCTACTGCGATGACTGATGACTGAGAAGATTTTTTATAGCTGAAAGACTCATTAAGTCAGAGGC
The DNA here is from genome assembly GCA_947563465.1 of Archips xylosteana. Classification (NCBI taxonomy): domain Eukaryota; kingdom Metazoa; phylum Arthropoda; class Insecta; order Lepidoptera; family Tortricidae; genus Archips; species Archips xylosteana. Next base: position 12,534,385 of record OX387355.1, read on the forward strand.
CTTGAAAATACAAGACAAAATGTGGGCGTTGAGGCGACCACGTTTTAGCACCACGCTGCCGTAGCCGTTTAAACTCAATTCAAACAAGGAGAATTAACACTAAGCTGTAAATAATGTCACTTAAGTATCAAATGATTGCTTAACACCGAGTAAGTATACAATAACAACACAATCACGGATAACAATTGCCTCATGGTCTTTCAATTGTTTAAGTTTAACATAAAATAAGAAATGTATAGTTACGTACTTGCTTTATGTTTCTTTATTAACTTGTATTTAATTTTAGTAATTTTATCCCTTCTTTTGGTACGCTTCATCGTATCATTCTTATACAAACTACACCACAGCGTATTCATCACTTCACTCTTTTAAGTACACATTACATAACTCCTGTTGTTCACTTGAAGGTTAGAGATCAGTAGAAATAAGGTAGATATTGTAAAACAAATTAGTATTAACATTTATATAACATTTTTGCACATCCATCAATTTCAACCGGTTTACGTTAGGTTAGAAATAAAGGGAACCGACCGAGTTATATTATAATAACGTGTTGCCACTACAATGATTGGGCTCAAACTAAAACTTCTCAATGGACGGTTAATGATATAGTTTGGTAAATAAGTAATAATAATTGTTTGATGGCGGTCCGCAAGAATACCTACTACCGGCCAGGGTTGATGACCGATGATCCTGTCATTAATGAGTTTCTGAACCACATTTGTACAGATGTAAAGTAATTAGTCGAATGTGTTATGAAATTACAACAATGTCAATAATATTGACCCACTTGTAGCTGAGTAAATATAGGTTAGTGTTGAAACTAGTGAAAAGAGTTACGGTTGTCGGGCCAAATTAATTAATTTTATTGAGCAAATTAAGAGTTTTGTTGTTTATTTAATTTCAACAATTGGATGCTTTATGCCTGCTGATTGGACGGATTATGTGACACTGGTGTGGAAATGTATGGTGAAATTTATCAGTTCAATAAATATCCTTATTAATAATAGTTACCGGTAGGTCATCAGTAGGTACCTACTGATGACAAGAAGACGAAAGATGAAAAATCAATAACTATCCGATTCCTCACTATAAGACTGTGTTTCATTTATCTTTCGACGGAGATGAAGCAGATGATTGTGTAACTCGTCACTAGAAATGAAAAAAAAGGTCCCTTTCTATTGCAGGCCACCTGCTAAACTATCGATACCAGATGCAGCTTAGCGCCGCAAGTAGGTACCGTCCTACCATTTATATGTATAACATTCATACTAAATGTGTAAAGAAATGTCCCCTTCAGCAGGGCGAAAGTAGTTTGACTGGTAGCCCTAGTCCATTTCGTTATCTAGTGCTTGGAATTAAGATGTCTTACATCCTGAACAGCGATGACCTCCCTTTCGCTACTCTAGATAACCAGACTCTGTAATGGATCATAAATCATATAAACAGGGAGATAGCATTACTAGGACTTTATAAATTTACTGCAAATGTACCTACATCTATTGCAGTGAACGCGCAGACATATCGACGTTGTCAGATTGGAATTCAAACTATACAAATTATGCATTTATAACTCGCACAGCTCATTCAAGCTGAGCATAGCTTTGAGTTTTAATGTCAGATGCAAGCCAAGATTGTTTTAATGAGGATAAAGATTCTTTATACAAATTTGAAAGTTGATATCAGATTGTGTTCTAGTGAACCCATTTGTATAGTTAACCCTATTAAATGGTACACTAACGTTAAAATATTGTAAACATAGAAATAGCAGGTCCATAACGAGAACAGATTTATGTACGGCTTGTATCTAACGATCTTCGTATCGCAGTAGGTCGAGATCAGAGACACCGGCGCAGGCGCGCCCCGGCTCACACACGTTATTGTTTAGATCATATGATTCACAAGACGGTAATGCAAGTTTCAGATAAGAATGCAGTAAATAGGGCGTTGCAAGCCAACAATCGCGCACGAGAACATTATGCGCTTGACATAATTCCTGAAACGATATTATGCGGGAACGTATGCATATGGGTACATTGTTGACTTGACTTGTGCTCAAAACGCTCCACGTATTACGATGAAGTCGACAAGTTTATGCGTTGTTTGACGTCAATTAAACAATCATTGTTTTTGTAAACTACAGTGGAATTGTTCACTTTATGATTTATTTCATGAGTCGCGAGTCGCATAGAAGACGTTTCAACTGCAATATAACGTTTAGGAAAACCTACTAATGAATTTGCATCCCAAAACCACTTTACGTCTATTATGTGGGAGAGTACAGATTGGGCAATTGTATCGTCTTATTGAACTACAGCGCTAAGTATATTGAATTTAGAGACCCATAAAAATGATTAGCAGCTGCGACCAATTCACCCAAGTACCGGCAAGTAGATAAGGGCAATGGGTTGATAGAAATTGTTCAATTACGTTTATTCAGATGGTTAAGAATGTCACTTACAAAATTGGTCCCGATGGCTCTTGCCACACGCAGACTGCGTCGCGGCACTTACACAACCCGTCTTAGAGAAATTAAGCGATTGAATATCGTTTAAAGAAGGCATATCATGAATGTGTGTATTGCGTCAAGTACTTACATACTAAATTGTTCACTGTGTCGTTTTGTATTTAAATTTAAATCGAAGAGGGAATATTTTTCGATAAATATGCATATCTACCCGCCATATTTGCATTTAATTGACAAATTGGTTTATTTACCTATTGGTTTGAGAGGTTCCTCTATCACCGGACATAACTTCACCTTGTTTACGACGATTACCAACGTAAACTGCATTGTCTCACAACACCGGCACACACACTAAAACAGATCAACTTTCTCACATTTCCACTACAAATTAAGAAATGCATCGTTCGCAGCGTGCAGCGGACCGCACTGTCGGTTTAAAACTAACCGGGATTAACATAATTGGTTGCTGCCTGTGTCAATTGCTGGTCCTATTGAGCAGCCATGTTGAATTTTAACATCAACATTGGCTTATGACGGCGGTTCAGCAATTAGAGTATTATTATTAGCGGCGCAAACAGGACTAAATTGTAAACGTGCGCCTCCCGCGTCAATTGGGAGCGCCGGCGCAATGGGGGACTTGCGGTGACAGAAATAAACACAATAATCGCTATTTCAAGGAATAGCGGCGATAGTTATAATGTTTTCACTTTGCATAGCAAAAGCATCCTGCTCAAAGGACTATGATTACTTGATCACTCAATGGTTTTAATTCTGTTACAGTATTAATATAAATGAGTATTGTTATGCGAGTATCATAAATCCTGAATTATAATCTTATCATTTACTAGTAAAATTATTCTGTGCTTATACAGTTCTAACTTTTAACATATACCGTAAAAGGTACCTATATAATTTATGGAACAAACCACATTTGCACCAGTTGACAATATGCACCCATATATGGTTTTTATTTCGATTGTCGCTAGCTTTGCCTACACCTTATTAAGACACGACACAAAAATATATGCACGAGTATGTATTTTTTATCGAATGACGTACTTGATATTTGTAATGTTATTCAATATCTTAATTGGTTTAACATTACAATCGGAACAAGCGTGCTAGCATTAGCATTGCCAGCTCACGCCGAGGTTGACGCAGTAATGGAGACCGATCCAAAAATACACCAACAAAACTAGTGCGAGTTTTTGATTTATATTAGGGCTAAATATTGCGTTTGTATGCACAAGATGTAACGTATTAGATTAGATAATTTACGTCTTGTCCAGTGTAAAACAGCTGGCTTCATTTTCGTGACAGGATAATGATTCATGATCATTAATATAATTATTTATTTACAATAGCAACAGGACGGGGGCGAGGAGAGTTAAATTTTGAGCGTTGCCAATTTGATTGAAAAGGCTTTGGTGCTTCTCGCATTATGTATGACGCTTAAGAGCGACGACGCCGGATCTTTAATTGTACAGGGCCAGATTAAAAGCTACCGTCTTGTTTTCGTCTCGCAAATATATTTTCGTCGTGTCATATGTTAAAATGCATGTCAATGAGTAAAGGCGTAGCGGCTAGGCCTTATGCAATCGACCATTCATTGCGCTAATTCGATTCGCCAGGTTACTTGATCCATAAAACGAATGGTCTTGGTCTAATCCTAGGATCTAACCAGCACAGATTATTAAAGCATTTTGTATTGGTATCGACACATTCGATCTTCAATACTAGTGGCGAATGGCGTGTTCTTATTATTCTAACACTGGTGATATATTTAAGTTGCCGCGCATTTCTGGGTCAGCTACTACTTAGCGGCTAAATGTGCGCTGATCTTATGAAGATTTGGCAAGTCGTGGGAAAATTATAGCCATCACACTGAGATATCGTATCGCAACAGATATGATGATAAGATTCACGCGATAATTCTCTTATTACTTATCTGCTTTGTTTGTTTACATCGTGTAAATATAATTCCATAATCTTTCAGTGTTTCAGTGATCACTATCATATTACTTAATCAAGATGTAAACAAAATTAAAACGTTGAAAACTACAGCGGTTCCACGAGGTATCTTCAGTACTAACTGTGCCACGCCCTATCGTTTGCTCGATAAATCGGTGCATATCACGCATGTCCCTAGTTTGACTCATTAACAAGTTGTTAGTAGGTGTGCACTTACATTTGATGAGTACGACTGAGTCGTGGGGCTCGCACTGCACCTGGGTGGCGTTCATGGCAAGCAGCCCCCCGCCGCCCGCCCCGCCACCCGCGACGCTCGCCTCTCTAGACATAACAAAATTGATGTTAAATCCATGTTGTAGTAGTACTAAGTGGGTATACTGGGTACATGGTAGCGACAGTTATTAGAAACCGAATTAAGTTAAGAGAGGAAGGGAGGTTGCGATCTAAATGGAACGAAGATGCGTTTGGGTACGATCAAGTGCACATTGTTAAATAAAAAGAAAAGATAAGCATTACACCGACAATGTTCCTCGGCAAGCTTAAAGAAAAAGACTTTATTTAAGGAACATGTTATTGTGTGGTTGCTGTTACAATTATGTAAAGGGTAAATGTTGAAGCTGTACCATACTTATAACATTCAGTACAATAAAGAGTTTGAGTTTCAGGACAATGAGAGAACGGTGTATACTAGCGACCCGCCCCGGCTTCGCACGGGTACAACTATATTATATTATTTATTTATTTATTTATGGAGAACCAACAGCTTATACAATACATCTTAAACATTACAGTAAATACAGCAAGCCAATTACAGGTTCTCGCCGACAATTACAGTGTAACAATAAGGCAGTATGCCCACACAGTCCCTTCGGACACACAAAAAAGAAAAAAGAGAAAATAACTACTTAGTGACAAATAATTCAACACTATTTTATCGGAGGAGAAAAAATAATCAAGTCCCTAACCTAACAAACTTAATCTACAGTAAGGTACAACGCTCAATGCAGGCTCTCAAAAAATCGATTCACCAAAGTACGTCTCAAGATGTCAGTGTTAACATGAAACACGTCAATATCAAGCTCCTTCGTTAGTTTATTATGCATGTATTATACATATAAACCTTCCTCTTGAATAACTTTATCTATTATAGCTTTTACCCGCGTCTTTGCTCGCGTGAACCATAAATATTTCAGAGAAGCAAGCAATTAAGCAAGCAAGCCTGTAGCAAGCATGCACGCAAGCATGCAAGCAGCATGCAAGCAAGCATGCAAGCTTGCAAAAAAGCATGCAAGGAAGCATTCAAGCATGCAAGAAAGCATGTAAGCGAGAATCCAAGCAGGATTCTAGCGAGCATGCAAGCAAGCACGCAATCAAGCAAGCAAACACGCAAACAATCACGCAAACAATCATGCAAGCAAGCATGCAAGCAGTATGCAAGCAAGCATGCAAGAAAGCATGAAAGCAAGCATGCAAGCGAGAATCCAAGCAGGATTCTAGCGAGCATGCAAGCAAGCATCCAAGCTAGCATGCAGGCAAGCATGCATGCAAGCAAGCACGCAAGCACGCACGCAAGCAAGCACGCAAGCAAGCACGCAAGCAAGCACGCAAGCAAGCACGCAAACAATCATGCAAGCAAGCATGCAAGCAAGCGTGCAAGCAGCATGCAAGCAAGCAAGCTCGTAAGAAAGCATGAAAGCAAGCATGCAAGTGAGAATCCAAGCAGGATTCTAGCGAGCATGCGAGCAAACATCCAAGCAAACATGCAAGCAAGCATGCAAGCGAGCATCCAAGCAGGCATGTAAGCGAGCATGCAGGCAGGCATGCTAGCAGGCATGGAAGCAGACATGCAAGCAGGCATGGAAGCAAGCAAGCATGCTGTAATGTTGTCGTAAGGATGGGAGTATTGAAACAACCAGAGTCGTGTAAATACTGTCTCTATTTATTAGGCTTAGATCTAACTTATATAGTGTACGTTGGGAGAGTGTGTGTGTGAGGCGCAACTCACACTACACCTCCCCCCTTAAAAAAGAAAAAAAATACAATCATATTTTTTTTTTTCGTGCTCTAATTTGAATACAGATAACGCAAAAATAAACTTTGACATAAATTAGCCAGTGAAAACGAATTTTTTTTTTGTAAATATCAATCAATACCTGTCTTATGAATACATGAATTTTTACGAGCTAAGAATAAAACTAACATGCCTACCATTATAAGTATAAAAGAAAAAATATATTTTTTTTTTTTATACCTATCATTCTTAATATTTAACTGTAAATAATTATACCATAAGTAGCATTAATCAGTAAATTCTTATTTCTAAACTTGCCTGCTTTGCTGACGAGATAATATAATATAAATTTTCCATAAACAAAAAAAAAACTACTGCTATTCGTACCAATGATGTGTACTGTGCTCTCTTTACCAATACAGGGTGTTACATTGAACGTAGTACAAATTAAGTAATTCCGGCTCAGTTAACGATAGAGAACAAAATGCACGAATTGAGTAATTAAAATACTTCGTATTTAACTTTTGCTTATTTGCTAACAGAATAAAGAAATTAAAATCTCCTAGTGTTGTCACCCATCATGACGTCACGTTTACTTGACGTATCTATTCCTCAAGCTTTGTTATCAGTTATCAGTGTGTCAAAACATCAAAACAAATGATAAGGAGCAACAAGTGATATCTGTTAAAAATATTTTTTTATTAGAAAGTAAAATTAACTGTTAAGTTCAAACGTACTTCAGCAAGTGTTCGAAATGTCCACCTCCTTCCTGAACACATAGCTCTGCACGTCGTCGAAGATTTCTTTGCACTCTGCCGAGTACGAACTCGTTGGTTTTTACTACCTCAAACGCCTGGATTATTTTTTGGCGGAGCTCCAGAACAGTACCAGACTCTCGTTTGTATACCAGTCTTTTGAGCTCACCCCACAAAAAATTATCCAGTGGAGTTAGATCCGGGCTACGAGGCGGCCATTCCACTGGACCACTGCGTCCTATCCAACGTCCAGGGAACTCTTGGTCCAGGTAACTCCGAACCCGCAGGGAAAAATTTGCTGGAGCTCCGTCTTGTTGATAGTGCATGTTTTGCAAATTTTGTTCGGGAATTTGTTGCAACGGCATTGGCAACTCGTTTCTTAAAAAGGCTTCGTACTTAATTCCATTTAAATTACCTTCAATGAAATAAGGTCCTATGACATAATTATTGAGAATACCCGCCCAAACATTAACTGAGAAGCGTGTTTGAAACGAGTCTCGCCGTGTCACATGAGGATTGACATCACTCCACCAGTGCTCGTTGTGTATGTTAAACAGTCCTACTCTGGTGAAGGTAGCTTCATCTGACCATAAAATGTTAAGGTGTTGGTTTTGTAATAGCCAACGACAAAACCGTACTCTCCTGGAATAATCTGCTAAGACAATATCTTGCACCCGTTGAAAGTGAAACGGGTGTAATCCTTCGGCATTCAAAAGTCTCCAAATAAAAATGTGGGTTGTACCAAATCGTGCCGCGGCTTCTCTGGTGCTGGCTTCTGGGTGGCGGATAAAATACCTAAGTACTCTTGTTCTAAAAACCCCTGAGTACCTTGGACGTCGACCTCTACCTTGGGCATGAGCTGGGACCGTAAACTGTCCATAGTCTCTCAAATTCTGTACACTTGTGTTGATCAATTGACGAGTGGGGATTGGACTCTCCGGGTATCGCTCGTGAAATAGTTCTTGTGCCCTCATCGTACTCTGCGATGTGAAATAAAGTTCTACCATCACTGATCGCTGAATATTAGTAAACGGATAAGCAGGAGGCATGACTTCTGTTTAAAATTAAACTGCGACAGTAAAGAATCAAACGAAATGCTGGTTTGTTATGACAAATAACTTCAGTAATGTGTCAGAATGAATTTTACTCATAAATTATCAACATAGGAAAGCAAAAAGGTAAGTGTTCACTACAAAACTAGATTCAAACTTTTTTCTTTTAACTCTCTAATTAGGGTAACCACGATGAGACCAAAAAATAGGAAAAATTTAAACAGCAATATTAATTAATTAAGATGACTTTAACAACACGAGACCTAGTAGAGGCGTTTAGCATCAGGGAGACGAAATTAAAAAACAAGAGTTGTATTACGTTCAATGTAACACCCTGTATATTTTAATATAAAAAAAATGCAGTGTTAACCCAACTTTCTGTTTCTAACTACTTCTATTATTTAACGTCTTTTCCTTATAATTTTATTCTAAGGGCCTACGCTAGCTGACGCGGACGTCCGCTGCGTGCGCCCGCACGCGGGTCTAAAATGTAGCGAAAATCCGTCGCACGCGCCCGCGCCACTTAGCGCTGTTCATACAATTTCTTATTAGACGCGCGCACGACGGGCGTCCGTTCCGGGTAATCCGCATCAGCTAGCGTAGGCCCTAATAAATTCATACTTTGCATATCTTTAACTCTACCTAACTCATTTCGTACATTTTATACCTACTTCTTATTTATAAGTGTGCTACTTTGGCATCACTATAATATCATTATTATCAACAAGAAGTCAACATCATCAAGGTCCACAGCACTTTTATATATTTCGTGTCCGGCCGGACTTTAATTTCATATTATTTATTAGTTCAGGATAGAAGGATATTATTTATTCACTTTCGTGCGCGCACATTCATAATATTCATTTTCTCAAACATGCTATGAAATATTGACGTTATGTTCCTTATAATACGCCACGAAGTGTCACGTTGCAGGTGCAGGGTGCAGCCGGTGGTGGGGGACCGCCTAGACGAGAGGTCAATAATGGAATTTCATACAACTTTGCTGGCCAAGGCCAGCAAAGTGATCGTCTATTGTTTCATACCATGACGTTTATAGGTCTATGGCATCATAGCATTTAGCCATTAAAAAAAAAAACTGTAAGCAATATTCGCGTTTTGGTTCATTAAGACATTCTGCCACTACGCTTATTTAAGGTAAGGTAAGATGATGATGATGATGATGATGGTGTGATGATGATGGTGATGATGATGATGATGGTGATGATGATGATGATGATGGCGATGATGATGATGATGATGATGAGATGATGATGATGATGATGGTGATGATGAGATGGTGATGATGATGTTGATGATGATGATGATGATGAGATGATGATGATGATGTTGATGATGATGATTATGATGATGATGGTGATGGTGATGACGATGATGTTGATGATGATCATGATGGTGATGATGATGATGGTGGTGATGGTGATGCATGTTTGAGAAAAACTCTATACAAGCCTTGGCCACGAACAGGGATTGCCGGCCTCGTATCTCTAGATGGCCTCGTTAACACTCGGCCATCTATAACTACTCGGCCGGCAATCCCCTATTTCGCGGCCGCTGCAGTAATGTACTATTATACAAAACTTACCTAGGTAGATCATTTAACACTTCCATTCTTTTTAATCATACCTTGTGTCCTCGTGTCCAAGAATTGTCACGAGTGGTAGCTCGAACGAAACATGATCCAATATCAAGGATTCAGCTACCTAGCCTTATATCCTGGTGGACCTTGGAATTATAACTACTTCTATCCTATACCATCGCAAATAAAAACGCATTCAAAATCTTACAAATAACTCACTCAATTGAAAACTTCAACTCACAAGAATTCCATCAACTTTTATGAGTGGCCTTCCTAACAGCAAATGAAAATCTTAATTGTTTCCGCTTCCCCTAGCACATACCTTTCTTTCAAAATCATACGATAACCTAATAATCTGACACAACCTTTCCTTTACTAACTCAATACATACCCCAAGTCCTATTTAAAACTCAATACTATACTACCGTTTCCTTATTCTTCTTAAAATTCTTAACAAACCAATAAAACCACCAATAAAAAAAAATCATCATTAAATCGACTAGGAAATTCTCTAAAAAAAACTGTATGCATATATTTTCAAATAATGTAACTATCTATTGACTTTGTATAATGAACTAAAACAATTACTTTGCTCACCCGCGACCTTACAATAGTTACGTTTATGCAAGAAATGTGTGTTCATGCAGTTCCTCCACCTCCACACTGTACGAACACACACAAATCACATAAACCCAACCATCACCACCACCAAGCTACACTGACGCGTTTCGAACTCAACCAGAGCTCATCTTCAGAGTTACCACAACCGTATGCTATGCTACCAAATGTTAAACTAACAAACCAAAACAAATGTTTTAACTTGTCACTGTAACTTCACAAGTACCCACTTTATTTTTCTTATTCTCAAACTACCCCACAAAAATTAACTTTTATTGACATATTATAAAACTACCTTTAATTTTTGTTTATTTATTTATAAGGCATATTTTATTAATACTAACTGTTCAAATTAGACCCAAGCCGCAGTAAAGGAGAAGATACTAAATTTACCTGTTCATTAATAATAGACCCCATAGTGTTGTACCTAATTATTTCCATGTATTCCAGAGCATCCAGACGCAACCCCTTGCCGCAATAATGTAACACTTCATAAGAATCTGAATCTAACAATGAATGATTTGATTCCAACAAATGTTTTGCAAAATTCGATCTATCTGGATGCTCATTCCTATATGCCGAAACATGCTCTTTAAATCTAGTATTAAAACTTCGGCCTGTCTGTCCTACGTATATCCCATTGCAGTCATTACAAGTAAGCTTGTAAACCCCCGATCTAGTTCCCTTATCTACCTGTTCTTTGTGGTTACATAGCCTAGAGTACAAAGAGTTGTTAGTCTTAAAGGCAACATTAATATTGTTTGATTTTAAAATGCCATAAATCTTATCAGACAAACCCCCAACGTAAGAGATGCTAGATCTATATTTGTTAGTAGACTGAGAAGGTAACGCAGCGTAAAGTATGCTATTTACTAACCGTGCCTGCTTCTTTTGAACTAAACTATCTACCATTGATTTTGTATAACCTTTTGAGATCGCTATCTGATAAATAGTACTCAACTCTAAATCAAAATGTTCCTTAGAACATTGTCTGTGCCTCTTTCTAAGGAACATTTTGATTTAGAGTTGAGTACTATTTATCAGATAGCGATCTCAAATGGTTATACAAAATCAATGGTAGATAGTTTAGTTCAAAAGAAGCAGGCACGGTTACACGGTTAGTAAATAGCATGTAATAGTATCATAAAACCCTATATTGAATCGTTAAAATAAAAAGAAAGACTAAACGAAGTTCTGTAGTTAGTTATCCTAAAAACCAAATACGGCCGATATATTTTTTCTAATGACGTAATAAAAAAAATCCTGCTCTGGACTGGTTAGCTTCTTCACCACGACCTTCTATCAACTCCCTGCAGCTCGTCCGAATCCATCAGCTCGTCCTGGACTCCATCATCTCCCTGCTGCATACCGAAACCACTCATGGCAGCTCCTCACAGCCAATCTCCTTAATTCTTCTGTCACAGTTTTCTTCTTAAATTTATTCATCTTTCATCTTACTATTCTTCTGTTTACATTTAATACCTCATATTCTTCTTTCTTACTTATGTTTATTATAACTTCACCTCTTCATTTTTATTTCTTCTTCATTTTCATGGTTTTATTCTTCTCTTCTTACTTCATTTCATTTTATTTGTATATACTTCATATCTTATCTTCTTTCTTTCTTTACTTCTTTAATTTAATATATTCTTCTTTATTTTTCTCCATCTTCCTCTTCTTTCTTCCATAGTTTTTATTTATTTAGCGCTTGGGTAATTTTTTTTTTCTTCGTTCTTAATTGTCTGTTATTCTATATCTATGTAAACTTACTAACAACTATTTTTATTTTAACAACTTATTATTAATATTAATTGTCTTTTTTTCCAGTCCACCTTCTTTAACTGTCCACACTTTTTAATCGTCCACTTTTCCACAATTTCACAAGTCCGATAATACTGGTGGCGCAGCGCGCCGCCAGCAGTCCAGCACCGCACGAGGCAGCGGCACTGGCAGGGTCGCCATGTAATGTGGTTGTAAGGATGGGAGTATTGAAACAACGAGTGTCGCGTTAAGACTGTGTATATTAAGTAAAGCCAACGACTATATACTAAGTACATAGTGGGTGAGTGTGCGTGAGTCGCAGCCCACACTACAATGCAAGCAATCAAGGGTGCGTGGAAGCTTACCAAATTTCGTCTAAATCGGTTGTGGTTATTGATTCTCCATACAAAGTTTCACCCCCCTTTTCACCTCCTTAAAGGGCGATTTCCGGGATTAAAACTATTCTATGTCCTTTCCCGGGACTCAAACTATCTGTATACTAAATTTCATCTAAATCGGTTCAGCGGCTTAAGCGTGAAGAGGTAACAGACAGTCAGAAAGACAGACAGACAGACAAACAGACAGACAGACAGATACACTTTCGGATTTATAATATTAGTTTGGAATTAGTACGGATCTGCTGGCTCTGTGAGCTTTAGTGGATCTCGCGAGTTTTATGAAATTGTTTTATGAAACGCACCTCTCTCGGCCCCTTTCTAATCATACCCCCCCGCCCCTGTACCGCGCGGGCGAAGACACATTTAAACGGTCTAGCTAAAATAATCTACTCTTATAATTCTTTAGTGGCTTTTTCATTAAATTAAAATAAAAAAAAAATCAAGGGGGGCTCCCATACACCAAACGTGATTTTTATAGATAATTGTACGGAACCCTTCGTGCGCGAGTCCGACTCGCACTTGGCCGGTTTTTTTTAATTGGCAGGCAGGTCCCACCGAAATGATCTGTATTTTATTTGGAATGTTTATTTTATCTACACTAATCTATTATCTTTATAAACATTTTGGGATAAATAAAGATAATTAAACTTATATATAAGTATGCTAATTATAACGAACATGACTCAATCACTACATAGTCGCTTCCCGCTGTCTGTCTGTCTGTCCCTATGTATGCTTAGATCTTTAAAACTACGCAACGGATTTTGATGCGGTTTTTTTTAATAGATAGAGTGATTCAAGAGGAAGGTTTATAATGTAACACATGCATGATTGCACCCGAGCGAAGCCGGGGCGGGTCGCTAGTTTGTACAAGTTTCCAAAATAAAAAACTAAGGCATTTATTTATATTGACATTTTTAATTTCGTAATATTTTTTGAACGGAATGTCCGATTTCGATAATTCAAAAAGAAATCAACAGGTATTGAACCAGTCTTGAATACGAAATAATTTATTTGGCTAAGAATTAATACAAAGGTGTGGATAACATGGCCTGATTTTGATAGGCATTTCTATCATCTTTTAAAATGTAAAAAAATAGTAATAGTGACGTAACTACAATAGTTGGTCATTTGGTCTCGCGAAGTTTCTGTGTTCTATCATCAATACTTTCTGCAGCGCATGCGATGAAAGACATTTTATGGCTATTTTTTTACACCTTGGGTTGGTTTTAGTAAGATTTACTGAGGATCTCTAATTTTTTCTAGTAATAAATATAGCCTATGTTACTCAGTGATAATGTAGCTTTCTAACGGTAAAAGAATTTTTGAAATCGGTCCAGTAGTTTTTGAGTTTATTCATTACATACATACAAAAATACAAATCTTTCCTCTTTATAATATTAGTGTAGATAGGTAAACTTGGTTTTTACTGTGTCTCTTTGTTTGTATGTGGGGCTAATCTCTGGAACTAATGAACCATTTTTGAAAAATCTTTCAGAGAAAGCTAAATATACTATCCCAGATAATATAGGCTACCTTTGCGATACCGGGAAATTGCAAAGTTCCCGCGGGACGCACACAACATTGCGGACAACAACAACTTTGAATGCCATCATTGGTGGAGATGATCATTAAATAATAAGGCCTGTTAATGTATTTCGCAAGTCAAAAAGTTTGACCTAAAGTTTAATCAAAGTAATGAAACGGCTTTCATACTTTACATTATCGGAGCAACCATCCTCGTTGATTAAGAAGAGGACATTACCCTGTTCTCGATTCGCATGAGTTATTGGACGTTACGAAGTAGATGAGATTGATCTAATTTAACCAGAATCAAACGGCAGAAACATTTTAGCCCCATTTTATTGGATTGCTGAATCAATGTAGATACCTACATTGATTCAGCAATCCAATAATATTAGTATTATTTTATCGTTTGATCAATGGGATTTTAACACTTGTAAATTGAAAGAATTGCGTTGAAGTGACAACTACTTGTTTTACTACATCTATGTCCGTGTTTTCAATACAGTACAATGAGAATGACTCTTTATTGTACATCACAAAGAAAACAGTACAGTAAAACAAGTATACGGACAAAAATTATATCAGGTAAGCAATAGGTGGTCTTATTGCTCCGAAGCGATCTCTTCCAGGCACCCTTTTAAAATAGAGAAAAAACAAGGAATGGATTTTCAGTGATATTTGTTATCAGAGTGGAAGATATTGTAGTTTAGGTTTTCATCTTCACTGTGCCGAGTAATGAACCTTAGCATTAAAATCTACAAAACAATTAAATCTAAATGCCGTATTTGCAACGGAAACCGTATCTCGCATAACTAATTAAATTGAGGCGCTAGTTACTTTATAAGTAAATTTTCTTGTATTTTCATTTTATAGTTCAGAAACCAACAACATGAACGGCAATAAAAGTGAACCAAAGAGTGTTAAATTCATCGTGGGAATATTCTGGGCGGTACCGATTGAATGTACTGTTATGTTACATTATAAGATCGGATTTCTGTCTGCATAACAGTTATATTGACTGCAACAATATTGAACACATCTTATTCTTTTAAGAGTTAAACAGGTTGCAGTGTTGAATATTTTTTATTACCGGTTACCTGTAGATAAAGCATGTTTTTATATCTTTAGGTATTGAGTTTTATGGTACGTAAGAGTACGTAAGCAAATATTAAAGCTGACTTTACGTGGCTGATAACATTATCGCAGGTAATTGTGACTGGGGCGATAAAATAAAGAAAACCACAAATTGGAAGATTAGGTGCCTTCATCATTTCAGTCGAAAGACGTCCACTGCTGAACACAGATCTCCCCCAAGGTTCGCCAAAAATACCGGTCATGCGCCATCCGCATCAAACGCGTTCCCGCAACCTTAACCAGGTCGTCGCTCCATCTTGTTGGAGGCCTACTTACGCTTCGTCTTCCGATCCGTAGACACCATTCGAGAACCTTTTGGCCCTATTGGCCATCAGTTCTACGAACGATGTGCCCACAGTAGATGCCTAATCGGGTATATATCTCTGGACTCTCTGGGACAAAAGTGCATGCATGAATTTACCCCACCAGGCCTCCAATCTTCCTACAGACGTTAAATTTGCTTCAGCAAGTTCAAGGTCATTAGTTCATTACCATTACTCATGAAGTTTGTCGGTGTCAGTAAATGTCGCACGTGCTGTAAGTGGAGGTTTAAACGCGCGATTTGAGGGTTCATTAACCAATTTTAGCGATCGAGCTGTTTTAAGGGCTCTAATGCAGACGATCTTCCATCCGACTACAATACAACTTAATTTGCAAAGTAACTGTCCGCCCATACATTATCTATTGCAGTTTCCAAAACCGCTTGCTAGCAGCGATTTCAAATGTATAGTCGATCAAGTCAGTGTTTTACCATTTTTTAAGAGTTCCCATGTCAGAATCAGTGGCGGATTTAGGTACACATACCCCTACCCCTACTAACCTCTGCAACGATACTCTAAATATACATTGTAATATTGAAACGCTATTGGAATATTTATAAAAAAAATCATGTTCGCAAAAGTATACTTTACCAAGTGCTTAATAATTTTTGTTAAAATTTGAGCCTTCTCTCCATGTATATAATAACGTTTTTTTTCTCTAAGACAAAAAATAATTGAGCCTTGCCGCTCCTCTAATTTGCCGCTCGTGGCGAAGGGTACTAAGAACCCGATTCCCCCCGGGTTGACTAAACTTTCGAAATTACCTTTCAAAAAGAGGATACTTGGGATATTTGGGTTTTTGCTCTGGCTTTACTTGCAAGAATTTTCACGCCCCGCCACTGCTAGACTGCTGTCTACTCACTCAGCCTGCTGGTAAATCCGCTACTGGGCAGAATAAAAACAATAACGCCGACTGTCACATTGACTTGTAAGTGAAAATAAAATACCTTTTAATGTTTTAAGCCATAAAACCGTCATTAAACCTTAGGGTGGCAAAGAAATTTTTGGTCAACTATATCTATCGCTAGTTGGTAGTTAAATTGCAGCGAGAATGTAGAGCCTCTGTATTACAGGACTAATAATAAGAGAAATAGAAATGTCACGCTCCAAAACGCCGGATTTTTATTTACTTAGCCGGGTAAATAACGAAACGCTGCTCGAGTTAATTGCTCAAAAAAGGGGTTATTGAAGAGGTATTGTTTCAACAAGGATTACGTTTTACTGGTGAGTAGGTACGGTAAATTAATAAAATGTATGAAAACACATTAGAACGTGTGTACATTAATAGCTGGAGAGGCCAAAAACTGGCGATATCGCTTCTGGAAAGAAATATAAACGATATTTTTCTTTGCTCATATTATCAGTTCCGTCTGTGATACCTATACCTACATGTACTGTCGATCACGAGGATTGTAGAGCATTGGGTTTTAGAACAAGTAGCCAGCTGCAGCTAGGCGTGAGGCGTTTACAAACTATATTTCAATTCGACGATTTCGACGTAGCCCATGATATACCTACCATTCACTTAATTTATGATAGAACAAACAATGACAATAAACTACGCCTTTTCTTGGAAACCATCACATATTGAGGAATGTTTCAGAAGTGCCAGCTGTTTAATTAATAGTGTAAGCTAGCTACCTGCTTGGCTAAAGTCCACACAGACGATTAAATCGTAACAGTTAGTTAAATACGATTCAACCCCAAACCAATAAGTATAAATAGACAGGAAACCAGAGCTGGACGAAATGTTTTTTAAAGGGAAAGTAAGCTGTAAACATATGGGTTGGTAATTAAATGTTTCAAAGGAGCAGCTGCTTTTAACTGTTGTGGTTTATCAGTATTTCTATTTTAGGGTTGGAATAATGATTGGTGAGAGTTGGTAAGCCTGGGTCTTAAAGTTATAGGTGGTCCGTGCGTCTAAATGTTATCTAAACCGAGGCGTTGAGTCATTTTACGAGTGAAGGTCTGACTTTATATTTATTTTATGTTATGAATTTTATGGGCGTATGTAAGAGCAGTTTTTCCACAATAATGGGCCTAATTTATTTAGTAATCAAGGCTTTAGGGTAGTACTACTTACTTAAGTCATCTTGCCAGTGTTACAATGTAGAAAACAGGTACCTACATAGTGAATAATTTACAAAGTTAGCATTAAGTGCTTCAGAGTGATCTCTTCCAGGGAACCTTTTACAACAGAAATAAATAAGGAATTGATTTCAGCAGGTGTTGCTATAACAAAAGTACATACATAAAATTAATTAAGACATTCAACAGCAACATAATAGCTATAAATAAACTAACTAATAAATTAACATACATGTACAAAAGGATAGAAAGTGCTCCTAAGTAGTAAGTATTGAGTTAATGACAGGTAAAGACTTTGCTCGTCTTAAGTCTTTTGGTTACGAGTTCCACAACTGGGTACCTGGGGTACAAAAATAGAAATAGAATGATGAGTTTGAAAGTGGGATGGCAAGGTGAACTTTCAGAGAGCATAGAATAGAAGTAACAAAGGAATCCCTCATTGAAATACCAAGAAGTTACAGGATTAAAGAGAATGCCATAGAGACAAAGGAGATTGGTGAGGGTTTTGGCAAAAGCAGACTGGGATAAGTTCAATAATAATGATTACAGAAATAGGTCAGCATTTTCTTTGGATGTTGCATTGTATAAATGAAACTAGCAGGCAATTTCACATTTGCATGCACTTACATAGTTATGTGTAGGTATTTGATTGAGAGACATAATATTATTAACCTTTTCAACGCCACGCCTCGACAAAACGAAAACCTGCTTTGAATCTTATGTCACTGCGTCAAGATCACTTTGACATTGTACTTTGTGACACCTATATGTGTCGTTGGCGTTGAAAGGGTTAAAGTGCAGTTAGCATGAAATGAGTAATGGTAAGCAGTACAGGTGGTCCCATTAATTACAACAAATGGATGACAAAATAAATATTATTATTAGGTAATAAAGGTAAGGCTACATTCAAAAAAGTTTCAATGGGTCCAATTTGTAACATTTAGAAAAAAGCTTTCAGATTTTTCTATATATTTTTTTTTTTCCTTTTTTTTTTCGAGGCACCTGTGTGACTATGCCAGCCTCATTGGGAGACTCAATGGCCAAATTCATCAAACACTTCTCCCGCTATGTCCAGATTCTCTATCTGCAAAGGAATGTTTGATGAACCTGTATATTCGCACTGCATCTTCTGATACAGGACAACTCAAAACAATATTCACTGCCCCATTAAAAAGGTCTAAATCAGTCAATCTATATTTTATTCAATGGTAAGTTAAAGTACTTTGCAAGCTCTACATTTTGAGATTAAAAACTCGTTTTTTAAAGACTAGACATGTTCTTTCCGTGTATTTCACACTAAAATGGTAGGACAGATTTGAATAAAATTTAGTATGCAGATACCTAGTTGGAATGCCGTGGTGGCTTAGTGGTTAGACCGATGGTCTCTCAAGCAGAGGGTTGTGGGTTTGAGTCCAGGCTCAAACCTCTGAGTTTTCGAAATTGATGTGCGTGATTACATTTGTAATTTACCATGAGCTTTACAGTGAAGGAAAACATTGAGAGGAAGCCTGAATACACCCGAGAAGAAATTCAGTGGTGTGTGTGAAGTTCCCAACCCGCACTGGGCCCGCCCCGCGTGGGAACTATGGCCCAAGCCCTCTTATTTTGCCCTATAGTGGGACATATATAGGCTGGGATGATGATGATACCTATTTGGATCTCTGGATTAGAACAAAGGTTACTTTTTAACCAACTTCAAAAAAAGGAGGAGGTTCTCAATTTGGTTGTATGTTCTTTTTAGGGTTCCGTACCTCAAACGGAAAAAACGGAACCCTTATAGGATCACTTTGTTGTTGTCCGTCCGTCTGTCTGTCAAGACCCTTTTTCTCAGGAATGCGTGGAGGTATCAAGCTGAAATTTATATCAAATACTCAAGTCTACTGTCCCTTGGAGCTGTGAAAAAATCAAACTTCTAAGCCAACGCTATCAAAAGATACAGCCGTTATGACGCAAATTTCCGCATATTTTCGAAACTCGCAAGGGAATCAAAACCTAAAGGGTACTTCCCGTGAACTCAGAATCTTGAAATTTGGTACGAAGCAAGGTCTTATAGCACAGATAAAGGAAAAATTGCGAAAAGCATAAATTTTTTTGTCTGTTTGTCTATATCAGTAAACAACGCACATTTTCGACACTCGCAAGGGAATCAAAACCTACAGGGTACTTCCCGTGAACTCAGAACCTTGAAATTTGGTACGAAGCAAGGTCTTATAGCACAGATAAAGGAAAAATTGCGAAAAGCATAATTTTTTTTGTCTGTCTGTCTATATCAGTAACCAATCTACAATGATCCCACACTGCTCACATTTTGCTTAGGAGCAGGGGTCTGCTAAGACTGGATGTTCATAGATACATATAAATTTGTACGGAACCCTGGGTGCGCAAGTCCGACTCGCACTTGGCCGGTTTTTTTTTTAACGTGTTTTACCTCAGAACTCCGTCATTTATAAACCGATTTGGAAAATTCTTTCGTTGTTTGAAAACATATGCTTCAAGGTTAGTGCCGTTGTTACCAGAATCCAGTTCTGATGATGGGATCCATGAGGAATTGAAGGAACTCTTCAAAAGTTCAAAGGAAACGTAAAGCGATTTTAGTATTTTCGGTGACAAATCGAGCATTTGCATTCAGAAAGTGTCATTTGGTAAACTAGATCTGGTGAAGGAGACCGCAGATGGCCAACGGAACTCCTCAACTGGTCAAATCTTGCAAGTTGAATTTGACTCACTTCCCGGTTTCTGATCGAGTTCATATTTTATATGCATGTGTAAATCAGGTGACAATGCAATATTATTGTGACATGGAGCTGGAGCTGATCTGACGATGGAGTTGTAAGGTGGCCATAGGAACTCTGCAATAAAACGACACAACCCCGTCAAGTTTGGGCTCATTTGAATCGTCTTGACAAGTACTTTGTTTCCAGATAATAATCAGGGTCTGATGATGGAGCTGGAAGGTGGCCAAAGGTACTCCCATAATGTAACGGCACTACCCCATTGAGCACGGACTCATTTGACTCGTCTCAACGAGTACTTTGGTCCTAGATGGTAACCAGGGTCTGACAATGAAGTTGGATGGTGACCTTAAAAACTCCGTAGTAAAACAACATAACCCCATCAAGTTTGGTCTCGTTTGATTCGCCTTGATGAGTACTTTGGTAACCAGAGGCAAAAAGTGCAGTCAGTAAAGAGTGCCAGTCCAGGCCATTAGAAACAACTAAAAAGCAAAAAATAAAAAATAAAACCGCCTTCAAAAACACTCAAAAAAAACTTGGAAATAAAAATTGAACCAACCACAATAAGCATGAAAATATTTCACCCCCACCCCCATGAAAAATACCCCCATACTCTTCACCCCCATGAAAAATATAAAGATTGGCTAGACACTAGACCTAGAATTTCGAAAAATCCTTCTTAGTGCACCTCTATGATCCTTAAGGAATATACCTGCCAAATTTCAAGCTTCTAGCCCCAGTGGTTTAGGCTGTGCATTAGGTATCTATCAGTCAGTCACATTACTCTTCCATATACATAAATAAATTTATTTCAGTTTGTACTTTAAAATATACATATGTATACTCTACTTTTTATTTTATTTTCAGGATTAAAATGCTGTGAATGGCTAAAATAGGTTAACCTGTCTTACAACCAACAACATTTTTGGGCAATTTTTTCTAAGTATCTATGTTAAGAGGTGATCGAAACTAGTAACAAAAATTAGCAAATCATAAACAGTTAGTTACGCGCCACTGTGGCGCGCGGTACGTTCGACGGGTTAATAAACAAAATATTCTTTACATAAAATTTGTCCATCTACCCCATTCTACAAATGAATTCTGACAAACAAATACCCACAAATAGGATTGAATCTATAACAATATAATAAAGCAGAAGACATGTTGTGGTCCAGATGGATTTGAAAAATTATTATTGCAGTTGGCAGCCCAATTTTCAAAGAAGGTAAAATAGGCTATTTATTGAGAAAGGAGCCAATCAGATTCTGGAACCATGGGATACAGCTAATGCAAAATGGGGTAATCTCTGGAATTATAAAAATTCTTTTCGTGATAGACATCCACAATATTCCAGATTTACATTCCCACAGTGTATATAGAGCAAGTTCAATATCATATATCAGCAGTAATGTAGGTATATGTATAGTCGTAGATAAGCTGTTTCAATAAACAAAGTCCCTTGAAAATGAGCCTATAGAGTTGCTTAGAGCAGTGTTTCCCAACCTGTGGTCCGCGGTGTATGGGGGTCCGCGGCGTCATCTCTGGACCATACATAAATATTCATATTTTCATATTTTTCATAATAAACAGTTATAAGTACCTATTTTGTATCTGTTATGACTAAAATAAATACCTAATCCAAATTTTTTTGCTGTTTATTTTAATAAGGGGGTCCGTGAAAACTCTGCTTGATTTTCTAGGGGTCCGTGGCTGAAAAAGGTTGTGAAACGCTGGCTTAGAGTATGTCTGTGAGCTTTATGACATAGACTGTAGTACTCAGTGGTCAAGTGATAATCTAAACAAGATGTTATGTTGCTTGCCTAGCTTGCCTAAGGCTTAGTGTTAGTTTGTTTATATGTTTTTATCTTATCTCTATCTAACTGCTTGCAAAACAAAATCAATGGGTATATAAAAGGGTTTATATTAACTGACAATTAGCTAGCACTTAGGTTAGTGACCTTGACTATGAATCAGTGGGTACCTTGTTGGGATCTTAGTAATTGTGTTAAGTCATACCTAGGTAGGTAAGAATATCATGCAACAAACACAGGGCCAGATTTAGAGGTCTGGAGGCCTTGGGGCATAAAAGGAGTGGAGGCCCCTTGGCCACAAATTATTTTCCAAATAAAATTACCATTTTTTTCAGTCGAGATTTCATTAAACAATTTTTCAGTCTTTATTGTGGGGGCCCTCTATTGTGGAGGCCCCGGGGCGGTGGCCCCGGATGACCTGCCCTAAATCCGGTCCTGAACAAACATGATTTATAGCTATGCACTAACCACACTATTTTTCTCTATAGCATAAAATATATCAAGTAATAATGATGCACTAATTAATGAACAGAGTACAACAGGTATCTAAAATCTAAAAAAAAAAAAAAAAAAAAAAAAATATGAGGGGACAATCTTACACAAATCGACCTAGTCCCAAACTAAGCAAAGCTTGTACTATGGGTACTAGACGACGATAAACATACTTATATAGATAAATAAATACTTAAATACATAGAAAACATCCATAACTCAGGAACAAATATTCGTGCTCATCACACAAATAAATGCCCTTACCGGGATTTGAACCCAGGACCTCTTGCTTCGTAGGCAGGGTCACTACCAACTAGGCTAAAGCGGTCGTTAAATCTGTTTCAATCTACCTGTATAAACAATAATACCATTGTCTAAAAGAATAGATTACCTAGCCTAGGACAGTCCAACAATGCATACCAAGTTTATTTCATGTTATCATTGTCTCACCAAAACAAAATTATTTATTATGATGCAATTGTTTTTTTTTTTCGATTGAAGGTTCCTAAACAATAACAGTTGTTTATTTAAATCAGGCAGCCAAAGAAAACTTTTAAGAATATTAGTTCCAAGTTTATTTCTATTGCAAATTTACACTTCATACTTGATATCACATAGAATTCCTTCAGCCTCAATCAATATTAAACAGTAATTGTATAGAGATGTAAAAAAGCTAAAATTATTTTAAACATGAACATTTATAATGACTGTTTTGATGATCAACCCAGCAATTCGTTCAAAACTACACCAATTTAAAATATTTACGAGCCCGAAGGCGGAAACAAAGGATTAACCTAAAATTTAAGTGTTTGTTGGTGTTCCCTTTACCAATAGCACAATTTCCAAGCAAGCCTTAAGTGTTACATTTAATTTTAACACAGGTCAAGATGCGCTGCCTCAGTTTTAGGTCAGCCAAGGTACAATGAACTTTGGCGTGGTGTTCACACCACAACTTACCGTAGAATTCTCAACGCTGACACTTGTCTCCCACAGGAATGCGTGCAAGGACCGCATTCGTCTGCTTTCCTCTAAGGAAACCGGCCAAGACAACAATCGCTGTTGGCCACAACACAATCCAGAAGCGAACACTTGTATAATCCACTCTCAAAAAGGCACTGGAGATCCAAAAAAAACTAAACACCACCGATCATCACAACACTGAGTTTCGTTGCATCGTCCGCACTGGCAACAAGTTCAGTTTGTTATTGAACATCGGTAAATATCGATCACTTGTCAACGCATGCGAATTTGATAATATTTAATTTATAACAAAAATAATAACGGAATTACAATTGCACCGTAAAAACCAAAAACACAAGACGCGCAGCTGACTGTCAGCCTGTCGCCTCTCGCTTGGCTTGAGTTTGACTGCGGGTGTGCGGGAGGGTGGAGGGGCGGCGCCGGCGCTCCTACCGCGCCCCCTGCCGACTGCGCCGTGCAAGTCATTTTCATTGCGTTCATTTTATGACGTTAATTTCAACGCTGCGTTCTCTCGCTATCCTAAACGCAGGCGGCGAACACGCAATAAAATAACAGGTGGATTATGTTATGTATGATGACTTATCATGAAGTTATAGGTATGGACCAGTTAGGATACGCTATGGCTAATATTAGGTACATAAAACCGATTGATTTTGAACAAGTGCATATTTTAAAATTTTAACATAAGAGTTATGAGCCCGTGGCTGTAGAATATGCAATTCAAAATTCAGCCGTCAGTCAAGTTTGTTGTTTCAAATTGCGGTGGGTATTTTATTGCTACTGTATTAGTAAATGTAAGGTAAAAACAAAAATAAAAACTTATGATTTATTTATTAACTTACTTCAACCAAATAATAATGTACCTACCTATCCCAAGATATACTAATGAGCACTCTTCTGGTGACACCGAATTAATTAGCACTAATTTTACGTGCTTTAGCTACCTACTTTTTTCTCGCAGTGCAAAGTACCTATCCAAAATATATATAAGTATATTCCTACTTCGAAAAACGCTTGGTAGTAGGGCGTGCAAAACCGGTTTTCCGGTTTTGCTGAAAACCGGAAACCGGACAAAATATACCGATTTTTTAAAACCGGTTTTGAAAGACAAAACCGGTTTTACCTCCGGTTTTTCCATTTTGATTGACGTAGGTAGATTTTGATTTAAATCAACTTTTTTCTAACGCTCTAAGAAATACCGACCGCTTTAGCCTAGTTGGTAGTGACCCTGCCTACGAAGCAAGAGGTCCTGGGTTCAAATCCCGGTAAGGGCATTTATTAAAATATATGTTCCTGAATTATGGATGTTTTCTATGTATTTAAGTATTTATTTATCTATATAAGTATGTTTATCGTCGTCTAGTACCCATAGTACAAGCTTTGCTAGTTTGGGACTAGGTCGATTTGTGTGAGATTGTCCCCTAATATTTATTTATTTATTTAAATATTTAATTTTGAGTCATCGAAAAATATCCGAAATCCGAACGCAACCTATCTATACTACTTACACTCCTCCCTCCGCCCGCGTCGCGCTCCCGCTCTCCCGCTCCGTGATTTGATTTTGATCTCAGTTAAATAATCTTTAGAATAAATATTATTTTAAGTTCATTTTAAAATTGTTTTTAACCAAACTAAGAGAGTTTAGTTTATTAATGTGGTACAGTAAATGATCTGTTTTTTATTTCGACTGCCATCGACTATAACTACAAATACGAACATATTGATTATTGTTTATTTAAATAACTAAAGGTGCCACATACTTACTTGTTTTGTAATTTGATTTTGATCTCTGTTAATTAATCTTTAGGATAAATATTATTTTAAGTTCATTTTAAAATTGTTTGTTAGCCAAACTAAGAGTGTTTATGAATGTGATAAATAAATATCACGGGACAATTCACACCAATTGACCTAGTCCCAAACTAAGCAAAGCTTGTACTATGAGTACTAGACAACGGATAATCATACTTAAAAATACATATTAAACACCCAAGACTTGAGAACAAACATTCGTATTATTCACACAAATGTCTGCCCCGACCGGGAATCGAACCCGGGACCTCAAGCTTCGTGTAGTCAGGTTCTCTAACAACTAGGCTATCCGGTTGTCCAAATCTCTCGTCGTGATCTATCTAATCTAAGGTCTACTTGGTAGGCTAGGCATTAATGGATAATTAAAAACAAGTATTTCATGCAATTTGTTTTATTTGTAGATTTTGTGGGTATATAAACTATCTAAGAATATGATTTTACTGTTCAAATTCTACCATTACTACCATAATAAAAAAATATTTAAGAACATTGCCAAAACCGGGGAAAAAACCGGTTTCCGGTTTTGGGCCCTCAAAACCGCAATTCAAAACCGGTTTTGACAACTTTCCGGTTTTGCACGCCCTACTTGGTAGGTACCGAGTTTCAGCCCGAGCGGAGCTCGGTCACCCAGTGATCACTACCTATTTGAGCAATTATTAATAATAGATCCTATTGCTAAAGTGGAGGGACGTAGATATTTACTACCTACCAAATTAAACACAAAGAAATCGGAACTTTCCTAACGTCAGTAGCACTACAGCCAAGTAAGTAAATACATACGTAACATAGGTAATTTACGGTGGGTCTGTAGTTCACTCGCAGTCGCATTACGAACGACCGCCTTCTCCGATCACCGAAGTGGAGGAACGAGTTGCCTGGAACGCGGTATGCGCGATTGGAAACATAAACAAGCCGCCCGGCGTCGATGAAAGCATGCACCCGCAGTTGTTAGCCTTCGTGCTTTCAGAAATCTGCAAACAGATTGCACATTTTCGAAAAAATCACCATTTCGCACGGCTCACTTTCGGTTAATTTTCGAGAAAGTGATCCTTCATTGGCGATCTATCAAGGGCCCCGCAATTTCTCCATTTCATTACCCTGCAGCCTGAACAGTGAACACTCCCTGTAATTACTTGCAGTTTACTGGCAGATGAGTTAATGTTTGAAATTCTGGGTTGTTCGCAGCTTGTAGGGAAAGTGAAGTGTTAATGCGACAACTTGATAATAGAGTTCCGTTACAAAGTGCGAACCGGGAAGGAGTACCGAGATCCGCCTTTGACCTCGCTAAGTAGCCTGAGCTAGGAGCTCAGCCTATATCTCTACTGATTTGGTTTCATTGTTATTTGGTTTTGTTATTATATGTAGAAATGTATTTTTGTTCAGTGCAATGTAACATCTGCTCTGGTTTTTTACACAGTAACTTTATACTCCACCCCAATTCGTGGAGCGGAAGTTGGGTGCGGGCGCGTTTAGGTGCGTCCTTGAGAGCAAATCGTGAAATGGGACCGGAAATTTCTATTCGCTTGTTTTATTTTTTTCCACATATCACTTTACAATGAAGTAATGATAGAAAAACTCTAGAGTATCTGCGTATTTAAAAAAGCGAAAAAGTAGCCAGAGACGGGGAGATGAAATTTTTATTAGGTTATTCATTATTCTATTTAGAGATGGTGTTCACGACCGGATGCGAAATTTAGCTGTCCAATATATATTTTTGCTTCTCATTGTAACATGTCGCCATACCTTTACTAAGTACTTATTCTATTCGAATATTGTAAGCACAGTATTGTAGTCATCACTACAATAATAACTATACCTACCTCCTAACTCTATCTAGATACTCCTCTAGTTGCGTATTCTGTGACAATGCAAACGGATATCCTTTCCATTTCAAAGCTTATACGGCACAAGGATAAATGCTTTTGGAATAAGGAATTTAGAGTTTAATATTAGGTTAACTATTATGTCATTCGTAAGCAGTTCATGGAAGTAATTGGTGATTGCTATAACCATGCTCCGAGGGACTGTGAAGCTATAGTGCAGAAAAACGGAATTGTAAGCTGCTGCTGGCTTATTAAGAATTAGAATTAATTTTCCTTAGTTTGCTCTATCTTTAATAGGTACTCCCTGGATCTAAGTATATGTACCTGGGGGTTTTCAGAAAAAAATGTACCCGTTTGCCTTAATTATCCTTAATTTTTCCATAAAAAATGTATTAGTCAGTTTTGTGACGGTCCATACAACATGCATGGTTAACTGCGTCACAAAACTGACAATTAAGAGAGGGTCACTTTTTTATTGCTTAAATCGATAGTGCTTGTGATTCTGAGTAGAAATAACCCAAAATTTGTTAGGTTGTACAGGGTACACTTTTTCTGAAAATGCCCACCTAAGTATATTGATTGATTTGTTTTCTCCATAAGTATTAAATTACCCTCTTGCAGCCAGCCCAATCTTTTGATATTGGTGGAGCATGCATCGATTTTTTAGGCTCGTTGTGCGGAATTGGCTCCAGACCTGGCTTCAAGTACTTAATTGGAGAAATCCTCCTAACAATCTTTATAAATGCTAAATACCATCTCGGCCAATTGATATTTCGGTCTATCCTAAATAGTTTTATAAAGAATTTATGGCTCTGATCTATGATGGTCGTTAAACTCTAGCATACCTACACGCATAGCTACACGTGCACTTAATTGTATTATTCTAACTAAGTACAAATACCCACTCCTGTCTTAACTTGCATTAGTTCATGGCAGTGTTAAATGTGTCCTGTAGATTGAAACAGGAGAGTAAAAGTGAGACTATAAGAGCGGAATGTCACCAAGGGGAGTAGGTAGGTAAATTATTTATACGTTACAACTGGCAGTCGCATACCCGACGCGCCTTGCTCAAAATATCGTGGTGCGTGCGCGTGCGTCGTCCTGACTTCCGTCGATTCAACGGCTATGAACACTCGTGCTTGGCGACATTGTTTGACGTCAAACGACAATTTTCAAGGCCATTAGTTTTTAATAAGTTAAGAGAGAGAAGAAAATATTTAGGAGGCGTTTACCAAACAGCGGGACACCATTGAAGTTTTCTTTAAAGTAGAGAAAACAAGCAAGTGGGCTAAAAATATGTCTGTAAATCCTGTAGTATCCAATGATTTGCAGGTTTCCATAGTTTAGAAAAGGACAGGGAAAGTAAATGTAGAGCCGGTTTGGGTCGTACAGAGCTGCTTACATCGAGCAATGTTTTCTTTTGGTATGACGATGATATGTGAGAGCGTGTATGTTATCGGTGAGGTCTGTTCATTTAATCTGCAATCAGATTAGCTTTAGCATGGCTCTGTGTCGATAAATACCGAAGAATAGAATCGAATAAAACATTGCATAGATTGAATAATGAATGGACAAGGAATGCTATTGGCGTGACAAACAATCGAAACAGTAAATACCTAATGCAATATCTAGGGTGTAGAGAAAACTAGCCTCGTAGAACGAAGGGAATACAATAAACATGACAAAAACTAGTGTGCTACAACTCCAGCAGCAAACTTAACCACCAGAGTAAAGTTGTCAATGGAGACGCGCACAGTTTGTTTTTTCTGTACTTACATAAGTTTTTATGTGATCATTGTCCTATGTTTTTCGACAATGCACGATGACTTCAAAGTTATCAGATTGTCCGATACGTCAAGGGCCGGCGGCACTTTTTGAACTTATCAAGTGGTCTGTAAAAAATGATGTAAGCGAAGTACTTAAAAGGGTTTCAGAATAACTATAAGAACTGCTCCGTTTGAATCTCTACCTACTACCGATGTCGTTTATACACCCACTAAATTTACTTTTAACTATGAATACATGTAATATATACAGTATGTATGTATACAGTAGGTATGTATTGTACTACATATACATATTATTATGTATAATTAATTCATGAAATCAATGAAATTAAAGAAGGTTAGGTTAATATTTTGCGCTTGCAGGTTTACTTGACTGTTAATTAGATGGACAGTGTTTTAAAAATATACTATTTTCATTAAGCACCAGCTGTTGCCGGCGACTTTGTCTGCAAAGGATTCATTTATCACTATCCCGCAAGACTCTGCAATTTTCCGGGGTAAAAAGTACCAAGTTATAAAGGAACTGTAAAATTTTATTAGAATGCGTCCGCCATTTAGCGCGAAAGAGTAAAAAACATAACAGACAGACGTACACACTTACATATTTTCGAATTTATTGTATGAAGTACTAAACGTAAGATTTTCCTAATCGGGCTCCTATTTTCACAGTTTTAATTCGTGACTATTTGAGAACAATAACATAAGTTTGAAAGCTTACTTAAATAATAAATAGTGAAATGTGCACTTTTTCTAAATTATCTAACACTCCTAAAATGATTCACTATAGAATATCTACGAGCGAAGTTAGTTATATCATAAATTACAATAATCGATTACCCACATTATAACTAGGCAGTTAAAATTACGAACCGTTGCATAACGAACCGCCTCGAGAACTACAAAATAACCTATAATCTTCACAAAAAGCAGTTAATAGTCGATTTAATATAAAATATAAAAAAATATGGAACTTAAATTACATAGTAGCACAGTGAACAAACGGTGCGATTATTTTAGTTAAACGTTTATTTGCATATAAATTAAATGTATTTTAAATTGATCACTTTCTTTTTACACGAAACTTAATTGGAATTTACGATCTTAATAAAACGTAGATTTCAACGTGGGTATATTTCATAGATTTGTTATAAGTTACATAATTTATTTACATTACAGTTAAATATGTTCTAGCATAAACATAAAGCAGAGCAGCGAACAAGCAGAGCAATAAAGTCACACGGAAATGAATCACAAAAGATAAACGAAATAAAACGCATGAACTGAGGTAGAGCGTTGACCTCCGCCCCTGCCTCGTTTGATAAGGCAGGTTAATGGGCCGTACCGATGCCATAGCCGCAACAATGACTGCCATTGATACACATGACTATATAAATTTTATGCCATTGATACGCCATTCATCTATTATACATTAATACACCTTTAATTGGTTGAGTGGTTTTGCCCACATACCAATTGGGTTAAACATGTGCCAACGCGCATTGTGTCAAGTTAAATCACGTTGAAAATCCATAGCTTACCCAAGAAGATAGTTAATCTTGTTTGCTAATTTGGCAACGTATAAGTAATAATGTGAAGTAACGTTTTTGCGTGTCATGCTCATTTAGATGTTTGCATGCAATTACGAAACATTCATTGTTTCTGACTCTTAACAAACTAAAAGTTTAGAAATCCGGTGCGCTCCCATGAGAGTCGTGCGAATTATAATCCGTCTCATTAGGCACAAAGAAAATGTCCGCTTTCTTTCTGTCGGTACAAAGACGCGGCGATTGAAAGTTCATCGCACACAATAGCGGGCAACGATGACACCGGCTTATCCAGCATCGCTAGCTGACTCACTGCCCATACAATCCTCTTAATTATAATAATTTTCGTAGTCAAACCCATCGTAACCGGCCGCCCTGAGTGAAAGTATTCTGGTTCCAATGATCACACGCTCGCCCATACATAGCCGCAAGTTCAATGCCTTGATTAAGAGGTGTTATTAAAAATTTGTAATATTGTTGTAATAGCTTTTGCTTTCTTTCGGTGAATAGTGGCGGTCGTGTCGGCCGTCGCAGGTGGCGTAAACCGCGTAATCGTGCGCGCCCGCCGACTTCCTTCACTGGATTTCAGTGCAATTTCCCTACTTATCTCTGATCCGGTCGTTGTTAATTTTAATTAATATGTAGATTGCGAGATATGTTACAGGCAAGATCTTATACATACAGATATAACTCCATTATTCTCGGAAACGATTGCAGTGAGTGGCGGTACCTAATAGTGAATGTAATGACGATAAGTGAAATCACACTTACTTTGGTCGATTTTTACAAATGTCTATCTAACTATTAAATGAGTAGATAATATGAATTACAATTTCATCCTTGTTATCTAATTGATAATGACTTTGCACGTTAGCAGTCACTTTTTCACCGTCAATACAAGTTCAGTTAAAAATGTACACTGAAAGGCACACAGTGCTCTTGTACAATGTTTATAATCTTATGCTAACTATTCAAGACCAATTATACCTTAAATACTATTTTATTCAATTTTATTTTGTGCTCTTACTAACATAGTTATTAAGAATGTAACTAACACAATGCATGTGGGATGCCAGTCCTGAAATACTTAAACGACTATTATTTATACAATTAAAATTAATCTGGAATACGAGTATTTCAGCATGAGGTTGAGATTGTTTTACTGAACACCTCTATCTGTAAATATATATTTATGTTTAAAAAATGGTTGCATACATTGATTCGATGATCAAATTATATTGCATAAAACGCGTGACTATGAACCAAAAATTCAGTTTTCAGGGTGTTTAGTCAAACAAACCCAACCATCAACTGAAATATTCTGGAATAATTTCAGGTCCCTTGTATTATGAGCTCTTCTTGATTTTCTATCGGTAGGTATGTACTTCATTTTAAATTAAATTAAAGGTATATGTACAGTTTCTTGCTTCACAAAATTAAATTCCTTTAAAAGCTGTTGGCTCCCATTCAGAAGAACGCACTTAAAATAGAAAAAAAACCTGCTAAGCCCAGGGTACCGGAGAAAGTATAGAAAATTCATATGAGACTAGTGAGTGGGAGTAAACGAATGAGTAAACCATTTTAGAAAACGAATACGGCTATAAATCTTAACTATTACCACACCAAAATATATGGGAACTTTATTAGAACAATCGGTAATCAGTGTGTAACATAACTTTCGTATTACGCAACACAATTTCATTCTAGTGTATACATATTTGACAAATCGCGGTCCACGCCCCGTTTGTGACAATGCTAGTTTTCTGGAACCTCATCATCATATAATAAGTCAATCAATCAACGAGATTATTCTATTACGGCACGCTTGCATTCAAATTAGCAGAGCGTGACCGGAGCCGGCGTCATAACAAACACAACAATACCTGGCGGTCCCAACGGCACTTTCACCGCGGACCTCTTGGTGCGCCCTCGGGCCCTGCTTGCCACATCCACGATATGGTGATGGGCGATGTTCTAACTCGCAGTTGGCTAATACTTACCGTAAACATGTACAAATCCATTCCAATTCTGTCAAGAGAAACAGGAGATGTGCACAGATTTCTGCGAAAGGTAAACCACTTGGAAATATGTCACACTCAAACGGGTGCAACTAATATGGTGTGGTCTGATAATTAAGAGATCTTCGCTGTCCTTTATGTTGATTGATATAACTCATTAAAAATAATTAAAACATGCCGTCTCAATTCTACATAATGAGTGAAGACAAAAAACGACTGTCCCTGACAACCTTGAGTAGGTAGTTTATGTTTTTAACATCGTTACAATAAATACACAACGTTTCATAATTTCCATCAAATAACAGGGATACCTATATAATTTATTTCGCCTCGTACATCCGATACGTATCTTCGTTATTCATCATCTTGTGTTTCAACAATGTTGCATCGTCTTGTTTCTACAAAGCGCGGTGCCGACTGTCGAGCGATCGTAGGAATAACTGTTTCATACGCCTAAACATCGCGTCAAATGAAAATTGGGGTACGTCATAAACGTATAAGGCTTTTGAGTAACCGGTTCTACTTACTGTTACCGAGTTGGCATAAGCTTACGTGAACGATATAACACAGCTTACAAGTAATAAATGCCCACGCGTGTGCGGTGCATTCTTTCGTGTTTTGCTTGTAAATGTACCTACATTTCGTATGCCTTGGGCGAGACGCTCCGTTAACCTTGTTATCTTCATTGCATGCCGCATTGCTTGGAGACATCACCGTTATACGAAATGTACTTATACAAACCCGAATATGTCTGCTGTTGGAAAAGCTCAGGAAAATCTCAATACCTACTTCTTGACGGTTTTAAGGTTCAAGACCGAGTTGGTATGTACATAATAATGAACCTATTTGATTCCTAGGCCACCAAGAAACCTTATCATAGTATAAATAAAAATTAGTTTCTCAGTTTTTTAAAAAAAATGGCTCTGTTCATTGGAGGACAATTGGTAAGCTGTACCACTACCATGAGTTTGCTGTGACCGTGCTCGATAGCGACTGCGTAAATGATTTGTATGGATTCTCCATACAAATCATTTACGCAGTCGCTATCGAGTGTGGTCATTGTGAACTCATGGTAGTGGTACAGAAGACAGTTTTAACATCTTCACTGCCCCAAAACAAACGAAGTGACGACGTGCTCTGTACGCTTTAAAAACACCAGCGACAAATGAACTTGATTTTTAATTCCATTGCAAAAGGATTAATTTTGAGTTGAATGTTGATCATGTATAGATGACCGTGGCGTGTGAGGCATTCCATTGGCTGTCACGACTAGATGACTGAGGCAATGAAGAGGTTAAAACATATCGGTCGATGTTTTCTCGAGTGCCCAAGAGCTGCGGTTCGATCCCTTCTGGATTTATCAGGGGGAAGCACAGTGCTTGGGCCGCTGCACCCTGGGCATCGGCCAATGATTTCCCGGCCAATTATGGATATTAATTTGCCGATGGCTAATAACCCGACACGGGAGGGGGTTTATAATAGTAGATTGTTCAACAAGGGAGGAAAATAACCAATATCACACGAGGTTACTTGACACCCGAGCACAGTGAGGGTGGCAATATTTCGAGGGTGATATTGGTGTTTTTCCCGAGTTAAACACTCTGCTTTTCATTTCGACTACAAGGAAAGTAAGAAAATATAAGTATAAATAAATAAAAATGTCTAAACCGGTCAATATGATCGTTGTAAAATATTTCAATAGAGTTTATTGTTAAGCAATAATTAATTTAACAAAATTTAATATATTCAATATAATCAATGAAAACAGTAGATAAAATAGGTATTTTAGTAAATTTATTTGTAAAATAAGTAAATAACCAATTTGAACCAAGGAGTTAAGCTGTATAGAGATAGGCTGTGTGGACATAAAACATTGTCGTTTACCGTGTTTTTTAGGGTTCCGTAGTCAACTAGGAACCCTTATAGTTTCGCCATGTCTGTCCGTCTGTCTGTCTGTCCGCGGCTAAGCTCAGAGACTGTTAGTACTAGAAAGCTGTAATTTGGCACGAATATATACATATATCAGTCACGCCGACAAAGTGGTTGAATAAAAAAAACTAAAAAAAATTTTTTTAGGGTACCTCCCATAGACGTAAAATGGAGGTGATTATTTTTTTCTCGACTAACCCTATAGTGTGGGGTATCATTGGATAGGTATTTGAAAATAAATAGGGGTTTGCTGAAACCATTTTTTGATAAAGTGAATATTTTCAGAGATATTCACTCCGAAAGTTCAAAATAATGTGTCCCCCCCCTCTAACTTTTGAACCGCACGTCTAAAAAATATGAAAAAAATCACGTAAGTTAAACTTAATAAAAACTTTCTAGGAAAATTATTTTCAACTTAATCAGTTGAGCAGTTTTTAAGTTTTTGTAAAAAAATATTTCTAAACTAAGATTGTAATTTAACCGCCACTGCAAGCATTTTTTTTTTAAGTACCTGTAAGATCACGCTAACAGTATCTTCTTTCAAATAAAAAAAATTGAAATCGGTTCATATGTATAATAAAGAAGTACATCTGAAAAAACATCAACATACATACGTTAGTTCTAGTAGTTAGATTAGTTACCCAATTCGCCGATAGATGGCGCTGTACCGCCGACCGCGGGAGTTGGGACCAAAACAACCACATTAATAAAGTATGCAAAGATTTTTTCGTACCTGCTACGGAACCCTATCTTGGGCGTGTCCGACACGCTCTTGGCCGGTTTTTTCTTAATATTTTTTAACTGTTCTGGTTTAAGTCACTAAATAAGAAACTAATGTAAATTAATAATTTAATTTATAATATTTCACTGGCATTATAAAATTTGTAATATGATTAATTAAGAAAAAAAAACTCAATACTTAATTATTCCATGTATATATGCCGTAATGCTTGGCTGAATGCGTATGTGTTCCATTGACAGCCAATGCCTTTATTTTTTTAAATTCATATCTACCCTAGGGAAGAAAATAATAGTTATCCTCCCGTATGTCATATGATTTGCCTCACTTTCCGAGTATGAGAGATGAAAATAATATTAGTCTACCATAACAATGTCATGATGACATGGTTCTACGGTAGCCTTCAAGGAATTGAATTGGTTGACTCGTAGACTGTAGTACTTCTTTGCTCATTGCATCGTTCCATTTTTTTACTAAATTTCTTGGAACTTAGATTCTAAAATCACAAAATGCAAATGCCAAGACACTCGCTCTTTTATTATCTACAAATTATCTACATTTATTATTGTAAATTATCTACAAATATTCTTTATTGATACCAAAACAGTACAGTGACATTACAAAAATAAAAATTCAGGTAGACAATAGGCGGTCTTATCGCTAAAAAGCATATCTACATGTCTAGACTATAAAAATAGCACTAAAATTGTTGTCCAATTGAAAACCATCTGTCTATATTTACCGTTCGTTTTCTTATGTTAAATTATATTGACCCGTCAACGCCCCGTTGTATTTAAATTCGATCGATCATTGCATTCAACGATCGATTTGTTTTATTCCCGCGCCAGCGCGACGACCATTTTATGCTATACTTGTCGAATTGGGTTCAGAAATCTTTAACGAAGCCGAGACGAACGGGCCTTTGTTCAGAACGGGTCAAGGGAACCGCAATACCGAACCAAAAATATAAATTGGCACGAACCACTGATATGGAAAAAGCTTTCGATTTCCTAACCGTAGTCGTAACTTATGTCTTGGGAAAACAATGAGTCTAAAATACTTGACTGTTTTGGATAACTTCTATGTGTCAAAACTGGGCTGGATTGTCTCTTTGTTTGTAAAAATATTCCTTTGGTAAAATATTTAGACGTATAATAGTCTGCATTGTTTGATGAAAATAAGGACAAATAAAATGAATCCACTATTTTAACGTTTCCAGTACATTTCTTGGTAATTTACAATAACAACGTTAACATTATTGCTAGGTTGATTTCAGTGTCTTGATAAAGTTCTAGACAGTGACAAATGAAATATATATTAGAGTGAATACTTTTGTTCGACAGGGGAGCACAAATCAGCAAAACCTAATGCAAGGCTATTCGCTAGAGCGGTTTATAAATACGCTCTTAGTCCCAGTGGCCGAGATTCTTCGCGAATGAATACCAATAGCTCAACGAATAAGGAAAGTAACTGTCGCATTCAAAATATATTAGCAGTACACACACTGCGTGCTCTACTTTCCTATATGTGCATGCTAATCAAAAGAAAGAACCTTGTGATTAGTTAATTTATCTTCACCGCTATCCGTTTTCACCATTTCTATCGTTTATAAATTTCAAGCTTCACGATATTCACGCCTGGTCATCAACCTTACTATATTTTATTTTATGGCCTTCGTAATCGATTGATCAATAATAATTCATATGTGAAAATGTTCAAGTCAACGAACTGGTGGAATCACCAAAAGATAAATGCAATGTGGGTAATAGTTAGAAATTTTATGGACCATGTCACGATATAACCGCGTCGGCAAATAAAAATGTACGTAATTTGACGCCTCTCTTTTACAATTTTATTATATCACCAATTCAACTCGATAGAAAATTGGTCATTGAACTTTTAAATGAATAAATCACATGTTAGTATAAAATATGAAAACTTTTTGATACTGACTCTGACTTTACATACTAAGAATAATTAATCAAGTCAATGCTAAAAACACACAATATTTATTAAGTAATTGATCTCTTTAATGACTTTTGTATATTTTATATTTTAACCAATTAGCAGTAAATCTTCAATACACGGTAGCTTTCTCACCTGTGGCACAGAATAAGTAACATTTACTTAGTACAAGTGCCTGTGCTTAGAAACTACAAGGTTATTACTGTATTTTAACCGTGTCTGTGATTATTATTGTTACTTTCCTACTTTCCAGTTCTTGAAATATTCAACTATCTTGACGTCGAAAGTTACCAACAATAGCATAAACAATAATGCATATTGATAAGAGGCTGTCGTATTACAAAAGAGGAGTTAAAGATGTAAGAGAAAATGTTGTATACAGATTCCCTTCACCGGAAACTTTAAATAATTAAGCAACCTTTTGCCCTTAGGTTTCTAAAAACTATTTGAATGAAATCGTTTTATGATAGGCAATGATCAAATGGTGAAAATTATTAAAAATCTGTTCTTTATTAATAGTATGCTGTAAAAGGTAGAGCTGATTAGAGTTGGCGAAGATTTTGGATCGGTTTCATAAGTCCTAAGAAGTTATAACATCCATGATAAAATTAACTTTGTTTCAATTTAATTTTACGATTATGTGTTAGTTTTGTAGACCACTTCTTAAAATTTATATGCAAACATTAATTTTATACGAAAACAGCAAAATGATTCATATTGTCGAAGGCTACAGTCTACACGATACTAAACCTAAATATAACAAACCTAGAAATTGATAGTAAAACTTGCTACAATTGAAATACTGCTTCCATCATGACGTAAATAGACAGTTTAGTTCACTCTTTATTATCAAAGCCGTGGAGTGAATTGAAAATAATAGCCTCACTCACGGCATTCTCACCCGTCTTCGAGCATTTCAATGATATTATACTCAGTTCCAAGGGAAATATTATTTCAAGCAAGACTTCTTTGAAAATCGAATATCTTGTATTTAACTACCATCTCTTGAACTCCATTTATGTACAGTCATAGACCGTAGGTGTAGATAGATCAGTAAACCACTGTAATTTTTTTAATGGATGTACTTACACGAGCGGCGCAATAACTTTCACTGTAGCAAATAGTTCGAGATCAGCTAGTAAAAAAAGTTCGCAAATGATTTCTTTTTGTGTTCTATATAGCAGAGTCACGGCAGAGCTATAAGTTATTTGCTACAGCTTTGTACCAAGGTCAGAAAACCGGATGGTATTACAATACATTACTTTCGTACTCGGTGGACGAAAGCGAACGTGGGGCCTCCTGTTTTGGCGACAACTTTCTATAATATAGGTAACTCATGTATCGGAACGAACCACTTTTTTCTCTCCCCAAGAAGCGAGTAGATAGCTCGATATAGCATCGATCACCCGAAACTGGACAAGGCGACTTTCCACTGTGACATAAGATAGTGGTAACCATTGTTACTCAATTAAAGGGTGTGTGCACAATAAATCTGAGAAATAAAGGGTCTTTAATTAACTAGAATTCTTCAATGGGTTTTTATGAGTACAATGGAGAATTGCAAGCAATCGTAACACCTTACGACTATTATTCTTTTTTTGTGTAAGACTATACAGAACATTTAAATTCATAAAATAATACCTCTTATAGTAGAAAATTAGAGTCAGCCAAGATCCCATAGTAATGGCAATTGGAACATTCGTGACACCAAAAGTTAAGTTTGTCAAGGTACTTACTAACAACAATGCAGCAAAGAAAGTAAGTAGACAACATGTACAATAAAAAAATGAGTAATGGAGTACCGCAACATATTTCATTATAATCGTTGTCAGTTCCTGGCAATGCTCGCTAGTTAAGATGTTTCAAGATCTATTGATGTGTGTGCAGTTAGTTCGATTCCCTGAAAAAAGCTCATCAAGTAATATTAGAAATTTAATACTTATCTGTTGACATCATATTATATGAGACGATCAGTATTTTATAGTGACCTTTTCGTTAATAATGAGATATGTCATTTAGTTAAATTTTCGGTGCGTTTTAGGTTTTAACCTTCGACAAATTCATTGTGAATCTTTAAATATTCACGATTTTCTGTGAAATTCACATTTACCATCATTTATTGGAATATCGGCATATTTCGTCGACGTTTAGCCCGTTTATAATGACAATGGCAGGCTATTAGACAAATATAATTGACTCTCTGTTTAATACGGGACAATAACGCGTGCGTTCAGCGAAACAAAATGCTTTAGCCTTGACACAATAACATTTATAACTGACGAAGCAATTAATTTGAGCGAGGACCGCGAACTGGAAGTCGTATGACTGATATCATCACGATTGATAACAAATCAAATTGTTCTCGTCGACAATAGATTGCTGTCTGCACTTCGCTATCCAGACACAGATGTGATTAATTACCCTTTGACCAAGAAGCTTAAAATCAGGGGGTCGATTTTTTAAAGCACATCTATGTAAATAAAGAAATGAAAATGTCACTTTAAACATGAAACTACCGTAAGACTCACTCATAGTGAAAATAAACGGATCACTCTCGACTTAAAACGAATTTAACTCGACATGTTTCGATCTAATCCGTAGCCCTTCCTCTCGGAGTCTCACGTCACTGCGGCTGCCAAACGTGCACTGCGTGCTACCGCCCTGGTCGTGCGGCCACTCGACGCAACTGACAGCGACACACAACTACCAACATGACACATGATGGAAAATGTCGAATTAAACTCGTTTTAAGACGTGAGTGATCCGTTTATTTTCACTATGAAAATGTCATTCGAAAATGGTGACAAATTGTGCTGAATTTGAAGTGCGACTGGATAGGTAAGAAGATTTTTTTATATATGGAAGGGGGCAAATGAGCATGGTGTCACCTGATGGGAAGCAATCAACTCCGCCTATGAACACCTACAACACTAAGGCTATCACAGGCGTGTTGCCGGCCCTTTAAGAGATAGGTAGATAGGTCCGTTTTTTAAAGATCTCTAAAAATTGCTCAAGCTGTCCTAGGAAGCTGGTTCCATAACTTCGTCGTGCGCGGGAAAAAGAAAATTACCACTCTATTTACTTAATTTTACCAAGTACTTAGTCAAAAATTGTATCCCAACAGTAGATTTGTAGAAATACACAGATATAAGTACGCCATCTTCAAACGATTCTTTCACGGATTTGATTTTGAGTCCTAGGAATATTATTCGAAACAGGCAAACACTTGACCTGAATTGGTAATACTTACTTACCGCTAGAGTAGTAGAAAATCAAAGCTCTAAGTAATCTTGTCTACAAGTAGAAATTTATTTGGGCGGTAGGTTTGTAGCAACGTAGGTATATTTTCGAGTGATGTGATCTCAAAAATCGGTCCCCTTGACGCGAACGATTTCGCCGGCAATTTTAATATCTCCGATCAGTAATAAACCAATAAATTACTTGGATAATTAAAGAATTTTTAAGTCTTAATCGTTACATTTTTAAAAGCAATAAAAACAGGTTGACCTTAAACACTCGTGGCTTTGCTTGCTGAAAGGTCACCGAAACTACATCGTATGTCCCAGTTTGCGGATTGGTAAAATAGCGCACGTGGGTGCCACGAGAATTAAGATGGCGGATAAAATGGTTAATTTTGCTCGTTTTGCAAGTTTGGTGCTTGTGGGAGCAGAACATGTGCTGTCAAGGCCGAGGTCGTTTGCGGATTACTGTCATTGAGGAGTCACTCGATTGCGTAAAATTTTTGTGAATCAAGGAGCATCCTTTCCTTCTTTAGTTTTTGTCTATCTGATTTTGTAGCCATGTTTTGCTTTGATATGCCTAACTAATATATAATTTGCTAACTTTATACTGCGACATTTCCAGTTTCCAGTTCATCCGAAGGGATTTTTCCCGAATACAAGTCACCCTTCCTACCCTAAAGTAAAAAACAGCAACAGTCTTTGACCCCTCTGGCGACTCGTTAAAAAAAAACCTTTACTTTTAGACAGGCTGTCGAGGGAATACAGACGTGCTGTTTACAAGACGTATCCATTGATATTCTTTTATATAGTTACAAAAATATTTATGTTTACTAAAATAGATTAACATTAAATCACTGTCAAGGTTTCGGAATTAGCATTAGGGTAAACAAAATGAGTACGGAAACGATGTAATACTTCAGCTATGACTAGGACCAAGGTTTGGGCGGCCTTCCACTGCACATCAACTAAGAACTCGTTCAAATGATATTTACTCATTAAACTCACATTTTACGTGGTTAAGCTTTTTTAGTTACTTCCTGAACAACAACAATGAAATATAAATGGGTAATTGTTTCTAGTACAGCAGCGATTGCTGGTTACGTTACGATCTGTGCGCTTAGTATAAGTTTTACTT
This sequence comes from Archips xylosteana, assembly GCA_947563465.1. Lineage (NCBI taxonomy): Eukaryota > Metazoa > Arthropoda > Insecta > Lepidoptera > Tortricidae > Archips > Archips xylosteana. The sequence continues at coordinate 12,576,094 of OX387355.1, forward strand.
CACCAAAATACTTCTCGATCGCGTTTACGTAAAAATTTCAATTCTATGGAAACATGGACGCGCGGCCGTGGAGGCGCTGTCAATGTTTCCCTAGTAATTGAATTTTTTACGTAAACGCGATCGAGAAGTATTTTGGTGAAGTAAAACTTATACTAAGCGTACTGTACCTATATTTGTCACGCATACGGAACTGTGAGGTCGTGTAAAAAAATAAAAAAAAATTAAAGATGTGATATTAACGGCTTATTTATTTATTTTATCGGGTGACCGAGACCTACACAATTTGTTTATTTACGACATTGCACATTACGCATAAGGTAACCAACAAGGGCGTCACAGTATAAATTTAGTTTCTTATATTTAAATAGACTAGAAAAATTAAAAACGTTATTTACAGTTATAATTTATTTCAAACTAAATACAAACTGAAATATAGATGCACAGAAAAAACCCCAGAAAAAAGACCAATGCTGGGAATCGAACCCAGTTATAATTTACTTGAATGATACGAAATGCTGGAAAAGATCCAGTACATAGATGAGAGTGTGTATATGGATCAGTGACAATATTCGGTACTACGAACGAGTACTAACTGCTAGTCTAGACATAATATTCAAGTGCAAATCAGTTAGCATCACGTATTAGGGGGAATTACGTTAAGTGCTAAACGACCAACAACGCAAATCGACAGCGAATATTGCGAATAAATATTAATATTTATCCTCAAATTAACAAAGTAAACCATAATGTACCTGCGCGATAATTTTTCAAGCCAATAAATGGTTTAAGGTTGCCTATTTTTTAAAAAAAGTAGTAGTTATTTTTGACATAGTTTTTTTCAAGTTTTTTTGAACAGAATAGAATAGAATAGAATTATTTTATTTGCCAGAGCCTACTAAAGAATCTGTATTTTATTAGAACGAGGTATCAGAACACCGTTTGAAAGAGATAAATACACCCATTATAATTCTGGCAACGAATCAGTTCAATACCATTGAGCCTATAAATCTTTTGCTACAAAACTTGCAAAAACTACAATGCCTTGCAAATCAGACACTCCTAACTAGTTCGTATTCGTAGTCGGTATCTAAGACCAAAGACTAAAAAGTTTATTATGCTGAGAATGGTAGGCAACCCTGGGCAAGTGAGAGGTGCATGCTTAACATCTGATGCAATTTACCTGCAATACAACTTAACTCGAATGGACCGCATTTTTCTGCGCTCATTATCAATTTGGAACCAAATTAAACAATAAAATGAACATTGAATATATTATATTATATTGGTTTATTGATAATGTCTGTCTGTGATTGCACTATCTTTCCGTGCCAAATTTAGTTCTAGATTACGTAATCGATAGTTGAAATGAATGTGACCGAGACGTTAGAATCAGAATAGTTTCATCTCAGTTGCCTATGTAATTATAATTAGCACGCTTTCTATTTATTGTTAGTAAATTGATATAACGCCTGTGTAATAAGAAAAAGCTCGCAATACATTCTCTAGTTAACAAGCTATAGTAACATTCGTTGCTGATTATACTACGAGTATTATAGGTAATTATTTATTTTACACTGGAATACTTAAACGTGTACAAGAAATTTTCTTTCTACGTTCGGTTGAAATTACTATAAGAATTGACGTGAGAAACAATGACGGACAAAATATTTAATAAGTGTTCAGTAATATTTTCCCAGTAATTTCTTCTCGTCAATGAGTTGCCGTTTTGTCGATGGTTGCGCCGGCGCAGCGCATTATCGCGGCCATGTTTGTAAATCACAAACACGCGGGGCGGCGACGTTCTGTTGTGGGAAAGTCGCCGGGCGACGTCGTGCTATCGTTGCATGCTCAGAACCATACGAAGGAAACCAACACTAATCGATGTTATCACTATCCCGTTCACACTTTCGTAGCTAACAAAGGACAGCAGGATAGTGTAGCAAGGATACGAGCTTTAAGTTCGTTTTGAGTATAGTCCAGCCTTAAGTATCTAGCAGTCTACATAATGCACGTGCATAGCTCAAGGCGTGCGGGTAAACAAAGCATTTGAGAATGGGAACATAAACGTCAGCTCATAGCGTCTGCTATGTTAAGTGAAACAATAGTTTTTATTTACACCATTGCGGTTGAGTTTCGTATATTTGTAGAACATGAAGGGATTCAGGTTCCGAAAGTGTCAAGTTTACGATGTATCAATGGGTAAAGTGATACTGATGATATATCATTTGGTCTGGAGTAATTAAATTAAATCTTATGTTCGAAGAGATTACTATTTCAAGAGTTACGTAAACAGACATTGCAACGACCAGCTCTAGATAATTATTAAGTAGTATAGATAGGTAGCTGATTAGATTTCTCGGTAACTATGATTTCTCGGTCAAATGCTTTTATAAATAGAGGCCAAAATTAAACTAGCTTAATAAAAGTGATACCTACCTATTGGGATGTTCTTTATCATCAGCCCAGGATGTTTTCTACTTAGGTATGTGCATACTTGTTTATTTCGATTAAATTCAAGCATTAGAATCATTTTTGATGGCGACAAGATGTCTGGACCAAGCCGTCGCGTCGTTCTGTTTAATAAAACAACCAATTTAACATAATGTTGCTGGTAATGAAGCGTTAAGTATACGATTATCTATGCAAATTTTAAACAGGAAATGACTTCCAACAGGTTTATGGCAGTAAATGATCTCTCTAACGTGTTTTAAAGTAAGTTAATCACAGAGGTCACGGTCAAGTCGCCAGGTTTTTTAGTCGCATCGCGATGAAATCGTGAGAATCGCACGCCATTGACACCGCCGAGAGCTCAATAAATATTGTTACTTCGTGAACAAACACTCATTTGACGAAATTATGACGCCTTCAATGAACTCTGTAAAGATCTTAAAGTCGCATCGACTCAAGAGTAGTTTTAAAATTAATTGAAGATAAAGTGCAATATTTATTCAAGCCCAGCCGCATATTTGTAGAACGTTATCAAAAGTGCTGTAATTGGTTCTCCAAGGTTTTGTCCGCTATTTTGAGAAGACAAGGAAGCAAACTATATTGCCTAATACATAACTTGAGTCACTGAGGAAATAAAAAAACTCATGAAACTAAACGCCTACATGACACGCACGTTTTGCACGAATGGTACCTTTACAATCTTCGGTGATATTTCACAAGGTAATTTCGAGATACGCATGCTGTTCCCATTCCAATATTGTAATGCAATTGCTATTAGCACACATCGATTTGTTCCTATAAGTTCAAAGGTCGCCGTTTCGGTCAGGTTCATTGCATGCTATTATAAAGATAGCTATCTCGTTTCTATTATGGCCACTTGTCTGTTATTATTTAGCTTTAAAATTAACAGTTATAAATGTAATTAGCGACGCCTATGAGACGGACACGCTGAATCGAATAAAAAAGTGGCGGTCAGCTATATTTCGTCGTTGGTTGAAAAGGATTTTACTATACCCCTGCATTCCCTGCAGTGACTACGAATTGAACCTATTTTCTGTAATAAGTGAGAGTGATGTCAAAGGACGTCGAAAGTATCATTAAAATCAAATGGAGCCACCTGCGGATTCCCAAAGCTGCTCGTGGATATCTTCATTTTACGCTGCGGTTGTTTCGATGCATACTGATCATTACAGCGAGATAAGATTATAGGACATAACGACGGCCATACCTCTTGGGTGGTCTGTGCCACGGTAATATCGCATGTAACCAGTAATGGATGAGCCTCTGCGCCCCTCGCAGTAAGGCCATTATCAACAGACAGAGAAGATTCTCTATATTAATGTATAGGTCTCGTGTACTGGCTACGTCGCACAATGTGATACTGGCATGTGACTCCAAACTGTCTCAGCGAAAGTGTGCGAGCGTTCCGGCAGCGTTCGCAAAATTTCTTGTAATTCATCATATTATTCAGCAATGTAATCTACCAGTGGGTGGCCTCTGTCTTTTTAAAACGTATCATAAATTTTCAATAGCATATTGACTTTTACCTTTTACCGTTTTATTGATTGACCTGAATGCGATTAAGTAAACACGTTTTGTAATCGGTCAAATGCGCGGTTTTGGTGATATACATCGATGATTTGGGCCAGGGTATCTGATTACAAAATTAGGGCATTACTAAATTCAACTTGTAATACTTTACACCATATCCTCTGACATGTTTCATTCTGTTTACCGTAAGTTAATGAGGACTGAATTGCGAAAGAAAACGCAAAAATAAGCTACAAAGATTAGGGCCCTTAAAGATTCCGGTCTTTTTATCTTTATGATGAGGTGCCAAGCAAACAAAACGTTATCTATGCAGGTAATGGAAGATAATCACCCAATTATTACTTGCACCGCGTTTAACAAAGCACCTTAGAAAAGGTGTAATTAGACCAGAAGGTTTGGGAGGCCATTAACACTTTTACCGCAAGTAAAATGTACTAATTTGCAGCGGGAGATTACGTTTCTTTTGTATTGTTATGTATTTGCTTACCTGATTTTACCGAAACAAAGCATCATTGTTACAATTATTTGATTTAAATTATATTTAGGTACTAACTGTTGCCCTCGATTTTGTTTGCAAAGAATTTGTTACTAACTATACAATAAGTATAGACCGTGGGAACTATGCAATTTTCCATAGTAGCATAGAAAAGGTAGCCTGTGTTAGATTTTCTAGAGATCCAGCCGTGAATCTATTGAATATAAAAGTCCTTAGTAAATACAAGGTAACTGTAACTATACATATATTATTTTGCGACTAAGTTCCAAAACAAACTCCAAAAACTACAATACGAGTATTACCTATTCATTACCCTTTTGCCTCGGACTTTATCTTCACATACTTTACCAGTACCTGTTAGGTACTAAGTACCTGTCCTTACTGTCTTGTGAAACTAAGGGCCTAAGCACACGGCGTTTTTTAAACGCGCCGTCGACGCGCGTTTTAGGAACGCGTGTTTACAGCGCGTTTTTCATTCCATTAGAGCAGCCTTTAGGCCCCTAGCACACGGCGTTTTTTGAATAACGCGCCGTCGACGCGCGTTTCTATGGCTACAAACGCGCGTCGACGGCACGTTAAAAATACGCCGTGTGCTTAGGCCCTAATGGAATAGTACCCACTCGTAGCCTCAAACAATGGAAATGTTTGTGTCAATAGGTGAACGGCGTAGTAAACTCCATGTTCTACTGCTTCACTCACCAAATTTGCAATATTTTAGCCTAAATGAGGGTCCTACTTAGAGTTGCAAGTATTACGGTTGTAATGCGCATATGTTATTGCTAAAACCACTCTATTATGATGTTTACTTCATGACTCTACGAAACCGCGATAACACCTACTCTTTATGTTGTTTTTATGTTTTTAAGATGTAAATTCGTTCTTGAAAGCAAAATCATATTAAATACTATAAACTTACTAGCTGTTGCCCGCGACTCCGTCCGCGAAGAATGGGGGGGGGGGGGGGGATAAAAAATAGCCTACGACCTATTCTCCGACCTACCGAGTGTAGAGAAAAAAGTTTCATAAAAGTTTCGGAGAAGTTCGGTAACAAACACCGTGACACGAGATATTTATATATTACATTTAAGCAATAAAGTCTAGAACCAAACTATGCAGTAGACACGTATGTTTGAAGGATATCCTTTCAATATATGAACATAAGTCATTATTCATTACCAACAATTGTGCTTAAGAACAGGTACAGTTAAAATGATCTAATTACATTAATTATTATAAAGCTTCACGTTTTCTTTTGTAGGTACTCAAAACCATACGTATAATAGAGTCAAAGTCATACTCGAGGTGTGTGGCCATTGTCCGAACCTTCGCAAACAGGTTTTCTCTGGGCCTGCGACTATAAAAAAGGCATTCAAAATTTAACGACGTGCTCTACCGTACAGCTTTTTCATCGAAGCACTCTCAAATACGATTCTCACTTTCTGATTGGCAAGATGTGGGAACAATCTTAGTTATGTGCTAAACTAAAGCAGAATATATTGGGTACCTACATAAGTTTGATGTTTGATCAACTTATGCCCTTCTAGTTTCATTCTGTTGGTTGCGTGGACGACATGGCGCAAGCTATGCCGGTAACGACATAATCTGCAACGACATTTATTATGTTACACGTAGCATAAACAGATGTTCTCGTGTAGATAAGCTGCTCAACTGTGTTGGGAGTCGTTCATGTAATGTTTTTCATCGACCTCTACCAACTCATGTTTTCCCTTTGTTTTGATTGATATTTACTAAGAAGTCAACGACATTGTACTAAGATTGGGTGAATTTGTAATAGTTGCAACTGTCGTGTATTTAGTCTAATTGTGTAAGTACTTGTGGTGACTTATAAGACTTATAACTATAAATTATTTTTTTAAAAAACACCCAACGGAATTAGATCACATATAATGTTTGAAAATAAAGTAAATACCCATTATGCGTCTAAGGTCACTTCAACAGCTAACAAAAGAGCTGATACCTTTGGAACGGTTAACCAATTTTAATGAAACATATCTAAAAACCATCGCCAAGAAACCTGCTTTTAAATAAAGAAAACGCATCCATTTCGGTTCACCCGTTTAAGAGCTATGATGCCACAGACACACACACACACACACACACATAGTGGTCAAACTTATAACACCCCTCTTTTTGTGTCGGGGTTAAAAATCCCTCTAATCACGAACTATGCCGACTTAAATCCTTCCATCCCTTCTCATTCTTCATTTCTCTTCCCACAAGTATATCCCATTCAACTACGAGTCGAGAGTGACAGGCTATTTTGTAGAATCTCCGTCAATGCATCAAGACTGCGTATGGCAAGGGTACTCGATCTCTGCTCGGGGCCCACAATAAATAAAGGATGGCGTTCCTGAATCCCGTGGCCACGTGCGGTACGAGATGGAAGTGGCAGCGTGGGCGTTCATTCCATTGATATGACCCGAGTATCGTCATTATATACCTACTTCGTGATTCGTGCCTGTTTGGGCACTTCATCTCTATCGTTTACGTCAAAAACAAAAGAGATGGAACTATAATATTAGGCAAAGTGAAGTGCCGGCGTTAGAATGGAAGCGTGACTCGTTGTCCTTCGGCTAACGAGAATTCTCGCTCGTTATTTACTTTCCATTCAACGTTTCATTCATATCTGAGGTTTCATATTTTGGGCGGTCATTATGTGTTATCTTGGTTAGCATCAACTTGGACAACGAAACCGTTTGAATGAAACGTGATGCAGGTTTAGTCTTTGTATTTATTTATTTATGGGAGATAGCTTGGGCATTAGTCACAAATTAATTACACATTATGATTCAATGGTAAATAATTAGCCATTTGCTAACGTTAAGTGCAATGAGTCTGTTGAGTAGGCAGTGGAAAAAAAATTCTTATAGAACATAAAATAAATGCATTATGTTGCAGTTGGCGCACTTCATCCTATAATTAAATGATATAGGTAAGTATTTTTAGGAATTTATATTAGAACAGATTCAGGCGCAATTTGTCGTCTCTAAGTTTCTTTACAATACGTAGACTTTCCAGCTTAATAATAGTTATTCAGAGATAAATCAATGTATGATTATTTGGAGTAACCAAAACCATTCAAACATGCACAGATAATCAAAAACTAAGTACTAAGATTAAAAGAAAACAAGCATAACTTTCTGCTCCCCGCATTTAACCAATGGTCATAGCAGCAGCTCTTCTTCCTCTGCATTTACACGTACTTAGTTATTATCCGATATCGATGCAATGAGTGCTACAGACTGGCCAGCAATGACGAGGAAGACCAAGTAGGAGATGATAAAATAACTTACACAAAGATTAGTCTATTCATACATCCTAAAACTGAGTTGATATCCATCTCTAATTACATGACACAAAGTTTTCGCTCGTCCTTCAAACATTATTATCGGAACAATTAACGATTTGGATTCCCTTCTGTTTCCTGCTGTGTAGAAGTTTTCAAAACTAGGGTGATTTTTATATCACATTGTCAACCTTAATGACCCTGTAATGGGTGTTTGCTATGCAAACTTACTCCATCCTAGACCATTTAGAAGTAAGTGGTGTGTATGAAGATCTTTGCTTACCAACAAGCATATTTTTGGCTAAGTTGAAGAGGCATCATACGAAGAAGAAAAGTTGCCTTTGCCCAGTACTTGGATACAATGTTAGAAAGTTAAAAAATATATTAGTTTTCAAAAATGAAGGTCATTATTTCAGCCGAAAGACGTCGTGCTGAACATAGGCTTTCCCCATGGTTCGCCAAACAGACCGGCGCCATCTGCATCCGACGCGTTTCCGCAAACAGATCGTCGGTACATCTTAGAGCTTCTTAGAGCCTACCTACACTACATCAGTGCATCTTCTGGTCCGTGGACGCCATTCGAGAACCTTCTGTGCCCATCAGCCATCAGTTCTATGAGCGATGTGCGAAAAGGGTAGATATTCACACTATTTTCAATCGTTATCCACTTACTTGAGCCGTATTGTGGCACACGCAAAACTCATCAGGTAGGCAGCCGCGGTGCTCTTGACCCCGCTGACTCACCGTCCGGGCCGCGCTATGTGGGAAACGTTCGAACCTACATTCTTCGTTACGAATTTAAATTTGAAAAATTATGACATCATCTGTTTTTTTTAGGGGGTACCTTTATAGAAAAACGGAACTCTTAAAGGATCACTTTGTCTGTCAAGAGCTTTTTACTCAGGAATACGTGGCGATGTAAGTTTAATTTAACTTCAAAAAATTATGTCTGCGGTCTCTTGAAGCTGTAAAAAAATCAAGATTCTAAGTCAACGCAATCCAAAGATACGACCATTTGACCCTTATTTTCTGACATTTCGCAGGGGAATCAAAACATAGGGTACTTCCCATAAGAGCTAGAATCATGAAAATTGGCACGAAGAAATCTTACAGTAAAGGAAAAAATCCGAAAATTGTTGATTTGTGGTTCCATAAAAAAAAATGTGATTAAGTAATTTTTTACTGACAAACCTGTGTGTTTTGGCTGCCTGTATTCCAGCGGGTACATTTTCTGCATCTGAAAAAAAAAACGCCTAATATTTTTCCGATACTAGACAGACAGTGTAAGTAGTTTTTAATAGGTAGACAGTGTAAGTAGTTTTTAATAGGATGATAGATTAATAGTTCTACAAAAGAAAGTTGAAATCGAAAGGTGTCCAATAAAGAAGCCCTTAAATCAATTTTATTGCTACTGCTCAGCTCAATGACTACACGACCGCTCTCCCTTAAATGACTATGAATTGTAACTCATATACCACTATTTTTTACTACGGCATTGGTCATAAATATTTCACTTTCACTTTTCCTGTTGTACTACAAAAGTTCATAAATTTTGTATATTGGATGCGATGCTTTAAATTTAAAATTTAGTCCAATCATTTTGAACTATTCACAAAGACGGTACCTAGCATGCCAACAAAAACTTACTGACTGAAATTGTAAACACTATAAAGCCTATATGGCCTGTGGCGGAAAAAAAATAGTTTGTTTTTAATTGCTATTTTAGGAGTTTTCAAGAAGTTATCAGCCAAGACGGCCAGCGCCATTTCAGAGTGGTGAAACATGAAAGTCAGTTAAAAAGTTAAAATAAGCTGTAATTTAAGTCAGTAGCTGGTAGGTACTCAGAAAATAGCTACTCTATCTAATACTTTTGAACAAGCAATTCTTATATAATTAATGTAAGTACCTACTTACGATTTCGATGAAGTTAGCTATGCGGGGGTTTTCTTTCAAGGTTTTATTTCTTTCAAGTTTTAGCTTAAGCGCAGCTCGGTCACCCAGGTATCTAAAAAAATAAAAACTAATTTATGTATTACAATCGATGATTCAATTAAATCTTATGAGCTCGAGAAATAATTATATCCTCCTAAGCAGTTGCGGTGTTGCGGTTGGGCCTCAATCAGTTATGCACATCACGTTTCTTGAAGTTTCGCTTATCTTTTGTCGAAAATGCTTAACGTCTGGATTCTTGAGGCCTTAGAAGGAGGCTAACTAACCGCGACGTATTTTCCATTTACATAGTTGTCTTTATTAGTGTTTTGAACTTAGTTCTTCACGGTTGGTGTCAACGCTCGCGTAATTCACTTGGCAAAAACGAGTAGTGTGCGGGTTGACGTTAATTTTGTTTTAATTTTAGTCATTAATCATAAAGTAAGTGAAAGACGTAATCTGGATTATATGTTTTCAGACCGAAATAAAAAGTTCAAAATTCAGAATATTAAAGGCCACGATTTTGATTGTGTACCTACTAATGCTGTTGCGCTGTAATTTTTAAAGACGTCAAAGTCAAAGTCAAAGTATCTTTACGTTAGGTAGCAAACGAGCTCTACCACCACCACCCATGGATAACCAAAGCACTAGAGGACTGCAGAAGCGTTGCCATCCTCATGTACTGTTTATTATGTATAATGCCTACATACGAACAAGTAACAGGTTTACAGCGTTATTCTGCAAAATATTAGTCACTTGTAGTGATGTAGATTAAAAAAATATTTTCTCGAACATACGATGCATGGCAATTTTTGTTAAGTGTTTCCTAACAAAGAAGTAGCGTAATAAAGTAGCAGTCGAAGTCAGTTATATGTAGATTCCTGATCTTACGAGAATGTTATTTAACTCGATGACATTTGGTTTTGATAAAAAAAGGTTATGTGGGCCATAATGGTGCACCACCAGCGTTGCGTCGACTAAAAGTAGGCGTGGTCTCCACCCTTATGTTGTCAGTATTCTCAAAACCCGCACGAAGCATATTCATCTTCCTTCATCAAATGTACAGCTAAGGAGTGGAAAACATCTTGTTTTATTAACATTCAAAAAGTCATGACCTTCCGTGCAGTATTAGCGTCGTACTACGAGTTTATTTTATTTTTTATAGACAACTTTGGATTTTTTTTCTATCGAGCGAACTACAAGTAATCGTGTTTCGATAAATACTTGTCACTAGAGTGAATCCTGAGATATCTTACATATGAATTTCAGGACTATAGCATTGCTAGTAATGATACAGTACGAGTTTAAATGAATGCAATCAATGCGCCAAAAACACGGTAGGGCCTTAAGTCCAGAGTGAATGAGAAATTTATTAAGCAAGCGTGCTCCATCGTAGACCTCATCTTCGCTTTTCATCAGGGGTGACTGTGGTCAAACGCAAAACATTGTCCCCGTGTAGTGCTGAAACGAAACCTAATTTACCCAAAAACATCCGGTTACTATACATATATATTCTGGTTACTATATATGTATATTCTGGCTACTATGTTCTGGCAATCGAATTGAAATTGAATTATAACGTGGTCTTCATTTACGTTATTATGACGAATACCCGTGCAAAATTTCAAGTCTCTATACTTAGCGGTTTAGATTTTCAGACTTTACATGAACTCTAAAGGGAAAAGGAGCCTACGTTTTAATCCAGAAGTACAGGTATCTACATACGAAATCTCATCTATGTAAATTCGTCCAGCTGTTTCAACTTGAATGAGTTACACAAACACACACATCCTCACGCATACATAAATTTTCGCATTAATAATATTCGTAGGATTACGTGAAGTATTTGTTTAAAACTGGGCCCTTTGAACGCATATTTATTTATAAACTTCATTCATGCGTATCCCGTACTCCAAACAATAAATGAGCAAGTGAGCATACAGAGTGTTACAATTATCACATCGCAACTTTGCAACCGTTAAATCCACATCTAACATTTCGGGCATTCATTTGCTCTGCCCCAGTTCTGGGAATGATGCGGCCATAAGTCACTCTGGCGGTGCTTTTTGAGAGTTATGTCACTTCATTACTGTTTGCTATGTGGAAACCGACTTATGTCAACATTTGGGAATGTCCACTATCGAGGTAAAATGAGTTTGGGTTCAAAATTTCGTTTATTAAGATGATTTCTGTTGGTCGTCAATGTTGGAAAGTATCCAAAATGGAAGTTTCCTTAATCTTTATTGCTTGCTTTACTAATCTCATAAAATGAGTAATGTTTAGACTAAATTTATTAATAATCACAAGTGTCTGTAACATTTTATCAAGGAAATTTATAGAGTATTTAATTAAATAAGATAGGATGCCAGAATCTTAAGAATATTACAACACGGACGGATTATTAAGTCGCATTTTAGAAATTCAAATTTGTTAGTCCGTTGAATTTTTTTAATCACATAGCATCGATGAGGTATCAATCACAACAAAACCTGAAGTAAATCTTTCGACTTGAATATGTTTTGTTACAGCCAGTGTAGCTATCGGAGGGCTAGACAAATTGTGGATAAAAATAAAAACTTAGCGATGCCTTTTTAGCGCAAATAACGCCAAGAAAGAAAAGATAGTAAGCAAAAATGGGAAGGAGGCCCAATTTCTTTTTTGCGCCGGGGTACTGAGTTACCTACCTACACCATTAGTTAAAGGTGGAGAATATAGTGGTAAGCATACTATAGTCTGAAGTCCATTATAGTTATAGTACAGGTTAAGGAATTGTTTCCCAACGCGTTCGCGCCTGCGACTGGCGCCGAGGAAGCATATAAACTATTTTTGGAATGCAGCGGTAATTAATGCACCAAAATATGCACTTTCGGTCGACTTTAACGGTATAAAGGTTCTTTTTGATGTATGGTCGCTTATGTAGTGCCAACGGTAAAACTTGGAATGCTTCTGGCCAGTTTCGACTTGTATTTCGGCGCGCGATTAAATAATCATGTTGGATGATTTATGTTCAAGTTCCACGTTTTGTGGATTGCTAAGGAGTTAAACAAGTAAAAATGTATGAAGACAGGTTTATTAACCCGCCAAGCGTCCTGTTTAATAACAGTAATGGGCATTAATATACAGGGTGTTTTAAATTGATCGCGAATTTCGGTTAATAGTTGGGTAAGTTTGACTGAACAATCCTGTTAAGTTTTTTTACTTTTAACGTGGTAGTAGAGGTACACTTTGAACATCGATGATTAAAAAAACCCTGTAAGAAATTTACAGAAGTGTTCGGTCAAATTTTGCATGCAATAGGCAGTTACAATATTTAAAAAACATTTTGAGCATTTTTCAAAATTCCCACGGTTAAGTAAAAAAGGAGATGCGAGGAGGCTGAGCGAAGCGCGCTCTCGTCATATTCTACGAGTATCTATCTATATCAAAAATGGCTAAGAGTGTAGAAAAAACTTTTGATTTTTTTATACTTAGATAATTTCATCTTATAAAATTTCATTTGCAAATTTATGGTTCTGATAGCATTTGTAAATTTCATGTACAAATGCTATCAGAACCATAAGAAGCGGGATATTTGAAAAAAAAAAAATTTTTCGTAACCTTACTTTGAATATTTTAAGACGTGGACTGGACATGAGATTTTATGAGACTGCAGGGATTTTTTTTAATGCCAACTTAAAGGTAGGTATGTACGAGTTTTCACCTTATTATCTTTAATTTCTAAGGTAAACTCCTAATATAGCTGAGTTAGTTATATACAATACATAACTTTGATTCATTCATCCGTTTTCTATCTATTGTTGTTTTCTACTATAATTTCGACAAGGCACTAAAACTGCTGACCACGTGTCGGCGCAGGCGCCGGGCGCTGCGCAATCGCAATAATATTTACTCGCGGCGCTTCTGCGAACCTGCGGCTTCCGGCGCGCACCTCCGCCGGACGGCTAGAGGCCCATAAATATTTATTGCTTTCACTAAAATATTATGCGGTTTCACCAATAAAAAGGCTGGTTACTTAAAGTATCTGCAAATACTGAAACCCATGTAACGACTGAAGAAACTTTGATGTTTGTAGGTACTTAATTAATCTGTAATAAGTCTGTAATTAAATAAATTACACTTTGTTGGTGTGTTTGAAAGTAAAGTATCCGTGTGGAAGGTGTTTAGGGTTATTTTGATTGTATACGTATATAATTAGCACTATTGAAATTGCAGTTCCTGATAATTCCGTGGTGCGTGCTTTACTAATGCACTAACCCGAACAGGTAACCTCTGGTGACATATCACGCATCATCGAACTGGGTTCGATTCGATTCCCAGTCCCAAATACACTTTTCTGTTTCTTTTAATGTGTACCTACTACTTTCAGTACTAACATAAAATATTTTCTACTAGCTGTTGCCCGCAACTCCGTCTGCAAAGAATTCGTTTATCGCTATCCCGCGGGAACTATGAAATTTTCCGGGATAAAAACTATCCTATGTCCTTTCCAGGGTCTCAAACTATCTCCATGCCAAATTTCATCTAAATCGGTCCAGCGCTTTAAGCGTGAAGAGGTAACAGACAGACAGACAGACACACTTTCGCATTTATAAAGTATGGATTAGAAAAATCGTACAAATAAATAATATGATCAGGAAGTAAAAACTCCAAGTTTGATACGAATTAGTTGTCCATTAACCTCCATCTAGTTTATGGGCGTGTGGAGTTGCGGAAAAACTCAAATACCTTGGCATTAAGTAGATATACGTTGACGGATTGCTGTTAGTTGACTCATTCGAACCCGAGGCAAAGGCACGCGTAAACAATTAAGAAGTACGAATTAAATTACATAATAACTCATGTCCGAACATTCACCGAGGTTAACTCAACAAAGCGCTAAATCAGTTCGCATTCATTGATCTCAAATTGGACTTTACTTAGAATGTTTGTTTGAAAACTCCTTTGACGTCACAAGTTCTGGCAATCTGCCTCCCTGATATTATGCAGAGCTGGTACCTCTAATATTATAGATAGGTAAACAGCCCTTTGCTACCGAGAATCAATCAAAATTGTTTGGATTAAACTTTCGGGTAAATTCACTTCGAGTTTCCGAAAATTTGGCATAAAACTTACTGATAGCGTTCACGTGAATAATGGAAACCGACTAACAGGAAATACAGAATTAAACTTCGATGAAAATCGTACCTATTAATTTCGGCATGTGTTGATCATTGAGAGGAGGAAACATTGGTGTTGCCACAATAATCTACTCGGGATTTGTCAAGGTAATGCGTAGATTTATTGTTCGTAAGTCGTAACGTAATGCCATCAAAACTGTGCCAACATATTCCATTACAACTAGGTAGGTCTATAATGGTTCATTCGCATGATAGAGACAATGTAATAGTCTGCAACATCTTGCACCTTCCTGGTGGTCCACCACGGACTCCGATTACGATCGTTTTCAACTTGAGCAAGCGAGACGTCGCATAGTTACGTATGGGGTCGTCTCGCTCACTTGAATTTATATTGGCGATTGTGAGAGTTCTTAGTAGTGGGCTTGCTTATATGAGTGACGTTTTTAGATCGAATCCAACGAAATATTTCACCGTTTCGCACCGCAGAGCCACGATCTATTGCCGCACTAGCAAAATACGTCTATTATTATCTTAGTTTCGTCATTATTGTACTGATTAATTGGATAAAGTGTTGGGAGCAGATTGATATAATTACACTTGTCTTACACCTTAAAGTTACGATTAATTTGTTATTTGAATTGCAGAGCTGTGAATGTTTGTAGTCATGTTTGTTGATGTGATAATGATACACTGTGATAGACTTCAATTAGATATATTTAAATCTTAACTTTACGCGTCTGTGTTATTTTATTAGCATCAGGATTGATAGCGCATAACCGCCCACTATTAGTTAGTTCAATATAATTAACCTGTATAAGGTTAGATCTAGCTTATCAGCGTTACGCGTGAATTAGTGTGAATAACACTCAACTGTTATCTATACTAATATTATAAAGAAGAAAGATTTGATTGTTTGTTTGTTTGTTTGCATTGAATAGGCTCCGAAAGTACTGGACCGATTTCAAAAATTCTTTTGCCGTTAGAAAGCTACATTATCACTAAATGACATAGGCTACTTTTTACCGCGGGAAAATACCTGTTCCTACAGGAAAATTCATTTATCGCGGGCGAAGCTGCGGACGGAAGGCTAGTACTTATATAAAAATGTACTTCAACGTTGTTGGTGTGGTGAAAATAAATCATTATTTACAAGTAAAAGAAGAAAAAATAATGGAAGGAGAAAGAACTCCACTCTGATTACGAACTATGGCTGTCAATTTTTTTCTCACGGCCATCCGGCAGTGGTTTCTAAATTTCTACACCTTAAGTATCGGTGTGTCTTTAGCTCAGAAAAAAAGTGGTCTTACCTAAGCAAACAATCTCATTCATTACTATCGAGAAAGTCCTATGAAAGTTATATGCGTGGCTGTTGATCGGTGAAAATGATTGATCAGACTACTGTTTCTACTGTTGACGATGAGTCAATTATGATACGGTCTGATTTAATCAGACGACGAGATGTGAATGATGAATAATACTTTATTATTGTGTGTGCCGATAATATAGAGAGGCAATTCTTACATTTTCATCCATGTCGGTGATCATTCAAATTATTTGTAGGTACCTACCTAATTTTCTCTCACTGATAATTGCTTGAATTTTCAGAATGCTTGTTAAAATCGTCATGTTTAATTAGGGTTTTCCGACAGGTAGAATATTGCTAGATGACGTTAGTATCGTGAAGTACGTTTGCAATTACAGTTTTGCTTGAAATTGGTTCATTTAGTTACACCATAATAAAATTAATAATCCACAAACGTGACACAAATTTATAACTGACCTCACGATACTAGCACAAACTAATGATTTTCCACCTGTCCAAAAACCCCCATTGACTTGATTCATTTAAAGTTAACGAGCTCCTAGTTTCTTGGTCATGATTGGTAGAAACTGATTTAAATCGGTCTGTGATTGGCAGAGACACTTCCTGACATACAGTAGCGGCATCTAGCGATGTCTACTCAGTAGCTTCAATTCAGACGCTTATCGGTGAATTGTTTGATTGCCAGAAGTGCTCATGTGTTTTACATTGGAATTTTAATTTGACACATGTCATCCAACAGACCTCACTAGAACAGGATCAGCGTCCGGTGTCATTCGTTGATTGTCACGGTTATCTCGATATCCATCAACCTGTCGGTTAGTTGTTTCAACTTTATTAGTTACATAATAGGGGAGAGGTTGAAACAACTTCGTTGCACGTTCGACAGGTGATAGAGATTTCAATCACTGCAGACGATCGAGATGAATGCCTTGGGAGTTTTCGTGGGTTGCTTCTCAAAGACTGAAATGCCAAGTTGCCACGGCGTGAGAAAAATCGTGCGAGTAGTTCATTGCGGCGGTTAACCAATCACCTGTAAAGGGTCAGGTTTGCGGCGCCGTATTGTAAAGCTACTTGCAAGAGGTTGGATAAATTTTGAGTTGAAATTGTACTAAGTTTGAAATTAACACTTTAACGTAAAATAGAGGTACCTACTAAAATTAAATTACTGTCCTAACGATGTCGTTCGATGCAATGTTGGCACGTCCGAATGGCGTATGCACTGCCAATATTGCTGCCGAAAGATATATTATCTCTCGTACTAATATTAAATTTAGATTGTAATTATAAACGCTTTCAGAGAAACTCCGAGCATAGCTCGTTCCATAGCTCGCTGAGCGACCTTGAACTGGTGAATTAGCCGTACTGTGAGTGTCCACGTTTCAGCTCCGTATGTCATGACGGGTAGGACGCACTGGTTGAAAACTTTCGTTTTCAGACATTGCGGTATGGATAACGAGAAAACTTGACGCAATTTTCCGAATGCTGCCCAGCCCAGCTGAATCCTCCGCTTGGCTTCCTTCTCAAAATTGTTTCTACCTAGCTGCAAAACAGCAACGAGGATATCCGACACAGAACTAAGGTCATCGACATAGCTCAGAGAATTAGCAAGTTGAAGTGGCAGTGGGCTGGTCATATCTGTCGAAGAACCGACAACTTCTTGAGTGGAGACCGCGTCTTGGCAAGAAAGGCTGCTGGTGGAAGCTGGATGCGTCTAGCCGAGGACAGGGCGCGATGGCGCTCATTCGGGGAGGCCTATGTCCAGCAGTGGACTGCTATAGGCTGATGATGATGATGATGAATAAACGTTTTGGAAAATATTTATTTATTTAACCATATGAATTAAGTAAGGTGAAAAGGTTGGTTGATTAAGTCTTAGGATAATTCCATGAAATACCTATCGCTACTTTATACTCGTAATTTACTAACGGAGCAATTAAATATCGTGATGACAACTCTGAGAAACAGTCAAAACTTTTGTAAAAATATACACACAAGCGATCACGTTTGTTAATTTGCATAATTGCTCAAATCCCAAAAGCGTACTTGAACTACTAAATAGAAATAATTATATAATTTTAGATAGAAGGACGGTGGTTACTGTGACTTCTCATGCATTTTAATGTCTGTAATGATGAAAAAACTGTATCTCCAATTAAGTTGCGCGACGGAGTGTAGCGTAATGGCAAGTTCAACGGCGCTACGCTGACATGGAATCCACTGCATGACTCACGGTATAGATTGATGAGTACACAGATGGTTCAAGTGGGCACAGATCGGCAAAAGAGAGTAGAAAGCGGATTAAAAAGACATTTTTTTTTTCATTGATGCCTTTGGCAGCATCAGAATTTACGACCTATTATGACGGTCGCAAAGCTGTTGCTGTCGAACTAAAACAGTGTATAATTATCCCACTCGTAAAGTTGTGGATTAAGGTCAATTGAAAAACTTCAAATCGACCGATAGCGGTAAAGATGTTTCTGACACCTTTGCTTTCGAGTGGTAAATAAAAGCCACTGTTTCAGAGCACACCTTATAATAAACACATATCATCTGGGATACAGATGCTGACAAACTCTTGAGCATTTGGCAACGTGATGGGCTAATGGGGATATGTTTGCATTATGTAAATTACTATGAAAGGAGTGTAAAATTTGCTTTTGCGTATTACAAAGTTGTAGAATGCCTCGCCAGTTAAAAAGAAGGCTGCATGCAACTCCCTCAATATTGATAAGTATGTACCTACCTATGCTTGCATAGTCCGGTCAACGCAGCTATTATGTCTGTTAATTTTAATCCCTTGTTAGTCTGTGATAGTCCCGGTCCTGCGCGTGCGCTGTCATACTGCGGTGCCTGATACATGTCGATGTTTTATATTTTTCATCGAAATATCGATTAAAATTAATTTTTTATTTTTCATTAATTTCC
Organism: Archips xylosteana; assembly: GCA_947563465.1. Classification (NCBI taxonomy): domain Eukaryota; kingdom Metazoa; phylum Arthropoda; class Insecta; order Lepidoptera; family Tortricidae; genus Archips; species Archips xylosteana. The sequence goes on from OX387355.1 coordinate 12,595,191, forward strand.
AGCTAATCCCATAGTTTCAACTAAAGCGCACATTCACAAAACAAGACTCTTTAAGTATAATGTATTCACTAAAACCTTTGCCAGTATCTGGCAGAATATAATCAACCAACACTGATGTTTGGTTAATCCTTCTCATTCAATAGTTTGGCAATACTAGAAGAAATGCAATGATACTTTTTGCTGACTTTGGAGAAAAAATAGTAGATTGTTCAACAAGGGACTAAAACAAGCCATAATGACACGAGATATTTAGCCACCCGAGCGATAGCGAGGGAGGCTATAATTCGAGTTGTCATTATGGTAGTTTAGTCCCGCGTTAAACACTCTACTTTTCACTTTGAATGCGAGGAAAAAAACGACGTACAAAATTACTTTTTTACAACGTATGCTCAATACGAGCAATGGACATCTGTTCAAAATTCAAATAGCAAAAAAAATACCGCTATCTTTTCTTTTCTTTTATATTTTTTTGTAAAGTGACGCTTTAAATGCTTGCATAATTAGCCAACAGATTCTACTTAAAGACTATGTTAAAACTAATTGGACTATGCATGTAAGAATGATAATTGTTCATTCATTAGAATCGGCAAATAAATTAACCTAATTGATCTAAGTTCACACACAAAATATATTGTTAACTGAAACACTTACCCGTGAATAAAGAAACGACTTTTTAAGTTTATTTTCTATATGCCAATTCTTTGTTAAATTATATCTAATTATACTTTCTATTTACTATTAAATGCAACTGACATCGCATTATTTTGAAGTCACGCCATATTAACATTCAAACGTAACTGCTCTATCTACCGTACACTCCAGCACTGCTTTGCCGACAGTGCGGATTACTATTTTATCGACAGAGCAGGGAACTGCTTTGCCGACAGCGTTTTTAAAAAAAAACAAATTAAAAACACCTAAGCTAAAGGAAATCTTTCTTTACGTGCAAAATAAAATGAATTCATCTTTAATATTTTATAATTAAATAGATTAATATTCGTAATTATTCAATGTGTTTCACGAAATTATTATTTTTTTAATATTTTTTATACAGTTGTCATTTTGAGGTTATTTCCACGCCCTAAAGGCTTCCACAGACCGAAGCGCAGGGCGCTACAGTGCGTCCGCAGCGCGCTTCGGTCTGTGGAAAGCTTTAAAATTGTTTATACCCAGTTACTGAAAATGGTGATAATCCTCCATTCACAAACACCGTGATTGGCAGTTTAGGGGTTACCATAGTCAATTAAAAAAAATTTACTTTAATCCCTTGAGATCAAAAAAGAGCTTTAGTCCCGATATGCAGAGACTAAAGTAACATTTTAAGAGCATGAGAAGTGAAAAGTATTTTAACAATGTCGTTTTTACTGCAGCATTTCTCTATTACTTTGTTGCTTTGCTAGCGATACAATATGATGTAAAATAAAAAAGATTCATCGAAAACTTCGATGATTTGAAACACATCGCAAAATATATTGCAAATGATTGACTTAAATATGACGATGACGACGACGTTTCATCCGTTTTATCTACTCGTGACACTGCCACTGCAATGTGCATGAAACGTTGAGGTGATTTTAAACAACCCTGTAAAACAGATGGCATCATAGATATATCTGCCACATTAAATAGAAGGAAAGGGCCCTGTTTCACTACTCTGTATTAAGTTCCTTCTATCTACATACATATGTATACTTCGTTTAATTTAAGGTTTGAATTAACGGTCAAATTATAATACACGTTTCTCGGTATTTCGAACACAAATGGGCTAAAAATACCTACATGTTTTAGCGGTATTTATTATGTCTTCATTGTAGAAGTTAACACAATTTTAAATAGTTTCGTTGTTTCATTTAAAAATGTGTGCAAATTTTACCGTTAATTTTATAAGTAGAAATCGGGTTTTGTTCCGCGTACCTAGATTTCAGAGAAGCCCGATATTCACTAACCCCGATATTCACTAAGCCCGATTTCTACTTATAAAATTAGTAATGACCGCGATAGTGATTAATATTGTTTTACCGTTAAGTTTCAAATGTTAAAATAAATGGAGTATAATGTGACAGGTATTCTTCAGCCATCTCTGTTTATTTCATTCGATTAAACAGAGATGGCATCGCAAAACGTCGATAATTTTTCACAACACTATTATCGAATATTATCTCACCGGCGCCGTGGCTAGCATTCGCACAGGCTAATTTCAAACTGCTCGTCCGTTGACATAACCGGACGTTGTAAAGATTTGGGCAGTAAGTTCACTGATATCTTCGTATCTGTGTACGATCCATCATGCCAATGAATTTGTCCGGACGAGATTTATATCGACCGGATGTCGCTAGGAAATAAAAGTTTTGTCGCGGGTGTCACAAGGTGCTATAAAGTATTAATTAAACATGCGTAGCTTGGAGGCTTTGGTCATTTGATCGAGGCCTAGTTCATACTTTAAGTATCCTGTCCTGCATATATACCTTTTAGTAAGTTATTTCATAACTTCATAAGTGAGGCGGCCTCATGAAGTTATCACGAATTGATATAAAATATTGACAATATTGCAATAAATAAGAACTTATAATAGAAATTTAAAATTCAACTTAGAAATAGCAAAAAGGTTAGCCGACGTCACAGGAGGCCGAAGAGCTGGCAGCTTCCTCGGACATAAAATTTTAGCTTATCTATTCGAAGAGGGAACGTGCCTAAGGGGATCCTTTTCATAATATGTTTTAGTTATTATTATTATTACATACTTATTATTATATTTGGTTTTATTTTTCTTAAACTTTTAGCGTAGCGTAGGATAGTTATACATGTATAAATAATTAAATCATACTTAAAAATGAAGGAACAATTAACTAATAATAAGAATGAATCTATAAAAGAGCTCGTTTGCAGCATGGACCCAAAAATGCTGCCAGCATTTCCTTGCAGTTGGTCAGTATTGCGATATAGTGATACGTTGTATGAGGAAGCTGCCAGCTCTTTAGTCCCCAGTGACGAATCTTTGCACGAATATTATGGGCACTACGACCGTCATCATTATCAGTCAAAACACGTCTACTGCTAGACAGGCCTGCCCTAAATAATGCTACAATGAACCCTCATGTGCCGCTCGCATTCTGGGACTCCTGCGACTTTCATTAGGTCTTCAGTTCACTTTAATGTTGCCCCCCACAGTAATGTATGGTAGATATTCGTAACGCAATGTTAAGCACTAAAGGCTGTAAGTGTGGCTAGGAAGTGTCTCATCATCATCCCAGAATCCTCAGAATGAGATGGCTTGGGCCGTAGTTTCCACGCAGCCCCACTGCGGATTGGGAACTTCACACTTACTATTGAATTTCTTCGCAGATGTGTGGAGATTTCCTCACGATGTATTTCTTCACCGTAAAGCTCATGGTAAATTTCGAATTGGAATTTTGCACATAATTTCAGATAAACTCAGAGGTGTAAGCCCGGAGTCGAACCCACGATTCTCTGCTTGAGAGGCCATAGGTAAAACCACTAGGATATCGCGTCACGGCTTATTATTACGGATGAAGTGTCTATGTTATTGATGTTTCCCTATTACCGACAAGTTCTAACTTACTTTGCATATGTTGATTACGCGGTTTTTAATGCTGCAACAGAGTATTATTTTAATGTGTTTACCTTACCACTGACTGAGACAAGACAATAGTAATTTTTGAATTTAAACCTCTAGGTAATAAGTATCCTAGATTCCTTTGTTGACTGGCGCACTCAATATATTGATATATCGCCTGTGTGGCCTTAGATAAAATATGTTATTGTTACCCAGGCAATTTCAAATAAACCATGTAGCTTTGTAGCTTTTAGGCCTAATTGTAAAGTTGTCATTTTATTTTTGAAAATGTGCTGATATTATAGCTGATGTTGATGCAATGTATCTGCGTTTAAATCTAAATTCATTGCTCGACTGGATTAGATGACGTAGGTTGTCTTTTTTTCCATATATGTTAATTCCAGATTGCAAATTAATTGCTCAGTTTCTTTGGCATTGAACGGACGAATTAGCAGTCTTTAATATTAATTCAAAAGTAATAAATGGTAATGACTGGGAGCCGAATAGCTGAGAGGCGGTAGGCGACAGTGAGTCAATGGAGGTGGGTGGGACAGCTGACTGAAGGTCGCAGGCTCGGCCATCGGGACCCGTTCACTTACACTTCGGGTCCTAAACGAGATAAATCCTTTGAAATTAAAGCTTTTAAATATACCGAATATGAACTAAAACAATTACTTTGCTCACCCGCGACCTTTAATATGGACCTCCGCAAAGTAACGCCTGATTCAATAAATTATAAATACCGAATATGTTTAACCGAATCTGTGTATTACATGATAAGGATTCTCACAGTACCTGTCGTATCAAATCGTATGTGCAAAGCGGGTGGTGGGGTACAAAAAACGATCGCAGCGCACAACATGGCAAAAATTGGAAGTAAATGAGGAGGAAATGTTGTCAACGCTACGCGACGCCACCGTCGTGCACGGTCCCAATACTACTTCTTCGTATTTTTTTGCGATTTTATGCTGTATTTCAAAGTATAATGGTCTAAAATTCTACTAAATGAAAGCTAAATCAGTGACATACCATAGACAAGCGTCAATTCGAATATACATTCAATAATATTTTCAACATTTAACTGAATGCTGGCGATTCCGCTGTCCCATACCGCCACAGACTACGGGGTGCAATCTACGTAACGCTCCCTCAGACGAAAAGTTAAATATGTTGTTGCAACTAATATTGATAGGCAGAATACAAGGAAAACGGCGTCCAGGAAGGCGGATGAAATTTCGGCTGCGCAATATTAGGGAGTGGACCGGGACCAGTAGTGCAAAGCATCTGTTCCGGATGGCTCAAGGAAGAGAAAATTTTCAGAGCTAACGGCCAACCTCCAGCAATGTTTTGCCACTTCAAGAAAAAGAAGAAGTAATTTTCCGTACACTTTCTGTTTCGGATTCCGTGGGCCATTGCGTAAACTTTAGTTTAGTTAGAGTAAGTACAAAGTGTAATAATTAGACGTTGACAGCAATTTCAGAAAACTCGGATGTCTTCGAACTTGCAAAAATGTTCTAACGCCTCTTCTGTCTGAAGATCTCCCAAATTTATAGCAGTGGAAGTGGAGTGGAGTGGTGGTGGAGTGGTTGTACCTATGTATGTCTAACTAATCTTGAACTACAGCCTTGGTTTTCATAGAAATTCAAAGAGGCAGCTTCTAAGAGGTTCTAGTTTTCGTGTTTATCTATCACTGGGTCCATCAATAATATCATTTCTATGAAATGACAGGGCACAGATACAGTATTAATACAGTAAGGTAGTTTAATCTTTTGTCTTTTTCTGTTTGAAGGAAATGGAAAGGATAACTAGTCATCTTGTCAACCCACGTAACTACGTCATTTTATTACGTCTCAGTATATAGTAGGTAGGAGCTCGTGGCCAAGATTGACGCGCACTTCAGCGTCACCTTTTGCATCAACCTGGTCTACGATAATATACTTTGGTATAGTAAATACCTAATAGAATTTTCGAGCTTACCACGAGCTTACCTACTGGCAGGACTTTGGTTTTGTCACTAAGTGTGTCACTTTCTAACTAACGTACTTAGTTAGTAAAATACCCAATGAAGATTTAAGTACGATTGAGAAACTAGTGGGTATGCTAGCCGTTGTTTTGGTCGTTCAGATTGTCAGCATAGCATTGTAGAAGTATGACGACCGGATAGCTAAGTGGTCAGAGAACCTGACTACGAAGTTTAAGGTACCGGGTTCGATCCTCGGTCGGAACAGATATTTGTGTGAAAGTGATATGTATTTCCTTACATATACAATTATGTTTAATTATGCGTTGTCTAGTATCTATAGTACAAGCTTTGGTTAGTTTGGGACTAGGTCAAGGTGGTGTCTATCGTACCAGGATTTTATTTATGTTATTTATATAGAAGTATAGATCTCAGTCTAACTTACGTATAGACGGAGCGGGTAATAGAACTAAAACCAGTACTGGACTTCACGATGTGGTAACTGCAAGTTTCGACAACGCTAATTTATTCTCTCCTTTGTCCATTTGTTTGTAATTATGAAATTAATGTTTTCAAGTTGTATTCTAGCCTGGTAGGAATAAATTAAATTATTTAGATAATACCACTGTCTTAAACTACAAAAACTGTAATTTTAAAGGCCGTATTTCTAAATATTTATCAGGTCAGACATCCGCGCGTTAAATAGCAATCGAACAAACGTAAAAATAAAAGTGATTGATGCGTCCAACCTAAAAACGAATCGACATAATTTCAACGCTGGCTCGCTGCTATTCTGTCGACCCGTTCAATGGCCCAGAACATGGCACGCTGACACTTACAAATTACATATTGTGTCCTCGTAAAAACGGACTGGTGGAACGCTGTAATCTGTATATATCGAGCCCTATGAGTCAAGATCGAGATAGCAATGCGGCAATTGACAGTTTGTTGTATCTAACTTGGTTAAGGAATCTCGCAAAAAATCTGCTATGGGTGAGTCACTGTCCGGTAGTTTTTGCTGTACTGGTATCCCACGAGGCGGGTACTGTTTTAGATGTAACAGATCTGTTCGACCGCGTGGTTTCACTCCGTCTGATGATAGCTTTGGATGCCGCCGCTTAAAGCGATTAGACTGTGAATATTTAGGGTTGAACATGAGAGCGAAATATCTCAACACATTGTTATATGCAAATCCGAATAGAATACAAATCAATAGTGTCTTACTTTGGGCCCTTAACACGTCCACTTGACATTGGTTCAAATCCAATTCACACAGATTCATAAAAACGTATAATTGCTTTATGTATATCATTTGGAAATTAAGTAAACAATAATTAAGTTTATTATTGGAAAATTTGTAGCCAGAAAGATTTTTATCGTAGGTACATACTATATTAACATTTTATGTTTAAAACTATAACAATAACGGTAAATTAACTATAGAAATAAATACATGACATAATAAAATTAACCTTAAATAAATTAACACTATAATTAAAAATAAAATAAAACTAACTAAACTAAAAACTAAATAAAATTAATAAATGGTTCCCCCGCGGCATGGACCCAAAGATACTGGCAGCATTACCTCGCTGTATAGCAATGCTGATACGTTGAGCGAGGAAGCTGCCAGCTCTTCGGTCCCATGTGGTATCACAAAGCCTTTTTGAAGGTCTTTATAAAGTATTTTTGCGCTGGGGCCCCACGGACCAAAGGTCTCACTCCGAATGGAAGAAAGTTGTATTCAGAGCCGAGACCTTTGTATTTGTTTGCCTTGAGCTTCTCCGCCGCCTCTGCTGCTGTACCAAAGTTAGTTTACCATAGAATACGAGTACTTGCAAATACAACTTAGGTACTAAACATTGTCTTCCTAAAATTAGTTGGTGTATTTTACTAAATAAGATAAGCTTAAGGTTACAATTGTTGGTAACGCATTATGGATAAATTAATGTCCGAAATATATTACTATTAAAACTTATAATCGTAGCTGAATTTGATCGTTTTTTTAGACTAGCGATGTATCCCTCGGTAACCATTGGTATTGCAGCCTGGCAGCCCTAAACACAGTGACTGTCTAAACTAACGGGCGAATTCCTTATAAGAATACCGCGGGTCAAATCAGGGGTTCGCATCAGATCGGTGTCAGTGTTCCACGTTTTCTCCTATATGTCATCAGCCGGTATCAGCGTAATGGTGCCTACAGGCCAATTTTCAAGACCTTAATGATATAATGACGTGTAAATGTAAATTCTTGATGAATTTAAATGGACTTTCTATTTCAATTAAAACTGCCACTGGGTGCGGTTAGTGCTCTTATTTGATGCGTATCGGGTTATAAATAAACAAAAACAATGTGGGTTAGAAATAGAATAATGTGTCTGCGTGGCTTGTGTTCTGTTGTGTCGTGAGTAGCAAAAGGATATCCTGAGCGTCACGTGTACATATTGACTGAAATACAAGTTGCTTTTCAAAATATCAGCCTTAACCCTCCAGGCTTTTAATATTGCAAGGTTTTGTTAGGTTTTGTAGATTACAAACTTTTAGCAAGGTGAAAATTACCTGGGGTTAGTAAAACCACTAGTTCTGCTGTGATGGCGATGGTATTTTCCACGGCAATGTCATAGACTCTGCTATTACGCGCACGACTTAAGTTCCTCTAAGTTACCTACAATCAGAAATTAGCACGGGAATCTTAAGAAGGTGCTATAAGGAAATAAAGTACCCGCTCAGTAGGACCTGGTCCTGAAGCTCGAGATACACGACGAAACACTAGAAATTCAGTATAGTTGTGTTTCCCAAGTTTATCGTAATAACATGCTACTCTAATGTTATTGAATGCGCGAAAATTTCGCTAAAACTACATTTTGATGAATTTAAAATTTGATGTTTCTTTATGCAGGTATCGACTTTGTCCCATTCGGTGTCGAGACCCTAGATCCGTGGTGTCCTAGCGCTATGAGGCTCTAAAAGAAAATATCAAAAAGGTTGGTGGACGTCACAAGAGACCGAAGAGCTCGCAGCTTCCGCGGACAAAGAACTAGCTAAGCTGTTCAAAGAGGGAATACTGCCAGTATCTTTGGACCCTTGCATTTCATTATATTTTTTAGTTTTTTTTTTTGTTTGTTAATGTTACCTACTTTTAGTTTAGCATAGTTGTACACGAATAATTACTTTTTGTTATTGATTTATTGCGTATTGTTTGATGATTAAATTCTTACTTATGATCATCATCATCATCATCATTTCAGCCATAGGACGTCCACTGCTGGACATAGGCCTCCCTCACTGATGCCCAATCATTACGATTGGAAGCGATTTGCATCCACCCTGAACCTGCGGCCTTCACCAAATCGTCCGTCCATCTCGTTGGTGGACGTCCCACGCTGCGCTTGCCAGTCCGTGGTCTCCATTCCAGAACTTTTGGCCCCCAACGGCCATCTGTTCTACGTTCTATATGGCCTGCCCATTGCCTTTTCAACGAGCTAATCCGTTTGGCTATGTCGGTTACCCCGGTTCTTCTACGGATCTCCTCGTTTCTGATTCGATCCCGTAGAGAAACTCCAAGCATAGCCCTCTCCATAGCTCGCTGAGCGACTCTGAGCCTATTCATCAGGCCCATAGTGAAGCAGCACGTCTCGGATCCATATGTCATCACTGGCAACACACACTGATTAAAGACTTTTGTTTTGAGGCACTGAGGTATTTTGGACGAAAAGATGTTGCGGAGCTTCCCGAACGCTGCCCATCCGAGTTGGATTCGCCGATTGACCTCCTTCTCGAAGTTGGACCTACCTAGCTGGACGGTCTGTCCTAGGTATACATATGCATCAACAACTTCAAGAACCGAGTTCTCGACCACAATGGGGGCAGGGACAACATGAACATTAGACATAACTTTCGTCTTGTCCATGTTCATTCTTAGTCCTACCCGTCGAGAGACTCGATTGAGGCCTTCGAGCATCGTGCTGAGTTCTTCCATCGATTTTGCCATGACCACGATATCGTCGGCAAACCGAAGGTGAGTGATGTATTCGCCGTTGACATTGATGCCTAGTCCATTCCATTCCAGGAGCTTGAAGGCGTCTTCCAGAGCGGCAGTAAACAGTTTCGGAGATATTACATCTCCCTGTCTTACGCCTCTTTTCAAGGGAATCGCCTTCGAACTCTGTTCCTGCACTCGAACCGACATAGTGGCATTTTTATACAAACACTTCAACACTTCGATGTACCGGTAGTCAATATGGCACCGCTGGAGAGACTCGAGCACCGCCCATGTTTCGACCGAATCAAAGGCTTTCTCGTAGTCCACAAACGCTAGACATAGCGGCAAGTTATACTCTTCGGTCTTCTGTATAACTTGCCGCAGCGTATGTATGTGGTCTACGGTACTGTAGCCTTTTCGAAACCCGGCTTGTTCGGGAGGCTGGAAGTCATCAAACCTGCGCTCAAGACGATTTGTAATGACCCTGGAGAACAGCTTATAAACATGGCTCAAAAGCGAGATGGGTCTGTAGTTCTTTAACAAGGTTTTATCACCTTTCTTAAAGAACAGCACCACCACGCTTTTGTTCCATGCTTCTGGCGTGGTACCTTCGAGCAGGACGGAGTTAAAGAGTCTCTGAAGGACTTTCAGTACCGGTGATCCACCCGCTTTCAGAAGCTCAGAAGTAATTCCATCCTCACCCGGCGCCTTGTTGTTCCTAAGCTGTTTCAGGGCCATCCTAATTTCATACAGGCTGATGTCCGGGATATCCTCGGTATAATGTCGGGTCAGTTTGGCTCTTGGGTCTTCAGCCGCACTAAAATCAGGTTTTGTGACCGAATCGTAGAGGCGTCTGTAAAACTCTTCGATTTCCCTTAACACGTCCGCTTTCGTCGACGCTACACTGCCATCATCCCTCTTCAGCTTTGTCATCTGGCTTTGCCCAATAGACATATCTCTTGCGAACACTTTGGAGCCTTTATTCCGCTCTATTGTATCTTTAATACGAGCAGTATTAAAGGTACGAATATCGTGTCGCAAGGATTTCCGAACTCGTCTATTAAGCTGCCTATGTGACTCAGCATCATCGGGAGACTGCAGTCTCATTGAGCGTCGTTCAGCCATAAGGTCAAGGGTATGCTCCGAGAGCTTCTGAGTTCTACTAGTACGACGGGTCTTATAAAACTGAGACCCTACCGTGTTGACCGTTTCTACGAACCTGTTATTGATTTCGTCCACTGACGCGTGATCTTCCAGGCAATCAAAGCGATTTGAGAGCTCGAGTTGAAAGCTCTCGGGGTTTTCGATCTGAGCGCGAGTAGGTCGGAGCGTGGACTTCATCAGACGGGACCGTTCAAGTTTAACGTTAATATTCAATGTGCCTCTTACTATTAAGTGATCACTGCCGGTTTTCACCCTGTGTATCACAGAGACATCATTGAATATCCGTCTCTTGTCGGTCATGATGAAGTCTATCTCGTTTCTCGTGAAACCGTCGGGGCTCATCCACGTCCATTTCCTGTGAGGTGGCTTCTGGAAGAAAGAATTCATCATAAAGAGGCCTTCTTTCTCCAGAAAATCGGCCAGCCTCTGTCCCCTACGGTTCCGTTGCCCATAACCGAAGCTCCCCACTTTCAACTCATTATCGCCTCTCTTGCCCAGTTTCGCATTGAAGTCCCCCATAACAACATTGAAGTGAGTCTTGTGAGTATGTATGGCCCTACTGATGTCCTCATACATAGCCTCTACTTCTTCATCTGGGTGTGACGAGGTCGGCGCATATACCTGAACGACCTTCAGCGAATATCTTTTAGATATTCTGAGTGTTAGGTACGCCACCCTGCTCGACACACTGTCGATGGTAATAATGTTGTTAACGAGGGACTTGTGGACGAGAAATCCGACACCCCCTTGGGACTGTTGGTCGCCCTCCCGGTAGAAGAGGAGGTTACCAGATTTCAGGGTTATCGTGTCCTCTCCCTCTCTACGGACTTCAGATAACCCCAAAATATCCCACCGTAATCTGCTCAATTCTTCTTCCAGCTCGGTGATCTTTTCGTCTGTCCTCAAAGTGCGGATGTTGTGTGTTGCCAGGGCCAGTTGTCGTCGTAGGGGCAATCTTCCGGGTACCTTCTTTCGTGCGTTGGTCGTTGGACAGTTAATCCTCCTCACCCGGAGATTATCGCCCCTGACCCTGGGGGTTCTTGGCCTACTGTCATCAGCCTCACCCCCAGTGTCGCCGGGTACTTGGGGACTAATTTTAGGGCTTTGGTTCATCATTAAGGGGGGGGGGGGGGGGGTTGGACCGTAAAACCCACCACGCTGGTCCAGTGCGGGTTGGTGGGTGGAGCGCCAGAGCCTCGTTTGTTATACGGCAGGGAGTACCACGGGCCGGTGAGGTTGGCTTGGGTTCCGATTGGTGTTGTTTGGAACCCCTTACTCCCCTTACTTATGATATGAAACTGGAATTTATTAATTATTATTATTTATTAGATACCTAGACATGCGGAACGTGTTGTTGTTGTATCTTGAGACGTAATAAAAGTATCCAAGTCGTATACAATACAATACACCAGAAATAGTAAGCGATACAGAAAACAGGTACACAGAGAGAAAGTTACAAGGTAAGTAATAGGCGGCCTTATCGCTTAAGAGCGATCTCTTCCAGGCAACCCTTTAACAGAAAGAAGGAAGGAATAGTTTACAGCAGGTGGCGAACGACGGTTTGCAGCGGGTGGTGGTCGTATAGCGAAGGCTAGGCCAACAATAAATACTGTGGCTGATATTTATGAAAACTGTGGTATTTACTGATCCTGTAATCTAGTGTATTTTATCGCAATAATCTAAAATTTTTACAAGCTTTTTATAAACTTGCAGTGTACAATGGTATTGCACATACGGGTCAAATCTTGCAAGTTCAATTAAACCGTCTTCTCGGTTTCCGAATGAGCTGAAATTTTGCTTGCGTGTGTAAATCAGATGGCGATGCAATATTATAATGACATGGAGCTGATCTGATGATGGAGCTGGAAGGTGGCCATAAGAACTTTGTAATAAAAGAACACAACCGTATCGAGTTTGGGCTCCTTTGATTCGTCTTAACGAGTACTTTGGTAACCAGGGGCACAGTACAGTCTACAAAAAAACAGATAAGTATTTAAAATAGCAGTTCAACAAAAACTTATTTAATTCTGTAATGCCAGTTTGTGATAATTATTGACATCTGTCAATATACTTGATATATTACAGCACCAGTTTATACTAAAATCGCTGTCAATTGAAATTGCGAACAATGTATATAAACCATTTAAATCCATATTCTGGCACTTGTTTATTGTTTTAATGGTTTAGGATAGTGTTGTGGTAGTATTGATTAAATAACACACGGATTTAGCAGTATTTATTGAGGGAAAATGGAAATTAAACACATTTTAAATACAAGGTTTGTTTACATTGTTTGCAATTTCAATTGACTGACAGTTTACTAACTATTCATCTTAATTACACGACTGAAGTCTACAAAACACTACAGTAGGTATACTGACGTGATAAATATTGGACGTCTAGTCTTGCCTGTTTATTGCTTGAATGGAATGTAATCCAACAGATTTTATTATGTTTTATGCATCAATGTACTTATTCATTGTTCGTCTAGATTTTGCCTAAGATCTTGTCAGTCCTGCCATCTACTGGTTATGAGTACAATTAGTTGCTCAAAAACGCGCCATCTAGCGTAAGACGCTGTAACAAAGTAGCGGGGTAGCGAACATTCACATACTTACACGTCTTAGAGCGATGAAATAGTTTCAGTCAGTATCCAAAGATGTCGCACTCAACACATGTAGCAGGAAAAGTTGATAAAATTATCCAAAAGTAAAAAAAGTTAAAACAAGGTATTGGGTTACTTAAAAGTTATACGATTGTTTGGTACTTTATTGTAACTAAGGCACATTTGGGAATTGAACAGTTTGTAAAATTCCAACAAAGAGAGCTTAGAATGTATTTGTTGCTACAACCTACGATGAAGGTGTGTAGCACTTCTGTAGACGCGTAGCCTTTTCCTCAATGGTATGGGCGTAGCGGATTAAGTTTTTATAAGAGACGATCGAGCATCTATCTTCTCAACGTAAGCTAGTATAATACTAAAATACTTAAGTAAGCAAATAGAATCTATTTTTTTTCTGAATCCTTACCTACTTAAGAAGACTAAAACTATGTAATTTGATTCTCTTCCCATTGCTTACCGTCGAAAACGTAGTAGGTATAGGTACCATCTCATTATTGAAGTCTTATTGCTAAAATAGTATTCATGAATCACTAACAGTATCATAAATAATTAAAACAAAGAAAATAAAAGCAATAGGTACCTACTGTATTCCGTAATACAACAATCTACCGGTAAGTACATTAAAATAACATAAAATCAATAAGAACTAAATGTGTAAGTGCGCCAATTTTCAACTTAATCGGTTTAGTATATTTAGAGCAAATTTACTGTGCCAGACGGACAGAAAGACAGACTCACGAGGGAATCCATAAGGGTTCCCAGTCGTCACTCAGATATAAATAATCCTAAATCGACCCACAAAGTCAGAAACCGAAAATCTTTCGGCCCAACGAAATAATGGTGTAAAACTAAAAAGGATTCCTACAGGGTTTATCAATTTCCGCGCTAGTCAGGGACAATGTGCCTGATGGATGGACCGATGAGAATGGAAGGCGCTTACGCGGGTTATAAATGACCCCGCCGGATCTATAAAATGCCATAGTTTATTTGTATTCGCTTTGAGGTTTCATTCGTACAATTTGTAGCGGTCGAAATCGCCTTCTTAGAGCCGTGAGGGGTTCACGGTCAGGTGGTTATTTGAGTGCAATTTAAGATTCCTTGCCTCACACAGAAATAAGGAACCCTTATAGGAACACTTCGTAGTTCGCATGTCTGTCTGTCAAGAGATTTTTTCTCTGTTTACTCTTACCTTAACATTACCGTTGATGTAGGATTATGAAATTTGGCAACAAGGTAGGCAACAACTGAAGACTCACTAGCCCCACAGTACAAGTGAAGCAAAAGTCCGAAAATCGTTAATCCGCAAAAAAAAATCGTTTATATATTGGTTGTGTGGACGAAGCATTACGTCGGATTTTTATGTTTTGCTTCTGTGCGGTTGTAACCATGTAATTGTATCCATCTAAATCGGTTCAACGGTTTAAGTGTGAAGAGGTAGTGTGTTGTACCTCAAGATTGACATCCGCTTGTCCGTATACGTTAAGGGATTCAAAGGTTTATGTAACTGTATATAAAGTAACGACAATGTACTGTCGAGAGGTCATGGTCGGTATATTTCTAAGCTTTCGTGCCTCTTACCCACGTCAAATGTCTCACGCAGTCTTTTTGTCGATCACGAGAAAACAGCATTTAGTCACTTTCATTTTCAATATTCCAGGAGTTCGCATCATAGGTATTTGAATAACAATGTTATGTTATAATGCCTGATTTTGACGGTGCGAAAAATGTTGTGCAAGTTGCTGTACATTGTGTACGTAAGGTAATGCTACATTTACACGCTTGCCAAGACTTGGTACACGTCTAATACAAGCTCCAAGCCTATAACCACAAACGCTTGAATGTAAATGCTTGCAAGTGCATTTTTGTTCCGTTATAGCTTCTTTGACCAATGTTCAAAAACCGATACTAGCTTGGATCGGCGACAAGATCTTGGAAGCTCACGCAAGCTAAGCCAAGTACCCCTATGTACACGCTTGTGCTTGTGAAAGCAGGGATGGCGATTCTTCTAGAAAAAGATCGATTTTTAAATCAATTCACACAAATTCGAGGTCTCAATCGATTGCTCAAAAATAGATTTTTTTTTCGAGTTTACATTTACGAGTAGCTATAATGCAAATATAAATCCATTTTATGGAAAACACCAAAGGTAAGTACTTTAATAATCGATCTCTTTTCATTAAACTTAGGGAATTCTTCAGTTTAGAGAATTCAATAATTACAAATGTCTTCATAACCATACCAAAATATCAGGTACTAGCCTTCCGTCCACAGCTTCGCCCGCGATAAATTAATTTTCCCGTAGTAAAAGGTATTTTCCCGCGGTAAAAAGTAGCCTGTGTCACTCAGTGATAATGTAGCTTTCTAACGGCAAAAGAATTTTTGAAATCGGTTCAGTAGTTTCGAAGCCTATTCAATGCAAACAAACGAACAAACAAACAATCAAATCTTTCCTCTTTATAATATTAGTATAGATTAGAGATAGATAAATATAAAAGAATACATCTGCCTTGAGAACGAGCTCTCTATTGAGACTTAAATTAAGAAAAAATCGAACGTCGATTTTCTAACGTGAAATATCGATTCAGTGAATCGACTCAGTGCTACATACCGATCTACAAAAATCGATATTTTGGGTCTGAAAAATCGATTCTTCGATTAATCGATCTCAGATCGCTATCCCTATGTGAAAGGTTGTCGAAGTTTGACAAGCATGTAATGTAGCGTAATAGCGGCTGTTTTTCGCAACTCGACGTATATGTGCGTCTACTTTGCGTAATTGGCTGTAGGCACTACTCGTACCAGTCTAGCTCTTAGAGGAAGCCCAGCAGACTCTTCGCGTTGGCGATGACTTCCTGGAGCGACCTCGGTGCCCCGAGATGAAGTGCCCTGTTATTCGCCATATGCTAGTGCATTCCAGTAGAATGTGTGCGGCCGTTTCTTCTGCCTTCTGTCTTCTTGTGCTTCTGTCTTGTTGTTGGTTTGGTATCACTAGTTTAGAATGGTGCGAGTAGGTATAAAAAATCTATGGTATCTTTACTCGTAGAGGCAGAACTAGATAAGAGTTTCTCATTAAAGACAGAGTCAAAATATGTAAAAACAAGATACCTATTACAAATTGAATTCAGAATATTTTAGCCAGTGATTGCGTATTCATTTGAAAATCCTTGTACAAGTTTTTCGTTTTCTTTTTTTTAGAGTTGTGGATGTGGATAAACAATGTTTCAGTTCATGAGATCGATGTTCAAAGTGTGTATTTTACTCAAATACTGGATGAAATACTCTGAAATTAGTTTATGATACCGTTTGTATCCTCATGTGGTTGCAGTGCAGGATAAAGCAACACCGTTTTATGCAAAAAATCCAACGTCATTTGACTGGCAGCACGACCACGATAGCGCGAGAAATCGCGAAAACGCTGACGTTGACTGAATTACTGCTGTCGCGAGTTCATAAATATCCCTCTCGCACACAACATGCTTAAACGTCAAAATAACACTATTCGCAACAGTAGACAATCAGTAGATCTTGAACGCACGTGGCGCTGACAGGCGGACGGGATCGTTCCACATGCGAGCATTAATCGTAGGCACCGCTCCATCCGTCAACCGACACGCGACTCAAATAGTAATACACCCCCGGGCCCAGGGGCGCTTGTTTAATACACGCTGCATGAGTTTTAAAAGAAGGATTTGCAGGTGATAATTTTGGGTTACCTAACCAGGGGTTGATTATCAGGGCGTTTATTCGAGCGTTTCAACCGTCACATATAACTGGTCACTTTTATTGTAGATTTTGATAGGGGTTCCGGTTATATTAGAGGTCCTGTACGTCTACCATATAACTGGGAACGGTTTCAAAATCTTCTGCCATTTTGTAATAAATGTGACCAGATAAATGAGGCGATTGAAATGCTCGAATAGACGCCCATCAAATCATTTTCTATCACTCTGCAATGAATCAAAACTGAAGAACATAAACGGAACGGACACCCCTAACCAATGATTTTATAAGTAAAGCTGTAGCACACACACATACACATTTTTGTCCTCTTAGCTCCCGTAATTATATAAAAGACATATAAGGTAAACGTCCCTGTGCTCGACACTGACCCAATAAACGGCACCTTCAATCTTATAATAAAATATAATAAGAGAGGTGACAGATGGTGTCATCTATTGGGCGTTGAGGTTACTTAGTACCCATAACACAAGCTTTGCTAAGCTTACTTTGGGACTAGGTCAATTGGTGTGAATTGTCCCATGATATTTATTTATATTTATTTATTTATTTATTTGAGGTGTCGAGCATTGGTACGTTTACCTAGGTACCTACGGTTCCTTTCTTCGACGTTCAGCATGGCTGAGACTACAATTGTCGCCTTTTATGCGTTGCATTTTCGGCGTTAATAACTTAATAACATATCTATCTCTTTTAACATGTATCATGTATATATATCATTGGCCCCAATTATGCATATTTTACAAGTTCTTACACATAATATTCAATAGCCGAAGATAAATATAATAAACGCCCTGATATGACGCTTATTGGACGCTTGGGAAATACCTTGATAGTCCCTTGTTTGTATAATACATAGCACTTGGTGAAGAAGGCTACCGGCGTTATTAATTAAGTTTACTAACATAAAATATAATACCTATCTGAAATAAATTACATGTAAAATTATTTTATTATTATTATTACATAAAGGTTTAATTCGAGTGAATTAGAACATCAACGTCCGTGAACGTTGAATTATTCAAACGGATCCAATTCTCAATGGAATCTCAAAAACATTGATCGTTTCTCGAAATAGCTTTTCATTTAGGTCTCGATATATTTTATTGAAAATTTGAGCCCTCTGGAAAGAAACCCGATAAACGACTTAGGATCGAAAACAAATTACTTACGTTCCAAAAAGATTTCTGGAGTTTTTGTGCTGTGTAGTGCTTGAGGTCTCTTTTATATAAGTACATACGCGTGTCTCTATAGAAACGCTTTCTTTATTTGTAACCTGCCTGTGCGGTGTAGGTACATCGTTTTGTTACTACCAGAGTGTATTAAGAATAAGATCCAAGTAATCTCAATATTTTAAGTTAGCTTTTATTTTTCAATCTAGTCACGAAATTCCTAGCTAGAAGCCGCGCAAAACTGACAATTCTGGCGGGCTGTCAGATAAGTGCTGTCCCACTATCTTAGTGCTGTACCATCTGCTATAACCAGAGATCGGACAAATGGATGTCTTTACTCGCAATAACGTGGACATGACTCCAAAGATTAATAAAATTAATGAATTAATTGATTTCTTAGTGATAATTGCTAAGACTTCATTGAGATAATAAAAGAAAGATATCATACCTCTTTTGATTTCCTTCTTAAAAATACAATCATTTTTTTGACATTGACATTAATAAATAATAAATAAATAAAAATAATTAAATAATCTGGATAGTATATAAGGAGAAATAGGAATCCGTTTGCAAGGAAAAATGAAAGCAATACTTAAAAGAAATCCAGATTTTAAAACTGTCATCAAATACTTAGAAGACAAAATAGACTCTGAAAACCATTGGCATAACGGTATTCCCATTAAACTACTTAAATTTGCTCCGTTAACTTCAGTAGATTGCGAACGGAGTTTTTCAGCTCATAAGTATATTTGGGATGTGAAAAGGAACAAACTTACCCCTGAAAATTTAGAAAAAATTATTTTTATTTACTTTAATAAATCTACACAATAAGTCTGTGTTTAATTTATTGATTAATATTTTACAAAGTATACAAATTAAATTACAGGTAAAAATAATTAATTGATCTTTGGAGTCATGTCTATATTATTGCCAACAATGACATCCATTTGTCCGATCTCTGGCTATAACACAGCAGCGCAGCATTTAAAAACAGAAAAATTAGGAGCTGTAATAAGGTTAAATTAATGTTCCCCAATAACGGGAAAAGGCCAGGAATCTTACTTAGTATAGGTATGAATCGGCCGCGTGGTGCCAGAGTGGGGTCATAATATTCAAGTATTAATAAACTAGACCGTGACAATCAAGAGCTCAATTGGCAGTTATTTCCGGAGGACCCATTACGGCATTCTCCGTCCGGCATGCATAAACAAATAACTTCGTCGAATCTGCTTTTGTCTGAATCAAATATGTGCAGTCGAGCACAAATTATTTCATCAGTGCAGAGCTTTTGATGCTATTGAATTAGCTTTGGCGCCGTAATTATGAATTGACAACAGGAATTGCTTTCAATTGACCAGAGGGCAAACTTTTTTTAATTACATCTGAAAATACAAAAAACGAAAGTAAGTACGTAGTAAAAAATTGTGCTGAACTTAAACTATATACGTTTGCAACTAGTGAAAATTTTAATCTGAGCTAGAGAGTTTTGTAGCAATACAGATTTTACCCCCCGCTTTCATATGATATTTGTATGGATGCGATCTTCCACCTATTAATTAATATTTACAGCATGAATAAAATCTAGGTCATGCGTTAGCACTGGCAAAGACGAATAGAACTTGCGACCACAAGAATATTCCTTTGTTTTCTACGAGCATAAAACATCCCTAATAAACCAAAAGTATAAGACGATGCGATACTAAGCAGATACCCGTTTCGCTAGAGCCTTCCCACGAAAACTGCTTTCCAACTTATTATGAAAATAGGTATGGCGGCGGAGTTTCAACGCTTACAGTAAATACAATGACAGCAAATTCCTGCGATTAGGTCGACCACAATATTATTACGTGACTCGCTCCCAAATGGACAGCCAGGCAATCTCTATAAAGAGGTATTTGGGATCCTAATTTACACCCCCTTTCGTAATATTCGGCACCTCAGTTATGAAGGTCCGGCCGGGGCTTAGGAACCCTCTTAGTTTTAGGGATCGAAGATGCCTTCATTGTTATGAGTGCGTTCGTACATGCTGTTAGATATAATGAAAAGTCTGCTAATCCACCTGGCCCCTATTTCACCAATTATTGTCAGCGACTATCACTATCGTCACTACTACTTCACGGAGAGCCATTTTTAAAATATGCGCATGTTAACCACGAAACATAGAATTGTAACGCAAGCTTGACACAGCTTTAATCTCTTGTCAAAATTTACCCACAAATAAATATGGACAACTTTTCCAGTCTAATATATACAACACGGTATATGTATACGTACAATCTCCCAAAGCGATACACAGAGTTCTAATTTAACCCAATAAACTACTTAGGTTTCTTTTCTATTACAGATGTAAAATGCTTTTATGAAAAAAAAAACAAATTACTTATATCTACCGCAAGAGCTTACGTACACGTATTCCGTTCGAAACCATGTTTGCTTTACTCGGATAACGCAATATAAAGGTGCTATAGGATTCTTTACAAGTTGTAATATTTGTGCAAGGCGCGGGTGTGTAAATGTCATAACCTTTTTGGGGGGATCGGTATGGTATTTGGCTGTAAAGTGCCACAGTCTATGGCAATACGAGTTGGGGATTGCGATTCGTTTTTTGGTCATTGAAGGGGCTACTGATTTTATATTTCGGGTTGCTTATTACCAGAATGTTACTTTTTAAGAGTGTTTTATTGTTGCGTGATCTCTATTTTTTAATTTCATATTTATTTACGAGTGGAAATCGTTTACCTACTTTAGAAATATACACACAAATTAACAACTGTATACCTATTAGGTAATGTAGGTTTTGGATTTTAGTAAACTTTATTAGTCACATTGTGAGCCGGTTTCTGTAGCAATAATATTAAAATAAGTACCTATCAATAGCATGATCGATCACATTGTGTACCTAACTACCTAGCAACGAGTCAATCTTAAGCGAAGTTTTCACTTTATCAGTAAAATCATCCGAGTGCAATACTTTGCGTGCCTTGAAAAATCCGTCACATCATGACATGATTAGTTCGGTTGCCCCGCATTCTATAGCTACACGGATGATGTTACTAGTAACGTGAAAAACCCGGCTTAGACTCAATACTATACTAGAGCTAAGTAATGACAACTACAATGGCAACACAATGTTTGTTTCAGACGGTTTTTACTTTATTGAACGATAGATGTCGCTATAGGGAACGTGCACATCGCCGGTGCTGCCAACTGGTGCCATCAATTGGAATGTTTTACCATGTCGGTCAATATTTTGACATTTACAATACGAGTAAATAAACATAATTTTATGAGTGAAAATACATATAATGTAGCTAATCATAATGTATTGTTGCATTACTGGATGTACCAACACATCAAAAAAACATAGTAAATCAAATGGGGTAAAATTTGACTACTTTCCAAGGAATAGTACTCACATGCCATGGTTATGTGAATAACGGCAAAAGTGGACAAACGTAGTAAAGAAACATAAGGAAGTATGAGATTTAAAAGCATTTTAAGATTACCAATGATATTATTAGTGAAAATAACTAAGTTTTTTAGTTTGTAGTTAATACGATCTTTTTATGTAAACATAACCTTAAAATCTGTTTACAGCAAACATTGGAATGATTGGCTTCCATCTAAAAATACAACAATATGAAGTGCTCACTTCATTGGCAACAAAAAAGTTAGAAAATCCTACACATCCATCATATGTTCCTACAATTTTACCGGGTGAAGAAAACAATCCACAAAAATATATACAAATATACATAAATAGAATGAATAAAACGTATACTTTGAAAACATAATACATTTAATAAATGAAAACATCATTCAGAAAATATTTTACCTTTACTTTCACGTCGTAAACAATAGAAATTTTTGTCTGTGCGACAATTTTACCAATGATCACTGTCTTATTTTTCTCATCTGTTGTCTCTTCAACATCTAATACGTGGCCGGCCTCGAAAAGTTTTTGACCTTTTAGTACGTTTTGGTCACGCAGTCGATCATTATTAATTGATCTGAACCCATATTTTGTAATTTTAATCATGATATAAAATTATTTTGATTCTTGTTTACATTCTTGATAGCACGATGACAGATCTGATAAGTTTCTTTTTCTGTCCGCATAGTGTCGCCTTTGTCGCATTAGTGCTGCCGCCTATAGATACTGCACGTTCCCTATACCTAAAAAGAACTAGATAATGTTTGACTGTTAGGGAATCTATAAGAATTGTACGTATTTGAAATTAATTGGATTGGCAGAGCAACGGTGTTTGATGTAAGCAATGTGGTCCTCCGAACCGGATATGGTAGCTAGCTGAAATGTTTAAGTGAAAATCCTATTTAAAGGCTTAAAATAGTGCACATGACTAAATTAGCATCAAATCAAACTGCCAAAAACTCCCCATTCCTTGGACTAAGAACAGCAGTCATCGCCGCAATACAAGTCAAATTAGCTTCAGAGAACATTTGACAGATGAGCGGGCGGATATTGAGATTCTCAACCGGATATTAATACGGTTGCGACAAACATTTAACTTGAGGACCGGATTATGTAACACTTTCCCTAATTCGTGGGTTCTGCGGCAAAAGGGACCTTATAACTTTCGGCGCCTACGTCACTTTACGTTTTGTTCGTGTTGAAAAAGTAATAAAAAGGACTAAACCGCCACCGGATTTAAGGGTCCCTTTTGACGTGAGAACTGTCGCGTATTGTGCCAATCTGATAAGGTTCTTTTCAAAGCCCATTTAGAGAAATTCATTTGTTAAATTAATGAACCTATTTTTAAATTATTTGAATTGATCTCATACATTCATTGTTAGTTGCAATAAAACGAAAGAAAGAAACTTTTATTTATAACAACAAAAACACAAAGGCTAAAAGTGCATACATAACGGTTTACAAATAGTCCCGTAACAAAGCCTATCTTATCCTATAATAAGTTTTTCAGTTTTTGTTTTTCATTTTAAGAGCAAGCTCTTCAGCTGAATGTACTTTTTGTTGACTTTACTTGCATTGTCATGCAACTTACATAAGTATACCAAACTGCAAGTGAATCCGACCACTGGAAGTGGGACAAATCTGACTTCCAAGATTTGACCCGTACGGTTGGCCAAGAAAGTGGTCTACCAGTTTTGACAAAAGTTTCTGTGAGATCTAAATATCGCTAAGGTTGACATTTCTAACTCAGTGAAGTCATTAGTCACTGTCATCAACATCATATTATTGCAATAATCGATCTCGTTGTATCATGACGTGCAAAACTTCAACCGTAAGGTGGTAGACCATATTTTTGGCCGACTATACATATATAGGTACATTGCAAGTTAAATAAAAGCTTGTAATATTATAAATAAGAAAGTTTCTGAAGATGTTTAGATGTTCATTTCATTAGTCAATCACGTAATGATAGCTGACCGGAATTGGGTGATCTGGATTAAGACATAGAATATTTAATATCCATCCGCCTAATACGTTCAACCTGTCCAAGAATGTTGAGGTAGGTACCTCTGCTGTCAAGCTAAGGGCCGGTAAGACGCACAGCATTTAAACTGCATCCCAGCTGCAAAATAGCAGTTCGAGTGCAGTTCTATTGCAGTTGCTTTGACTGCAATAGGACTGCATTACAACGTCGGTGTGTAGTTAACAGGACTGCACGGCAACTGCAAGCGGACTGCGCAGTCGGTTTTCAGTTTTGATGCAGTTACGTTAACTGCATCAGAACTGCACCCAAACTGCCATTTTGCAGCTGAGATGCAGTTGAAACGCTGTCCGTCTGTACCGGCCCTAAACTTTAAGATTGTAAGTGTTTCTCGTGATGGTATTTGTAAAGCAAGAAAAGCCACGGGTTAATTAAAGCTAGTATTATGATGCATTTAAATACAGATTTAATGGCCTTAGTAGGTACGCTATCTCTTAAAAAAATATTTATTTCTTCAAACACATCTATCACTACAGGCTTGACCTAATGCGACAATCTAAATCTAAAATTCAATTGGGTCAAGCATTTATTAATAACTAGCTGCAACCCGCGGCTTTACATGCGTTAAAATGCGTGACCCCCACTGCATACAAAACAAACTATGGATGCAGGGAGGTCACGTTTCTCTGCAGCTGACTGTACATATTCAAACTTTCGCATTTATAATATTTAGCAGGCTTGTACGTATACCCTTGGGCCGCGAGAAGCTTACCTACACAATATCACGCACAGCAATTTTCCACAAAAATAATTGTAAACACCTATATGTATATGTAGGTACATAATTATACGAAATTTTAGTTATTTACTATATTATATTTTTTAAGGTTTTTAGTTTTAGGTTAATTGTTCTAGTATATATATATTTTTTTTATTTCTGTATAATTAGTTAATTACTTTAATATTTTTTTCTAAACTGAATAGTTTGCGCGATTATACGAAAACTATTATTCAGAAACACATTCAAAAAATTCAAATGTAGCTCATTACGGCCAACCTACGCCAAGTAAAGCTGTACAATATCAAACCAAACCCATTTGAAGCCTCTAATGACGTCTTCCCACGAAAATATGAAAAGAAAATATTATATGTATTTTTTGATTGAAGAGTTGGCCTATACCTACCATGTTATGTGTAGAGGCATGAGGAATGACTGATAACGATGCGCGACATGGCATCCGCGTAGACCCCATTTACCTGATTTATAGAGCTATGAAAGCGTTATAGCTATCTTATATAGCCAAGCTGTATTAAAGGATTTAGGCGACTTCATTAGTTCGGCGTTAGGTTTAACTTGACGTAAAATTCACTATTAAATTACTCTATTTTATGAAGCCTGGGGTAACCGAAAACAAAAGCTTAAATTTGTTTTTTTTCTGAATAGCAAAAAATTGTCTGTGCTACAGAATCTTCAATCCTACTGACATTTTAAATGCGATGTGTGTTAATTAATCTTTCAAGCTAAAACAGGTGAAAAGAATGGAATTAAATTAGATATGGAATAACACATACTTAGGGTACTTTCTTTCCCAATAAATCCACGGGGTTCATGTGAAATCTCAAAATCTTAACCAGTGTTGCAGAACTATCGATAGTTTGACTATCGATTGACTGTTGACCTTGAAAACTATTCAGAATATCGATAGCACGGCCCAACGGTGTATAATGTGTAAATGGCAATATTTTATTTTATTTTATTTTATTTTATCGATAGTTTTATGTCCAATAGAATCAATAGTATTGATAGTATTGTAAAATCAGCCAATAGTGACCAAAAACAATCGATACTATCGATAGTGTAGATAGTTTTGTACCATCGAT
The DNA here is from genome assembly GCA_947563465.1 of Archips xylosteana. NCBI lineage: Eukaryota > Metazoa > Arthropoda > Insecta > Lepidoptera > Tortricidae > Archips > Archips xylosteana. Next base: position 12,620,699 of record OX387355.1, read on the forward strand.
AGTATCGAATTTTCGATACTATCGATTGTATCGATTTTTTTGGTTATCACTGCATGATTTGGCAATACTACCGAAAATTTATTCTATCGATAGTATCGATTGTATTGCCACTATCAAAGCACTATCGATAGTATTGACACGTAGCTCTATACTATCGATAGACTATCAATACTATTGGTTTTGCCTTAAATATTGATAGATTATAGGCAACTCCAATCTTAACCACTAATTCTTCAGATATGAAGCAATGCCCCGATGTTCTTCATATAACGTAATGAAGACCACAATGTAAGTTTGGGAATGGGGAGATTAGTAAATTCCCAGAATTTTAATTCGGGTACCATACCAAATGATTTCTAGATACGAGAAAAGTCGTGGGCGAAGGGTACTCTCAAATAAATCATCATTTTGCAGATTGGATTGTGAGGAATCCTTGCTATTTGATTACCTTCAGAGATGTTGGGAACTTATTCTCATCGTACGGGTCGCTCTAAAAGGTTTCCGCCTCACACGCAAGTTTCCGAAACTTCATCAGCAAGAGTTCGTGATTGAACTTAGACTGTTAGTTACACGATCAAAATATCGGAGCAGATTTCAGAACCAAGGTCTTTTAGATTAATCAATGATTAAATTTTATGTGTACGCACGCGTGTGTATAAGTGTGTGTTTGTTACTCTTGTAATAGATCTATGGATCGGGATTTACATAAGTAAAATTCCAAAAACTCAACCGCTAGGTGCAAACATGTAATTTTACAGAGGCATTTGATTGTTCACGTAACGTAAATGCAGATCATGCTAAGTGCCCGTCTGGCAGCTCGCCCTCTCTCCGGTAAGCTGTAAAAGCCATCAGAGGCAACCAGCAACAGTCCGTCCGAAAAAAAAGTAAATAAAGACTAAGATGTAATCTTTGAGAATATCATGAGAATTTAGTGAAGGATCATATCTGTTTTCTTGTTTGCGTCTCCTCTGTGGACATGGCAAAAATTAAGAGCCTATAGCCAATACTTTTTTGTAGTCTAGTCCACATCGGCGTCCATGTGACGGAGTTCACAGGAGAGACAAATTTTGTTTCTTATGCTGTGTATGTCCCAAATTCCGGAATTCTAATTGAACTGCCGTACTTAATGGTTCAAGCAAAAGAATCCACGGATAAAGGCTAGTGCAGAATAAAAAATAAAATTGGAAGTAATTTCTCCCTCGTTACGGGAAGGGGAATAAAAAATTCAAAACAGCGACTCCAGCTTCCGTTAACGAAGCGAATAAAATTGTTCAACCCTTTGAATAAACCGTGGAAATGGCTGACAATGGCCTATTAACACTCGGTGACAATCTTGTAGAGACTCCTCGGGCGAATGATAATATTTTTCTTTTATTTCCGCCGTCTGCGCGTTTCTGGTTAATTGAGGATCCATTTGGCGAGGTGTTGGCTATCCGCTGCAAATAAAGTGGATTCGACTTGAATTTCTATTCACTTAGCAGCGAGGATTTACGTTTTCCTGCTGGCGCTGTTATAAATGCAATGCGGAAATATTTTTTTTATTATAATAGACGCTGGCGCGGAAAGACGTCGGGGTTCACCAGCTCAGAATCAATCTAATATATAAAAATCTCGTGCCACGGTGTTTGTTACCGAAATCATCCGAAACGGCTCGGCCGATTTTTATGAAACTTTTTTCTCTATATTCGGTAGGTCTGAGAATAGGTCGTAGGCTATTTTTTATACCCCTAGGTGATATGGCAAAACAACGTTTGCGGGGTCAGCTAGTAGTTTTATATAAATTAATTAATAGCAATGAGATCAATTTTATTGAAATTAGTTCCAACGCTACCCATTGCTGCCTAAAATTGTACATATGCTAATTTAACCATAAAAATATCTACTCACCGGATTTACACTTTTTTATATAAAAAAATGTTATTTAAAAGCATTTATTAAAAAAAAACAACAGATAGGCTATTTGGTTGTTTTTTATAAAAGTAACAATACCCTATTCAATTTAAAAACAAAATTACAACGTAAAAACCTTTAACTGCGATTTACTCGAAATAATGTTTTTGTGACATACCCCCTTCATTCACTCATGACTTCAAATATACTTTGTTGTAAATACTTGTTTAGTGATACTTTGAAATAAATTTATATACAGGGGAATATACAATTAAGTACTTTCTTATATACTATACCACCACTTATATGTTTTAGTGGGAGCTGTTTAGGGAGTAAGTGCATGTTAGTCAGTGATTTTTTTATAGGTAAATGATACGTACGCTTGCTTCTGTTTGCTCTCCTTGAATAAATAAATAAATAAATAACATGAAAGAGGCACACACACAGAGATAAATATGATTAATTTAAGCCATTACATTACATTTATTGAGACATTCTATACTAGAATACTTCCCTACCTGTTAATCGTTACGAAAACAAACTAAACAATAACAATTCAGCTTTTTAAAATTCTTTTTCCGGTATCCATTTACATGACTGTGATAAGAAGCACCCTCTATGCAAATCCAAGAGACCCATATATATCTCTATGTTAATTTTAGCTTGGGATAAACCGTTCAACAACAACAAACAAACATATCCAACTACACTGGCAAGCAAATATATCGGCTCAGTTTTCTTAAAAGTTTGTAAAGAATGTTTCCCATTATTTTCGCCCGCCAGTGCATATTACACCCTGCCGCTCTTATACTTATGTATTGATTGATACCAAACCAGGTTAAATTAAAATGTAGGTACTAATAACACATTTTAGACACGCATAAAATAACAATATGATAAAAGATAGTTTTCTTAGAACCGTTTTGCTTTTCTTTTAAGATTTTGTGGTAACATGGACTATGTTTGCTGGTTCGTATGCTAAAAGAATTTGGGTGAACATTTTGGAATAGATTCTATAGACTACGACTAGGCCGCAGAATAGGTTTTATTCTGGAAAATCACAGAAGCACCCGCGAGAAAGTCATAATCCAATTCAACGAAAAGGCGAAGTGCCGATTACTTTAGAGGTGACACGTTTACCCATAAGGTACCTGAGATCTAGTTCATGTTGCTAATAAATCGACGATATATCCCCAGATCAAGAGACATGCTTGTCGCACACTTAGACGCAGATTGTCCCGAAATCGTAAAATATCCTAAACGCAAAATGTCCCAAACGCAAATTACCCTAAACGTATACGTATATTGTAGCGAGGATGACCTGTGGATATTACTTCATAGGATTGGATTAGGATCCATAGTTTACGTTTGGAATGGTTACTCTCAAAATATAAATTCTCAAAATCCATACTAATATTATAAATGCGTCTGTCTGTTAGCTGTTCATACTTAAATCGCTGAGCCAATTTACATGAAATTTGGCATGGAGATAGTACTTATGATATGACTCATAAGTTACGAGTAATACCGTGTATGATATGCTTAAGGCATTTTGGGTTTAGGTCATTTTGCGTTTAGGTCAATTTGCGTTTGGGTCATTTTGCGTTCGTAAAATAGGTCTTTGTGCGTCGGGGGGTTGTCGCATCACTTCTGATTAAAAGATACCTTTAATAGACTAGTTGTATTCTGCTGACAGTCATCAACATCATTCATCAGCCAGAAGATGTCTATTATTGAACAAAGACCTCCCTGTAGAACACCGTAATGAACGAACACTTGCAACTTCCATCAAATAGTTGTACGCCACTCTTGCGATGTCATCGCCAGTGGAAGGCCTGCCAACGTTGTCATCCGGGTCCTAGCCGCCACTCGATGAACCTTTCTCCCCCGACGGTTATCTGTTCTTCGTGTTAGTTTTGCCTATCGATAGTCCAATATCGACTACCGATACTATCGATTCCTATTGATAGTTAAGACAAATCAATAGTATCGATAGTCTGTCGATAGTATCGCCACGTGCCAATACCGTCCATGGGCAGTGGTGCTCACTTACCATCAGGTGACTCAGTTATCACCCTATTTCATATAAAATATAAGCAATCATCTAAGTAATGATGCCTGCCCATAGTTTAGGCTTTTAATAGCTATCGATACTACGAAACGATAGGACTATCGATAGTTGAATCTGTTGTTGCAACACTGCAAGATAAAATATATTTTCGTATTAAAAACGTAATTTTATTCCAGTCGATTAAGATCAAATCAAATATTTAAGTACCTATTCCCGAGAAAGCGGCGGAGACATAGCTTTGAACTTTTGCGAGTGAAAAGTTGAACCGATTTTATATTTTAAGATTGCTTATTTTGCAATAACAGATTGTCTTATCTGATTAGTCAGTCTTAATTATATTCTTGATAATACTTCATTTAACGAAATATCATACTCCGCATAATTTGTGCTTCCAAGTTGTTGTTTTCCAACATTATACAACAACATACGAAAGAGAAACAACCCGCCCCAGTTCTGCTTTGTTTTGACTAAAACTGCGGTATGTATATAAGTCAGTATCTATAGTATATATGTGAAGCCTAAACACTGACGTTTTGTAGATTTATACGACGCGGCATATAAAGTTTGTAGGAAGATTGCGATAAGTGTGCATTTGTTTTTAATTTTTTGCTTTTAGCACCGCTGTTTTACTTTATTCAACGCTTTATTCGGCTTTAATAGTATTTTTTTTATCAATGTACTCATAAATATTCTAGTTTGATAGATTAAATAGTATTTAAATACGATAACTTTACGTTCGGTAAGTTACAGAGTGAAGCCATAACTTTTAAACAGATTTCTATGAAAATTTAAAAATGCATGCATTTTAATTATAATATAAGTTCATTTTAAATTTAGACTGAAATTTATTACAAGACTAGTCTTTTTAACTAATACCTAAACACTTTATTTGTATAATAAAGAAAACGTGCAGTTGTTTTTATACCAGGTAAACGTGCCTGTACTCGACATTGACCCAATACATGGCACCTTCAATCTTATGTCAAAGTAAGAGAGGTGACAGATGGGTGCCATCAACTGGGCGTTACTAAATAAAAGTACCTGGGCGACCGAGCTCTGCTCGGGCAGAAACTCGGTACCAATCGTTTTCCCAGAGATAAGACCAAGCTAGATCAATTTTTCATCCCCGAAAACCCCCAAATACCAAATTTCATCAAAATCTTTGGAGCCGGTTCCGAGATCAAAACACCGGAGGGGTGGGGGGGGGGGGGGGGGGGTGAGAGGGGGGAGGGGATGCGGGGGAGGGAGCGCGGGGTAATTAAAGGGGGGGGATGAAAATTTCATTGATTTGCCGTAGGATGCACCGTTTTCAAGATATTTGACAAAAACACCGGAGGGGGTGGGGGGGGGAGGGGGGTGAGTCACGTTAAACTATCGTCCGTAAACCGACTTTACAGACAACCGGCTTTTCCTGTTCTGTGCTCCCAATAGGGAACGTGCACATAGACGGTGCTGCCAACTGGTGCCATAAGGGTGCCATCAATTTGAATGTTTTACCTTGATAAGTTTGTTTTACTGTCCGCATAGTGTCTCTTCTGTCGCATTACTGCTGCCGCCTATAGTTACTGCACGTTCCCTATAATACTTTTTCTAACAAAAAAGTAACTTTTTCTCACAAAAGAAGAAACTTGACGTTTTCTCATGAAAAATAAACTTAAAAAAAAAATTAAAAATCTTGAAAAAAAACGTGGAATCGAACCGAGGTCGGCTGGATCCGTGACCACCCGATTTCTAATGTGCCATTATGATCTGCTCGAAGTCGGCGAAATTTAGCTTTATATTCTAATGCAAACAAAAATAGCCGGAAAACACGAGTAAAAGCGATTTTCTGAAAATGAAACATAGCTAGATCAGTTTTTCATCCCCGAAACCCCCCACATACCAAATTTCATCGAAATCGTTGGAGCCGTTTCCGAGATCCTGATTATATATATACATATATATATATATACAAGAATTGCTCGTTTAAAGGTATTAGATATTCAAGGTTTCTATCTTGAACTATTAACATATGTTGGTCTCCATGCGTCACATACTTAAATCAGATACTAACATATGAATGTTGACTAAATATTTATCAACAGTAATGAAGAGTGTCTTCTCGTGAACATTAGATTATTTGAAAGCGATTATCAATTTAATTTTGAGTTTTTAAATTAAAATGCACTGATGGACATACCCAGCCTTATAGTATTAAGCTTTTCACGTTTAATGAATACGTTTATACCGGTTCTACGATCCACTCTAGTCTTCACGGAGAAAGGAAAATAAAGCTTTGTATGCATCAGGCAGCTGTACTTAAGTAAAGAGCTTTTCCAAACTAAGTACAATTGCTAAGAGGTAAATAAGATGTGCACTTTCTTCCAAATACGCTGTGTGTACTCGGCACTATAACTTAATAAGCGTCCAATTAGATTTTAGAACAAATCTGAAGCTAGGTACGTAATAGCAAAGGCCATTCCAGCATATTAGATAAATTTTATAAAAAGCAATAAAAGTAAAAGTCAAAATCTAACTATCTTTATATATTACTAGCGTCCCACCCCGGCTTCGCACGGGTACAACTATATTATTTATTTATTTATTTATGGAGAACCAACAGCTTATACAATACATCTTAAACATTACAGTAAACACAGCAAGCCAATTACAGGTTCTCGCTGACAATTACAGTGTAACAATAAGGCAGTATGCCCACACAGTCCCTTCGGACACACAAAAAAGAAAAAAGAGAAAAAAACTACTTAGTGACAAATAATTCAGCACTATTTTATCGGAGGAGAAAAAATAATCAAGTCCCTAACCTAACAAACTTAATCTACAGTAAGGAACAACGCTCAATGCACGCTCTCAAAAAATCGATTCACCAAAGTACGTCTCAAGGTGTCAGTGTTAACATTAAACACGTCAATATCAAGCTCCTTCGTTAGTTTATTATGCATGTAATACACATATAAACCTTCCTCTTGAATCACTTTATCTATTATAGCTTTTACCCGCCCCGCGGCTTTGCTCGCGTGAACCTTAAATATTTCAGAGAAGCAAGCAATTATGCAAGCAAGCCTGTAGCAAGCATGCACGCAAGCATGTAAGCAAGCATGCAAGCTTGCAAAAAAGCATGCAAGGAAGCATTCAAGCATGCAAGAAATCATGTAAGCGAGAATCCAAGCAGGATTCTAGCGAGCATGCAAGCAAGCACGCAATCAAGCAAGCAAGCACGCAAGCAAGCACGCAAACAATCACGCAAACAATCATGCAAGCAAGCATGCAAGCAGTATGCAAGCAAGCATGCAAGAAAGCATGCAAGAAAGCATGAAAGCAAGTATGCAAGCGAGAATCCAAGCAGTATTCTAGCGAGCATGCAAGCAAGCATCCAAGCTAGCATGCAGGCAAGCATGCAAGCAAGCATGCAAGCAAGCATGCATGCAAGCAAGCACGCAAGCAAGCACGCAAGCAAGCACGCAAGCAAGCACGCAAACAATCATGCAAGCAAGCATGCAAGCAAGCGTGCAAGCAGCATGCAAGCAAGCAAGCTTGTAAGAAAGCATGAAAGCAAGCATGCAAGTGAGAATCCAAGCAGGATTCTAGCGAGCATGCGAGCAAACATCCAAGCAAGCATGCAAGCAAGCATGCAAGCGAGCATCCAAGCAGGCATGTAAGCGAGCATGCAGGCAGGCATGCTAGCAGGCATGGAAGCAGACATGCAAGCAGGCATGGAAGCAAGCAAGCATACTAGCAATCAAGGATGCGTGGAAGCTTACCAAATTTCGTCTAAATCGGTTAAGTGGTTATTGATTCTCCAAACAAAGTTTCACCCCCTTTTCACCTCCTTAAAGGGCGATTTCCGGGATTAAAACTATTCTATGTCCTTTCCCGGGACTCAAACTATCTGTATACTAAATTTCATCTAAATCGGTTAAGCGGCTTAAGCGTGAAGAGGTAACAGACAGTCAGACAGACAGACAGACAGACAAACAGACAGACAAACAGATAGACAGACAGATACACTTTCGGATTTATAATATTAGTTTGGAATTAGTACGGATAGACTGCTGGCTCTGTGAGGTGTAGTAGATCTCGCGAGTTTTATGAAATTGTTTTATGAAACGCACCTCTCTCGGCCCCTTTCTAATCATACCCCCCAGCCCCTGTACCGCGCGGGCGAAGACACATTTAAACGGTCTAGCTATAATAATCTACTCTTATAATCCTCTAGTGGCTTTTTCATTAAATTAAAATAAAAAAATATTTAAGGGGGCTCCCATACAACAAACGTGATTTTTATAGATAATTGTACGGAACCCTTCGTGCGCGAGTCCGACTCGCACTTGGCCGGTTTTTTTTAATTGGCAGGCAGGTCCCACCGAAATGATCTGTATTTTATTTGGAATGTTTATTTTATCTACACTAATATATTATCTTTATTAACATTTTGGGATAAATAAAGATAATTAAACTTATACATATATAAGTATGCTAATTATAACGAACATGACTCAATCACTACATAGTCGCTTCCCTCTGTCTGTCTGTCTGTCCCTATGTATGCTTAGATCTTTAAAACTACGCAACGGATTTTGATGCGGTTTTTTTTAATAGATAGAGTGATTCAAGAGGAAGGTTTATAATGTATAACACATGCATAATTGCACCCGAGCGAAGCCGGGGCGGGTCGCTAGTTTGTCTAAATTTCCAAAATAAAAAACTTACGCATTTATTTATATTGACATTTTTAATTACGTAATATTTTTTGAACGGAATGTCCGATTTCGATAATTCAAAAAGAAATCAACAGGTACCTATTGAACCAGTCTTGAATACGAAATAATTTATTTGGATAAGAATTAATACAAAGGTGTGGATAACATGGCTTGATTTTGATAGGCATTTCTATCATCTTTTAAAATGTAAAAAAATAGTAATAGTGACGTAACTACAATAGTTGGTCATATGGTCTCGCGAAGTTTTTTGTAGATATTGATACGTTCTATAATATTGTAGAATATTTTTTTGTTCTATCATCAATACTTTCTGCAGCGCATGCGATGAAAGACATTTTATGGCTAATTTTTTTACACCTTGGGTTGGTTTTAGTAAGATTTACTGAGGATCTCTAATTTTTTCTAGTAATAAATATAGCCTATGTTACTCAGTGATAATGTAGCTTTCTAACGGTAAAAGAATTTTTGAAATCGGTCCAGTAGTTTTTGAGTTTATTCATTACATACAAAAATACAAATCTTTCCTCTTTATGATATTAGTGTAGATTAGTGTAGATAGTGTAGATGTAGATGTAGAAGTGTAGATGTTGATGTAGATGTAGAAGTGTAGATGTACATAGTGTAGATGTAGAAGTGTAGATGTAGATGTAGATGTAGATTTTTTATTTCCTTTGTTTTTAATAAGTACTTACTTATGAAAGTCGAAGAATCCACTATTGATTCGGAAAATCCTGTTTAGATTGAGAAGCATTAGACAAGAAACTTAACAAGGTAGGTATTCATATTACCTACAGTGCGAAGCTACAGTGTTATTAAATTACAAATATTTAAAATATTAACAACTATTTTTTTTTTAATATACATTACACATGTCGCAGGGATGGATATGTTCAAAACAGAGTTTTGAGCAAATCTCTAAGGGATATCAAGCAGGATAATGGGAATCAATTTATCATTAGCCTAGAAAAAATTAGCTATTTGATCAAATCCCTGTTCAGTGAAATGAAAAAATCAGCCAAACGGCAACTCGTTTTTTCATTTCACCAGTACGCTTAGTATAAGTTTTACTTCACCAAAATACTTCTCGATCGCGTTTACGTAAAAATTTCTATTCTATGGAAACATGGACGCGCGCGCGCGGAGACGCTGTCCTTGTTTCCATAGTAATTGATTTTTTTACGTAAACGCGATCGAGAAGTATTTTGGTGAAGTAAAACTTATACTAAGCATACTGACTTGTTTAAATCCCTGAAACATGTCAGTGAGTTGACGAAACTAACTCGCAAAGTCAACTCGTTTTATCATTTCACTGGAAGACACGTTCAGTGATATGATAAACTCTCTACTGGGTGATTTTGATTTACTTGCGCGTGTTTCATAATTTATTAATCTGATCCTGCAGAGAGACTTCGAGCATAGCCCTCTCCATCGCCCTCTGAGTGACTTTGAGCTTTCTTGTCAGTCCCGTCTTTAGCGGCCACGTCTCAGTCATCACTGGCAACTCTAACTGGTCAAAGACACTGCGGTACATTGGATGAAATTGATAGGTATAGTCCTCTAGTTTTAATTAATATAAGCCTAATGTTTTCAGTATTAGTTGAGGTTTGCTGATTAGCAAATTGCACATGAAACTAGAGCGCCTATGTGCACTGTTGGTTGTGGTGGCAATTAATCCAGTGATAAATTCAAACGCAAAGCTTTTTATAGCCCTGATTAAAATGTTTATTTTAGTAAGTTTTATTGTACGAGTTAAAAACTATTAACTACGTACTCCTATATCTACATAGTATTTTTTTATTAATGTGGAATATTCGGGCGAAGTTAAAATACGACCTGTAATTGTTGACCCAGAAAAAATGACAATAATCCTCGATTTGAAAATTCAAATCTTCATCTAATGCCTTAAGGGTTCGAATTATCTCATCATCATCATCATTTCAGCCGAAAGACGTCCACTGCTGAACATAGGCCTCCCCCAAGGCTCGCCAAACAGATCGGCCTTGCGCCATCCGCATCCAATGCGTTCCCGCCACCTTCACCAGGTCGTCGCTCCATCTTGTTGGAGGCCTACCTACACTGCGTCTTCCGGTCCGCGGACGCCACTCGAGAACCTTTCGGCCCCATCGGCCGTCAGTTCCCTGCCCACTGCCACTTAAGTCTAGCGATTCTTCGAGCTATGTCTGTGACTTAAGTTCTTGCGTGGATTTCATCATTTCTTATGCGATCCCGCAGTGAAACTCCAAGCATAGCCCTCTCCATCGCCCTCTGAGTGACTTTGAGCTTTCTTATGAGGCCCATCGTTAGCGGCTACGTCTCAGTGCAATAAGTCATCACTGGCAACACACACTGGTCAAAGACTTTTGACTTGAATTATCTAGTCGTGCATTATTGAAGTTAATTCAAGGTTGACATAGGGGATCGAACACTAACCACACTTGAATATTTTTGTAGGTAAGTCGGGTTAGTTTGACCAATTGGTAAAAAAATGCAGGGTTCTTCTATTGTGATCGACCAATACTTTCATACATTGGTGGATGTTTAAAGTTTACCGCGTTAGAAGCGTGACTAAGTACGCTGAGAATTAAAAATTCATACGAAAAACCCTTTCGGGGGTGTTCAATCAAACTACTCAGCTTATCATGGTTATGTGAGCTCAATATTACGGTATGGTCTGATCATCTGGGGTAACTCACCCGACATTAAACGAGCCTTTATATGTCAAAAAAAATGTATTCGAGCCGTAAGTGGAGTAGGACCTTTAGAACCATGTAGACCCTTGTACAAAGAGCTGAATATACTTACCTTAGCAGGGCAATATGTATTAGAAGTTGGCTTATTTGTATGGTCAAACCCAAACTTTTATAATAAATTATTAGTGAATCCTAGACTCAGAACCAGAGATGTTGCAAAACTAGCCAAGCCAACACAAAAAAGCGCACTGTATAGCAAAAATTGTTACGCGATGTCAATACAAATATATAATCATATACCGTTAATAATTAGACAAATCACGAAATTAGCAAACTTTAGTAAAGAATTAATAAAATGGTTAAAAGACAGATGTTTTTACAGTGTAAAGGAATTCTTGGAATGTAATAATAAATAATTTGGTAAATTTGCATTGCCTGATAATGTGACTTATGAAAATGATCAATCAAACGAATTTATATTGTTTTAATTGTATATTATTAATTCTTTGACATGTTTATGTAATTATTTTTTCACATTTAGTTTTAAGACGACAAATTTTTGCATGCTTGTAATAGCTAAGTGTGTGTACAATAATTAACTTTACTAACATCGATTTAATCCCACGCTTAATGCAAATAAATTTAATTTCATTTCATTTCATGAGCTAAAGTATTCTAGAACGATTTTAAAACAATTTACTGTAATACCTTCTCTACTTTTGGGTCATACACACCGTAAGAAACAAAAGTTGTCTCTCTTGTGGACATAAAATTCTAAGGGACTCCGAGTCAGCAATCTTAAGATTTGTCTAAATGGGCCACAAGTTCGCCAGGCGCCCCACACACCTATGTAGATTTGTATAATAAATATTGGTTATAGACCCTTTACTTTTACCATGTCCACAGGAGAGACGCGAACAAAAAAATGTGTATGACCCTTTTACACTTTTCTGTGTTTTATCTACAACTACATAGATGTTAGCTGAATAATGTGTTTATCACTAACCCGCGGGAATTATGCTATTTTTCGAGATAAAATCTATTCTATGTCCTTCTCAGGATCTCAAACTATCTTCACTTCATATCAAATTTCATCTAAATAGCGGTTTAAGCGTGAAGAGCTGTTGCCCGCGACTCTGTCTCTGTCGGTTAAAAAGTATCCTTTCTTCATCAGATGTGGTAAAGTGGTAGAATAAATAAATAAAATAAATAAATAAATATCACGGGACAATTCACACCAATTGACCTAGTCCCAAAGTAAGCTAGGCAAAGCTTGTGTTATGGGTACTAGGCAACGGATAAACATACATACTACATACTTAAATACATATTAAATACATATTAAACACCCAAGACCCGAGAACAAACATTTGTATTTTTCATACAAATATCTGTCCCGACACGGGAATCGAACCCGGGACCTCAAGCTTAATAGTCAGGTTCTCTAACCACTAGGCCATCTGGTCGTCAGAAGTAACAAACAGATAAACAACGTTGAAAAACAGCTTTGCGGCTTGACGCAACATTATGCTGAGTGGGGCCCAATTTATACTATTCGATGATTTTTATTTGTACTATCTTTTCCTGTCAACTGTATTTCCTGTGTATCGAATATGTGTAAATAAACATCTCTCTCTCTCTCTCTCTCTCTCTCTCTCTTTCATACACGCACTTTTGCAGTTATAATATTATTATGGGTAGATAAATGTGCAAAGATACATAATATTTGTATTGGTTCGCTGTAATGGCGTTACAATTACTTACAACAATTAACAATTACTTTGCTCACCCGCGACCAACCACCGCCGCGTTGGTCGCGGGTGAGCAAAGTAATTGTTCCAGTTCATTGATATGGACCTCTGCAAAGTAACGCCTGATTCAATAAATTAAATAAATAAAAATTATGTGGCTTTTAGCCATATAGGCGCCTCGCGTCCTAATCCTAACGCGTGACATTGCGATTACTCTTATGACCAGTTCTGTAGTTCTCGTTATCGACAACCATAATATCGTATGTAAACTGAACATTAATTCTACTTCTATTAATGGTACAGCACTTACGATAAATTTTGCGTTAGCGTTAGGAAAAAATATGACCGCGTTGCGGGAAAACAACAAGAAATATTAGGTCTAGGCACAAAATTACTTTTTATTTTTGCGAGGCCAGTGGATGTGATTATACCTACGGCAAACAGAGGTCGAGTTTTTAAGTCCAATTTTTATAAAACTGGTTACATACATGTTTTGTTTTCCCATCTACAATATAACCATACTATTATAGGCTTTGAGTTGATGTACATAAACGTTTTGTCAACGCACGTCAATGATTTCCGTGAAATAATTTTAATATTAGGCGTGTACGGCTGTATATTAGAATTTTTGCACGAGATCGGGACTCTTCTGCCAAAATCGGGACGGGTGGCAACTGTGTGGGTATATTATGATATTATTGACAACTTTCTCGAAGCAAATGGAAAATTATGATCGGGTGATATTTCCCTGTAAAATAAAACTAATGTTGTTATACGAACGCTTTATTGTTGTGCTGAAAAAATCATTTTTCATCCTCACGTAACAAGATGTCAGCTCCAAAGCTGACCTTTATCATTGTCAATAAACTGCGTATTCGAATATATTGCACAGCTTATCCAACTGTAATGCTATACAGTTGGAATTTAAAGTCAGACATCGATAACTTAATATACATGTACTTACCTACATAGATTGCTGTGCTCAAATCCGAGGTGAATATTTGCCTTTTTACGGGTTTTTCAGATAGTACCCGCTCAGCAAATATTGTTAAAATTGATATCATCATCTTCATTTCGGACGAAAGACGTCCACTGCTGAATATAAGCCTCCCCCAAGGTTCGCCAAGCATCTAACGCGTTCCCATAACTTTAACCAGGTCGTCGCTGCATGCGTCTTGTTGGAGGCCTAACTCTACTGCGTCTTCCAGTCCATGGACGACATTCGAGAACGATGTACCCTGCTCACTGCCACTTGAGTCTGGCGATTCTTCGAGTTAACCGTTTATGAAAACGAAGGACAGTACCGAAGCCGTATCTTATTTGATCTTCTTCTTCTTCTTCTTTTTTTGCCATTCTGAACCTCTAAGGTGTAGGCCTCCTTCAGTTTATGCCATCTGTTCCGGTCTTGAGCAGTTTCCAACCACTTTGTTCCCGCCAGTCTTTTGATGTCATCGTACCAACGCATCTGCGGTCTTCCTCTCGGGCGTTTCTCGCCCCACGGTCTCCATTCTACCACTGCCCTGCACCACGAGCTATGCTTACGGGCGATATGACCAGCCCATATATTTGATCTAAAACGTTGTAATTTGTCCTTCTGCTGCTGCTGTGTTCATCATCATGGAAAGATAATGACGACGGCGTAGAGAGTGAAGTTAATGGCACATGGCATATACGAGTACTAGGTATATTACTTAACCCTCTAGGCGGACTACGCCACTACAATGATCAATGAATCCTATTGCTCACTTATGGTCAGGTAATTGACTTACTCGCTGGCCACCTTATCTCATAAAAAAGTCCTGGCTGACTGACTCATCAATGTCATCAATGTGTCGTTACAGTGTGTATGTTTTTTGTGTTTAGTTTTAAATGGGTCCCACTGAAAAACAGCGTTGTGGCTTGCCTCAACATCATGCTGAGTGGGGCCCAATTTATACTATTCGATATTTATTTGTATATTTCCTGTCAAATGTATTTTTTTTTCTGTGTTTGTATCGAATATGTGTAAATAAACATCTCTCTCTCTCTCTCTCTCTCTCAATGTCCAGCCTAAACCTTTGGACGTCAAAGCTTAAGGACCAATTTCTGGGAATTCCCGCGGAATATTAGTTAGCTAGTAAATTTACAATATTTTTTTATTTGTTAGTATTACATTTTTGTGGCATGGGAAGGCCCCAACAAGAACAATAAAGGGTTTACCCAATCCATACATAATTACCATACACTACAAAAAGATACGTTTTTCTTCCATAGATAATTTACAGAAAAAAGACCTTGGGGGTTGAAGTCAGCCTATGCAGTACGCCTATCTAAATATAAGCTAGGTAAAATTTATTTTAGAATGGCATATCAGCTCTGTAATACAGAATGAACCATTTACTATCTTTACTTTACTTGGCCGTCAGGACGAGAGTGTAAGAGTATGGGATGATTTAATACAGTCGTCCGAGAGCTCGTCAAAATCTCATCACAGTCTGGACATAAAGAGCTCGACGTGGCACCTTGTTGCTAACGATTTTATAAGCAGACGTTCTTTAGCTGCTGTTTAAAAACATATTTAAATAATAAAAGAGACAAATATGGAATTGGCGCTGGCTTGCATAGTAAGAATAAAATTTTAATCCTTGTTAAAAGCAAGTCTGTCGTATTTTATGCGGGCATCACTGCAATCACATTTAACGTTTCTTTCAGTCAAATAATACAAGAAAATGTTAGAAAAGGGAAGTAAATTGTGACAACGCGCACGTTAGACAACAATTAAGGTCTTGGGTTGGACGACCAAAAGACTTCTTTCATAACTAACACTTTTAGGGTTCCGTACCCAAAGGATGCCAACGGGACCCTATTACTGAGACTCCGCTGCCGGTCTGTCTGTCCGTCCGTCTGTCACATGGCTCTATCTCTTGAACCGTAGTAATAGCTAGAAACTTGAAATTGTCACCGATTATGTATTACTGAGGCCGCTTTAACAACAAATACAAAAATTTAACGATGCCACAGACAGACAGACACACACACACACACACACACACACACACACACACACACACACACACACACACACACACACACACACACACACACACACACACACACACACACACACACACACAAATAGCGGTCAAACTTATAACACCCCTCTTTTTGTGTCGGGAGTTAATTTGTGTCGGGGGTTAAAAATACTTCAATGCGCAATATCAAAATTCTAGCATGTGTCCTTCGCGACGGAAGGCGGATCCGCCGAGGGCTTTGACTGCATTGAATTCCTCACCGTGGAATCTTTCGCTTTGTGCGCTGTAATGCAAATCAAGGGAAGCTGCGATTGCTCCCGTATTCGCCCAGTTTAATAAAGAGCTGAACCTAGACCAAGACGAACGACTTTCAAATAAGTAGCTTAATTATTTGGTTGGATAACACTTTATTTAAAAATTGGAACAGTGGTTGTTAAATATCAAACGGGATGAGTTAGAAAAGTAGTTTTAAAGTTAGAAGTTTAAAAAAAACTGACCTGCGATTGACCATTTCGCTTGTTGGTAAGTACAAATGAAGTTCAAGATAGTTCAGTAAACCGCTGAACCGATTTGGATGAAATTTGGTATGGAGATAGTATGAGACCCTGGAAAAGACATAGGATAGTTCTTAGGGTTCCGTACCCAAAGGGTAAAATCGGGACCCTATTACTGAGGCTCCGATGTCCATCCATCTGTCCGTCCGTCCGTCCGTCCGTCTGTTACCAGACTGTATCTCATGAACCGTGATAGCTAACCTGAAGCTTTGTGCAATTATTTGACACATCGCAGTATTATACGTACCTACATTTTTGTAGTCTCCCTTATGTTACAAGAAATCAGTAGGTAATGACACACAATGAGTGTAAATTTTACATTTCTACCTAAAAATAACATACGCAACAACGGACACTGTTTTTAAATGTTCACAATTCTACAACTTCCTATGGCTATGTACATGAAAAATTCAATTAGATATTTTTACGTTTCCCCTACTTATTCCCGCTGTCCCGAGGGTAATATAGCCGCAACAAACTCGGTATTGTCGGAGAGGAAAATAAACGAAGCACTCATTTACACCACATGCCATTGTTGGCTAATATTGCTTGCGTAAGATGCTTATAATGCTAACAATGTTAGAAAACTTTGTTGGCTTCCTTTGTCCCTTTTAGATATAAAATTTATTTATTCCTTTTATGTTTCTATCCATGTGATATTTTAGGTATAAACGGCCACTTTTCTCATGATTAAAAACCGTTTGAAGTAACAAGGCATGAGTGCTCACGGCAATAAATAATTGAAATCGCATTTCGCTATCGCCGGTTTTGTAAACTACTGAAATTAAAGTAGTTCCACGCCATTATTTACAACGTAACATTTCTCATTTCTACAGAAAACTCGGTAATAGGTGATGATTAATAGCTCCTTTCAGTTCCGTGAAAAGAAATTCCGTAGTGCGAGCGCTCATGGCTCGACTTCTAATACCTAGATTTAGTTTGAGAAGTGAATTGCACGGGATTCCACAGCAGGATTCCCTCTTTGTCCGCGTGATGCAAATCAATTGAGTGCTCCAATCGCTCGCTTTCTTCATAAGGCGATTGCGAGCACCCATTCCACTCAGTCGATGGAAAATCGAAGTAAATTAAGGAGCGTCTTACTTTTCGCTGGGATTAGACTCTTTAATATAAAAAAAATCTTGCCTCTTTGTTGAGAATAAGCATCGTTATCAACGTTTGAAAAGATTAAACCGAAAACCTCATTTTTTTTAAATCACGTTATTTCTAGACTAAGTAGTCTCTGTCAGGTTATTTTCTTTAATTGACCTAACTACGCAGGCAGATATAATTATGTAATAGGTACTCGTATCATATCTGTACAATATCCAGAGCTTTACATTTTAATGTTCTTAAAAAAAAATGCCTAACAAATTCTTCCTTAGCAATGCGCATAATTTATAATGCCTCGTCGGCGTCTAATCTTATTTGAAAGGCAATTTCATCAGATTGAATTCGGCATAATTTATCAAATTGCACGTCTGCAATGCACATGCACCCCGGCTCAGCTGGTGGATAGCTGTGAGGCAATTTTTTATCTGTACCACCCCTCGCGTCAGAGCCATCCCCAGGGAATAAAGGGAGGGAGAGAACCGAATTCCCGATCTGTATCTTACTTAGGCTGTGGTTTCCGCAACGATTTTCACAAGATTTCACAATAAATAACGAAAAGATTTTTCCCAAATAAACTTTATTGGTATTATAAATTGCCTTTGATAACAATAATGGCTGATTATTTTAAATTCTTTTCTAAAAAGCGTCCTTCGCGGAGGGTTAAAATTGCGGGACTTTAAGGAAATGCCAAATAAGTTGTTTTGAGTTTTTTAAGTGAAGCCTTTTAAAAGTTTTTCGTGTCGAATTCCTGCGAAGTAAGATTAGAAGCGTAATATTTAAATGGGTTTATAGGTCTACCGACATTCAACGGTTCCTGAGGCTAATTTTTAGAGAGTTATATGCCATGTTATGCTGTAATTCAATTCCAAATTTTCATGTATTCAAGCGATCGCTATATTTAAGATTGCACTCAATAATTGTCTTGGTTTGGTGCCGTAAAAAGAGTGATAATATTAATGTGGCGGGCGATTTAAAAAATAGTTTTACTATGAATCACTCAATTTTATTCGCGTTCATAATTCCGAATCGATGTCTATGGATTTTCTTTTCGTTTACATGGCAAAATCCACCTGGTATGGACGATGTCGATTTTATAGCAGTTTGAAAGCTGAAGCTGAAACAGATTTTATCAATTTTATATTAGATTCAAATAAAAATACCCCTTAGAATTTTCTTCAGCTCTCTAATATGGTCGTACATGCACTCTGAACGCGTTGGTAATTAATTAGAGCCGATTTTCCACCAATCGTAATTACTTCTGCCTCTTGCCGCTGCGCTAATTCCATTTCTTAATTGAGCCGTGCAATGGAGTTCGATCTATACGTGAATTAGTTTTATTTGAAGTGACATGTTTGGACAGGTTTAATATCGTGAAGAACATGACGAAGGGTCGGATTTCTTAGACAACATTTTTAGTGAATAGATACTAATTTGTCTACGTATAATTCTTTTAACGTTATCCCGCTGTAACTATTCATGTTTCCGGGATAAATGCATCTTATGTGTTAATCCGGTTAAATTTCGACTAGACGTTTTAGCGTAATAGAGTACCTAACAAACATACTTTCACATACCTATGTAGGATTTTTATTAGTAAGAATAAGATTCCTTTTGAATTTTTTTTGCAATTAAATTGTAATGTTTTTCAAGATTTGCAAGACACGCAAAAATGATTCTAGTACCTCTTGCAATTCCCAATGACCTAACTATGGGTCTATAATAGATAAGTTTATATTTTTGGTATAAGTTCTTTAAAAAGATTGGTAATTTTACCATGAGTT
The DNA here is from genome assembly GCA_947563465.1 of Archips xylosteana. NCBI lineage: Eukaryota > Metazoa > Arthropoda > Insecta > Lepidoptera > Tortricidae > Archips > Archips xylosteana. Next base: position 12,640,278 of record OX387355.1, read on the forward strand.
TGGGGCTCCCGATATTTTTAACGAAATAGTTCTGCATTTAACTTACGATAAAACTTCAACAAGCAACTGCATATCTTGTTTCGGCTTTTCTTGTTAGACATCGGATCGGACCCTCTTCGACACCATATAAAGAACCTTAAAAATATTATTTATTCCGGAAAGCAATAAACGAATCACCTCACGATTAGATTTATAGAGGTTTTCTCAAATGACCATAAAACTTGAAAGAAACATGAAAGGCCTCCCTGAAATCGTTTATTGAGGCAAATTGGTTTATCGCGATTTATTACGGTATTTTGTTCTACCAACACCCACGTATACATTTTTGGGAGATCCGCTCACCTTAATGCTAAATAAAACATACACGTGTGTAACGTAATAGACATTACCTACTTGTAATTTGATGAAGCATGTGTGAGCTGTAAGTATTGATATTACCAATGCCCAGCGACGCAACTGTAAGCCATGAATTAATAACTTTGTTTAATATTTACTAGCATTTGGGTTTCAAATCCAGGATTAAGTATATTGGAATAGCCACTCTTGAGATTTATGTATGTACTTAGTCTACATCTTAGTCCTTTCTTTGTCTTTGTTTTTTTCCGTTCTTTTACTTTTGTGTTTTTATTATCTGTGTTTGTATGTATCTTGGATTGTTACTATTGGCAAATAAAGTTATCTTTCTTTTGAGTGATGCCGGTTTTAGCTGGTGGACGTCTATATCAATGAACTAGAACAACAAAAATAACAAACCAAATGTACAATATACAAAACATATAAAAGTAGAAAAGCAAACAGGAGGGTAAAAATGTTGCAGTTTATAAATACCTACGTTTCTGGTTTTCTAACTACTTAAAAGCCGTTTTTAACTATATCCACTCGTACGATTTATGCATGCAACTGTAGGTGCCAATTTATTTATTTATTCCAAGCAAAGAAAATAATGACATTGTTTGAAATCACTTGTGAAAAAAGCACGTGAGTGGATATTACAGTCACAGTTAGTTACAATGTCCACATTTGGTGCGGAAATCAAAGGCAATCACGGTCTACATTCCCTACCGAATATGTGCCACTTAAGAAGCATATCAAATGTATACAATTTAGACACTGAGCCAAGTATAAATATCTCGCGCTCGTCCAACACTTTCGTTCACAAATCTTGGCAACTCTCAGCATATTTGCTTTAAAGCCTTCCTAAGACTTGGCACCGGTCTAGATTTAAACTTGAAACGATTAAAATACAGTAATTGAAGCTCATAAAGTTGAATGTGTTATCATAGGCTATAAACTACATAGTTATTAATCTTTGAAAAGCAGTCAGCAAAATCTGGAATTATGGAACCAAGATTCATGACTACACCATTTCAGAATTTTTTCAGTGGTAGGTATAAGATTTTGTCATAAATAAAGTCTCGCCATACTGTGAAACTAGTCCGATGTGATATTAAACGTAATATTTAACGCTAATTTCAAAAAGAAGCCGGCGTGCGAGCTCGTTACGCGAGTACCAAGGAATATAACCCACAATGATGATTGCAAAATATGAATCTGGCAAGTTGAGGTTAAACTAACACGCCGGGGTATGAAACAATGTCATATATCTTGACAGATACACCTACAGCTGTCGTTTTTGGCACAATCTAATTAAAACATTTAAAAAGCCCCAACGCAATTAGGTCTCACATATGTTTGAAAATAAAACTAAGTAATGCCCATTATGCATCCAAAATCTCTTTCACAGTTACAAAAGAGCTGATAGTTTTAAAACGGCTGAACCAATTTTTACAAAACATAGCTAAGAACACTCCCGACTAAATCCTCGTTTTTACGTCGAGGGTTAAAAACAGTACACATTCAATGATCGTTTCGAGACAGACCAAATTTCTGAAAAGAGCTGCTGAGACAGTTTTGTCATACCGCGATGTGTAAAGCCCAGTTTAGACATGCAAAAAAATCGGGCAAGTTGAACCTACTCGTATTACATTGCGGCGCTCAATTGACCGCCACAAACTATTTGGCTTTCAGCCGCGAAATGTAATGCAACTTGCACGATTTTTCTCGCAGGCTTGAACTGGGCTTTAGTTTTGTCTGTAATAACATGTGTCATGAAAGTCTGTAAACCGTATAAAAATTAAATGTTTTACTGCAATCCTAATAACTCCACACTAAAATTAAACATAACTAGAGCGCTACTAAACGTCTAAACTCCTTCGCATCATCGATTAGACTCAACAAAACCCATTTAAATAACACATTACAAGTTGTTAGCAGTTTGGTGAGCAATGATGCTACTTTGATCACGACTTGCTGGATACAGTCTCCCCTGGGCTCACATTTCATCTCAATTAAACAACTCATAGCCATTTCGCACCGCATCGTGTAGCAGCGTCGCAAGTCGCAAATATCGGAGCGGTATTCTGTAAGTAGACGTTTTCAAATACCAGGGATATTGCAGTAATAAATGAAACTCGGTTAAGTCTTCTTTATAATCACAGAAGTGTAATACCTATTTGTTAGGCTATACAATATAATAATATCTAATAATAACTTTAAACGAGTAATTCTATGTATATATTTAATTTATTTAATTCAGGGATCCTGTGATCTCCTAGTAGAAAAACTAGTTTTACATCGTGAGGAAACCTGCATACACCTGCGAAAAAAATCAGTGGTGTGTGTGAAGTTCCCAATCCGCACTGGGCCTGCGTGGGAACTAGGGCCCAAGCCCTCTCATTCTGAGAGGAGGCCTGTGCCCTGCAGTGGGATGTATAAAGGCTGGGATGATGATGATGATAGATCTCCGCGAAGTAACGCCCGAGTCAATCAATTAATAATTAAGGACAGGTAAGCACGATTGCGTTTATTATTAGGGTACAACGTACAATACGTTTACTTTTAGTTTACCACTGACAGATGGCTTGCCTTCATTTCATTTCCAACTTTAACACTATACAAATAAAATAGCTATTACAAAATCTGCAAACGTGGGTAACAGTACTCTAAAATTGGCTTTATTTGTACGTCGTTAAAGTTGAATATGAAATGAAGGCAAACCATCTGTCAGTGGTAAACTTTATGTAATTTTACTGTACACTATCAATAAATAAAGAATTCCCGACTAGTCTAGACATTACACAGCATGAGAATCCCCCTGAAGGGATTTGACGCTGTGCTAGCGTAACCGGCAAAATGCTTTTGTATTTGGCAATACTATACTCATTGGTTATTCAAAACGATTGTAGACAAACGTATAGCAATATTGGAAAACAGCGTGATATTGACAATAAACGTGACAATGTTTACATGAAAAATAGGCAGTCAAAACATAAGATCGTTACTAGATATAGGTCTTTTTAAAAGTTTTTTATTAACTTGCAATGTATGTTAGTATGTATGTACGGGTCAAATCTTGGAAGTTGAATTTGACCCACTTTCAGTAGTCGGATTTACTTGTGGTAAACTTATGTAGGTTTGATGACAATGCAAGTACAGTCAGCGAAAAAGCTTACATTGAAAATGAAATTTTTAACAAAAACTAATTTTAGTTGAAAATATTCCATATGATATTTTTCCTTTACCAAAAGTTGATAGCGATAGGTATTTTAAATTAGAATCATTGCGAGTTAAATAAAAGGTTGTAAAATAAACTAAAGACATATGGCAATTTCATTACTTAAGAGCGGTAGTTGTAAAATTAAGCAAAAATTAACAACGTCATATATTTATGAATGGCTTACCAATCAATCAGGTACCTACATATAATACTAATATTTATTACATCCAATTAGAATAATCTATTGGTAAATTAACCGCGAACACACTACCCTTTGTGGAGAACCACTTGTTGCTGCTTAGAAATGCCGCAACGCATACACGACCACGACCATCACTTCACTTGTCACCAATCATTGACAGAATTTGCTCGTCTCAATATGATAGTAATGCATCAGTCAAAAAAGAATTTTGTTTAAGTAGTATAATATACGTAAGTATGTGGCTTTGGCTATAGGTTAACCTAATGGCAATACAAGATATTTTAAAATCGATCTGGAATATTTCAGCAGATTTTTGCATTAGTATGACTGTACACCTTTTTACCCGACTGCTTTTTATTAGTTATGTTTTATGAGCGTATGTATTTATTTATGTATGATTATTCATTGGCACGCCCTGTAGCCTAAACGGCCAGATAGATTTTAAAGTGTGAGGTGTCATTCAATTCGTCTTAGTTGCGTGAGTGACATAGGGTATATATTTTCTGGGAATTCCCGTGGGAACAGGAATCACTAAGGAAACACGGATTACCGATACTACTAATACGACTTCAAAACTTCCTTTTGAATTTGAGTTGCAATTTGGTACTCAATAAGTAAATCGTTGACCCAAAGATATCTGTGTAACCATTGATGTAATACAAACTAGATTTGTAGATAGATCGCAAACATGAGGAACCTCAGATGTAGACTGCAGTCTCGAACTCAACTGACAGCTAATCAGTCGTCGTTGTGACACCGACCGTTACATACCGGGCGAAAAATGGGGAAATACACGGTAAAATCTTGCGATTCCGCTATCAACACACACAATAAAGCAAGTGGCATTACTTTTCATGCGTAAGTTCAGTTTTCAGTTACTCATATTATTCTGTATGTGACCAAAAACTAATAAAAATATCTAATATCGAACTGTAAGTTCAGTGTGGCCAGTATAATCATAGTTTGGTTTTCCCAACCTTTAGGGGGAATTTCACATATTGTATGGAATCTCTATTTAACCTGTGCTATTAAATTTATGTTGCATGTTTACTTTGTAGGGTACCGAAAGATGAAGTGCGCCGTCGGATCTGGATAGAAAAAATCAGATTACTAAGACGGGAAACCGACTGGCTACCTACAAAATCAACAAAAATTTGCTCGAAACATTTTCTTGAGCAACATAAAAAAAAAACAACAACAGATGGTGGTTACGTTCACTCATGCATAAGTGAACGTGAAGCGAACTCGAAAGTGCGAGCTTGGATTCGATACCAACGAACCTCTGGTTAAGACGCCATAGGTCGAACCACTAGGCTACCTCGGGTTTGAGTATAGGTATAATAAATAAATGATTAAAATAAATTGTACCCAGAAAAAAAATAAAAACAAAAAAAATTAAAACGTCCGAGACAAAAATACTTACATATATCTATTTTAATGGTCGTTGTGTTTTCTATATTGTGGTTTTATTATGTTATATTTGTGTTATGAAAAAAACTTTCGTTTTATTTTACGCCTTTCAATAGATAATACTTAATTCGCACTAATATTATAAAATGGCACTGGCAACAGCTGCTAGTAGGTGCAGTAGTAGTAGTAGTATTTGAAACCCAATTAATTATGGTTTTGTCCACCCAGTTAACATTATGAACTAATAAAAAATTTCTTCGTGTAGTTTATTATTTAGGGGGAAATTTGCGTAAGGTAAGCAACACCAAGCCTTAAATATCGTCATCTTTATCACATTCATAAACGGCGCAATGCGAGCAGACTAGTGGAAGAGAGACAAACATATGTCTCATTTATTATTTTGTTGATTTCAAAGCTACGTTGTCAAATTTCAAAACTGGCACGCGTTTTGTTGAGGCGGTAGTATGAAGTTTGTCACTCTAGATTATATAACTCAGTGTGTGTAACGTAAATAAATGAATTTAAACACGGAGGCCACTCATTTTTGGGCTTAAATAAGAAAATATTTTTCGTTTTTTCGATTCCGGACCCAAAATGACAAAAACGGAACCCTTATAGTTTCGCCATGTCTGTCTGTCCGTCCGTCCGTCCGTCCGCGGCTTAGCTCAGAGACTATTAGGGCTATAAAGCTGTAATTTTTCATGGACATAATGTAGCAATTATCAAGACAAAAAAAAAAAAAATTTTTTTTTACTGTACCTCCCATAGTGGGGATAATTTTTTTTCTCGTCTAACCTTATGGTGTGGATTATCGTTGGTTAGGTTGTATTTCATGGTTGTGAAGGCGATTGTTCGATATAGTGATGTTTAGTAACCACCAATCAATTTAATAAGCTGTAGTATGTTAAAACATTATTCATTATTGAAATTAATGTATGCTTAATATTAATATAATATACTGGAACATTATATTATGCAAACCAAACAATTACGTAAATATGCAAAAAAAATAAAGCTTGAAACTGCCCTAACAGACATCTATGAAACGTTTGGCATATTTTTAATATCTTAATTTAATATGAAACCATAAAAATGACTCTGATTGATGGAAGTCATATGACTGTATAGGTATACATTGTAAAAGTAATATTATTTTACTTCCAAGAAAGAATCTTGAGCACATCGATTTGGACAATTTTGTCGTAATGTGAACTTTATTATTCAATATCTGGAATTATTTCCAAGTATTTTCATCTACCCGTTTCATTTCGTCAATTTAACGCATTTTTGTTCGGTAAAGGAACAATACTATTCGATATCGTAGGTATTCGGGAAATATGCCAATATATTAATGAATAATACTTAACTATATAGAAACGAACACGCTTGTATTAAATCATGCTTTGCTTTCAATTCAATAAGAGTTACATTGACCCAATAAATCGAGTACAGCTGCAACGTGATTTTTTCGACAGTTTTTTTTATTACAGGTTTAAAAATAAAGGAATTTTAGTAAAACTACGTCATATTTAAACCTCAACAATCGAACAATCAATCAGTTTGTTTACTAGAAAATGGGTGTAAGGATATTTTAAATTAAAGTAGGCATAAATAAATATATTAGAGCTTCATAATTATGTAGTTTTAATAATTACTTATTTATATTATTATTGCGCTTTTATGATAATCCCGAGCCTGCGACTATCTGAGGTTTAAAACAATTGGACAACACGAGCAAATGTAGTCAAAACTGTCTTATGGCAATAGACATTAAGACAAACCGGAGGGGAGTTGGATGCAATCTTCGAGTACACATTTTATTAGTAGGCTCGACATTTTACGAGCGGCCTGGAAGCCTAAATAAAAAGAGGAATCTTCATATAGAGTCAGTCCCTTTGTCATTTTTTACGGTGGGCTGTCAAGGGCTTTTACGATTTCATCTATAGCTTGCCGTTATGTATACCTGAACGGAAGATTCCTCTTACGAGCCATATGGTGCCCTTTCGCATATTAAGCAATGAAGCTATCAAATAAAAAGAGTTGTTTTCACAATAAAATTGCTATTTGGAACCAATAACCCATCGTGGGACAAGACCTTCACGATATGCCGTGTTATTAAACTGACCCGCGGGAACTTTACACTTTTTTGAAATAAAAATAGCCTATTCTATGAGTGAATGATTAGTTAAATCGGTCAAAATGTAGAATCCACTTATTTCTATCCCCCGGGAATTTCGCATTTTCCCGAGAGCAAAATAGGTAACCAATGTCAGTCAAGAACTATAGCTTTCCTATTAGTGAAAGTTTGTTTTAAAATCGATCTGCCTGTTTCAATCAAGGACAGTGTAGCTTTCTATAGAATTAACTTATTCCTATCCTGCGGCAATTTCGCGCTTTCCGGGATAAAAGAAGCCTGTTTCAATCAGGGACAGTGTAACTTTCTGTGGAATTCACTTATTGCTATCCCGCGGGAACTTTGCATTTTCCTATAATTATCCTATGTGTTAATCCATGTAATAAACTACCTGTGTGCCAAATTTCATCCAAACAACGAACGTTAATTGTCTAATACGCGTGCGAAGATGCGGGCAGAAGCTAGTGACTTCATTATATCTTCTGTATATGTAAAAAAAAGAAACTGACTGACTTACTAACATGTCAATAAGTAGGTCAAATTACTGGGCCTAGGATCTTGAAACTTTGTACTCGAGTTGTTTTTATTATGTAAGCGACCAATAAGGGCTGGTTTTTGGAAATTCAGCCTCTTGAGGGGTGAAATATGCGATGAATTGTTGTACACACGTCTGTATATTTTGCATGCCAGCTAATATACCTATACCATATTTCAATTACCATCGTTATGTATCACGTTTTTAGCAAAATAAGTGACTTTATGAGTTATGATATGATTCTGAACGGAAAATCGAAATCGCTGAAGCTACAGATGTCCAACTTTAAGATTTCATCGTTTTTTGAAATCTACCCCTGGAGAAGTGAAATGAGGGATGAAATGTTTGATGAGAATAGAAATTGATAAAAACTAAAAGCTACAGGTGACTTATGGCTTTCATTGTTTTAGAAAACCAAGTCCTTAGGGGTGAGTGTTGGTGCCATAGTTTCGGAAATAGGGAGGACGGGTTCATTTATGGAACGAAGTTGGTTTCTTTATAACTTGAAGTCTCATTATTATTACAGTAAAGAATAATATTGAAATGTTGATTTACTGAAAAATGATTCTGAAATAAAAACTTCGTAGAGCAATAAAACCCGGCCGCTAGTAAAAACAGCTTCTATTATATCTTCGGAATAATTTTAAACTGGGCGCAAAAGGGGCAGAAAAATATTTCCCGCAAATATAAGTTTTCATCAAACTTCTATCGGCCCGTAGCGAGTGGACGGCAAACAAATTCAATGATCACAAAAAAGTTATGGGGAAACTCTTACAGCGGTGCCTTGAGGAAAATCGTAACGTGCAAAACGAAAATAGAAATACATAAAATACTTTAAGAATTTTAATAAAAAATAAGGTACAAGAGTAAGACGTATACATAAGTACCACCACCAGATGACACCAGCCACCACCAGATGATTTGACGACCAGATGGCCTAGTGGTTAGAGAACCTGACTACGAAGCTTGAGGTCCCGGGTTCGATTCCCGTGTCGGGGCAGATATTTGCATGAAAAATACGAATGTTTGTTCTCGGGTCTTGGGTGTATCTATCTATATAAGTACCTATGTTTATCCGTTGCCTAGTACCCATAACACAAGCTATGCCTAGCTTACTTTGGGACTAGGTCAATTGGTGTGAATTGTCCCGTGATATTTATTTATTTACTAGCTTTTGCCCGCGACTCTATGCCGCGTGGAATTAGTAATTTGGGCAGCTTATTTTTTTATCCAATTTGCTTTTTCATCAATTATGGCTCTCCTTAGTTCCTCGATATAAAAAAATTACCCGCAACCCCCCCGCAACCCCCCCCCCCCCCCCCTCACCGACCCCCCGCCGAACCCCCCCCCGCACACCCGCGTTCACATTCACCACCGTACCTACTCCCAAGTCACTACTTCTAAAAACTGTTCTATAAATTCTTAAAATAGACGTATCTTTCTTATTTGTGAACCGATTCAAATGAAACAAACACTAAATGTTAATCCAAGAAAATACTAACATATCAGTGAAAACCGCATCCTTCGAGGTTAAGCCGTTTCTGAGATTAGCGCGCACAAACGCACAGACAAACAGACAAACAGATAAACAGACAAACAGACAATAATTCTAAAAAACATTGTTTTGGGTTCTATTGCGCTAGTAAATAGCCCTAGTGACAGTTTTTCTCAAATATCTTCAATGTACAGACACCGACTTGTTACAGATTTATTATATGTATAGATCTTGTTAAGGTGTTGTGTGACCTAACCTTTAAGGAGTTATACCTTCCATCATCAGCTCATCTGAATAACCAGAAAGAATACAACTAAAGGTCTATACGTGCATATGATATTTAAAGAAACTTCCTATAACTCCTAACCGTTAAGGAGTTTAACCTTCCATCATCAGCTCACCTGGATAACCTGAAAGAATACAACTATCGGTCTATACGTACCTATAATATTTAAAAAAATATCCTCAACTTCTAACCGTTAAGGAGTTTTACCTTCCATCATCAGCTCATCAACATGAGATGATGTCTACCAGACGCAAACACTTAAATAGCTTGAGAAAATATATGAAAAACGTAATGCGTGCCTACAAAATTTGAGGGTTGCCCTCGATTTCCCTGAGATCCCGTCATCAGATCCTGATTTGGTGACAGTGGGACCATCTCAGGAGTATTTGTATTCTTTCGAATAAAAAAATAATTTTTATAATCGGTCCACAATTGACCGAGAAATCGGTGAACATACCTATATAAAAAAATACATAAAGTGGAATGCATAACCTCCTCCTTTTTTTGAAGTCGGTTAAAGAGCCCTTTCCTATTTACAGTATAAACTAATGAGTTTTGAATTGAAAAATTGAAATTGAAATTTTAGCTTTCTACAATCAGTAAAACGCAAAATCCCGTTTTTTCCCGTTCCCGTAAGAATTTCGGGAAATGCTTTCTTAATGCACTCCTACACTCCCCAAGGAACCCACTTGCCAAATTTCAGCTTTCTATGACCAGTAAAACGAAAAATCCCGTTTTTCCCGTTCCCGTGGAAATTTTGTAAAGTCCTTTCTCAATACTTCTCTACACTCCCCAAGCAACTTACATGCCGAATTTCAGCTTTCTACGACCAGTAAAACGAAAAATCCCGTTTTTTCCCGTTCCCGTGGGAATTTTGGAAAGTCCTCTCTCAGTCCTCCTCGACACTCCTCACGCAACCTGCATGCCGAATTTCAGCTTTCTACGACCAGTAAAACGAAAAATCCCGTTTTTCCCTTATCCCATGGGAATTTCCGAAAATCCTTATACGTGTTTTTTACCATTATAATTAACTACTTCTATGTCAAACTTGAAGAGTCTAGTAATTATAGTTCATAGGATCCCGTTGAACTGAATATATAAATCCCGTTTTTTCCTTATCCCGTAAGAATTTTGAAAAATCCTGAAATTAATGTTTTAACTAATATAATACCTACTTGTGTATCAAATTTGAAGAGTCTAGTTATTATAGTTACTGAGATAGGGTCACTCGGAATCGAATTTACAAATCCCATTTTTTCCCGTTCCCGTGGGAATTCCCAAAAATCCTTCCTTAGTGGATGCCTACATTGTATAAGGTATCTATGTGCAAAATTTCAAGTCTCTAGATCCAGTGGTTTGGGCTGTGCGTTGATATATCAACAGTCATTTAGTTTATTTAGACATTTCAACCCCATCGCACCCCATCCAGGGAGATAATATTTTACGTCTGCCACGTCGGATTTTAAAGCCGTTGTTGTTTTCATAACCAGCGACCCGATAAACCATAGAAACAACACCCATGTTGAGTTTCAGACTTTGTTACCCCTTTCCCCCCTTTTAGGGGTTGAATTCTCAAAAAACCTGAAACATGTGTTTACTCATTTACCATTAGGAGTACTTCTGTGAAGTTTCGAATAAAATAGTCGAACTAATCTTGTTTCCCCATACAAACTTTGGACCCCCTTTTCACCCCCTTAGGGAGTGAATTTTGAAAAATCCTTCCTTAGTGCACCCCTAGACTTTATAAGGAACCTACATGCCAAATTTGGAATCTCTAGGCCCAGTGGTTTGGGCTGTGCGTTGATATGTCAGTCAGTCAGTCAGTCAGCCAGTCAGTCAGTCAGTTTCTTCTTTTATATATATAGATTTAAGTACCTAATTAATTTCATTCACAGTTTTAATGATTCACGTTCAATTGTATTAGACATTATTTGCTATGGAATATACCTACACCATGATTACCTTTAATCAGCTTCCGTTACTTAATACAGTTGTATGTATGTATCATGCATGATGAATAGTGATTTCTACCCGTAAACATGATCTATGCAACTGCGTCGAAATATCGAGAACTCATCATCATCATCATCACCATCCTTGCCTATATACGTCCCACTGCCGGGCACAGTCATCTTCTCACAATAAGAAGGAGGGGTATATTGGGAACTGATTAAAGGTAAGTACCTGGGCGACCGAGCTCTGCTCGGGCAGAAACTCGGTACCAAGCGTTTTCCCAGAGATAAGACCAAGCTAGATCAATTTTTCATCCCCGAAAACCCCCAAATACCAAATTTCATCGAAATCGTTGGAACCGTTTCCGAGATCCTGATTATATACACCGGAGGGGTGGGGGGTGGGGGGGGGGGGGGGTTGAGAGGGGGGGGAGGGGATGCGGGAGAGGGAGCGCGGGGGTATTAAAGGGGGGATGAAAATTTCATTGATTTTGCCGTAGGATTCACCGTTTTCAAGATATTTGACAAAAACACCGGAGGGGGTGGAGCGGTGAGTTACGTTAAACTATCGTCCGTAAACCGACTTTACAGACAACCGGCTTTTCCTGTTCTGTGTGCTCCCAATAGGGAACGTGCACATAGACGGTGCTGCCAACTGGTGCCATAAGGGTGCCATCAATTTGAATGTTTTACCTTGATAAGTTTGTTTTACTGTCCGCATAGTGTCTCTTCTGTCGCATTAGTGCTGCCGCCTATAGTTACTGCACGTTCCCTATAATACTTTTTCTAACAAAAAAGTAACTTTTTCTTGCAAAAAAATAACTTTTTTTCACAAAAAAGTAACTTTTTCTCACAAAAGAAGAAACTTGACGTTTTCTCATAAAAAATAAACATAAAAAAAAAACTAAAAATCTTGAAAAAAAACGTGGTATCGAACCGAGGTCGGCTGGATCCGCGACCACCCGATTTCAAATGTGCCATTATGATCTGCTCGAAGTCGGCGAAATTTAGCTTTATATTCTAATGCAAACAAAAATAGCCGGAAAACACGAGTAAAAGCGATTTTCTGAAAATGAAACATAGCTAGATTAGTTTTTCATCCCCGAAAACCCCCACATACCAAATTTCATCGAAATCGTTGGAGCCGTTTCCGAGATCCTGATTATATATATATATACAAGAATTGCTCGTTTAAAGGTATTAGATAGATTACGGTCTACATCCCGTAGCAAATAATATCTAATTTCATTCACTTAATAGCTAAGTGGCATTTTGTTCCTCTACTAGTTTTGAATAACACTACTAATCCTATTAATAAAATATTATAAATGAAAAAGTTTCAATGTATGAATGTGCGTTTCTTTATCACGTAAAAACCGCTAGACGGATTTGGATGGACTTTAAAGAGAATAGAGTAGAATTTCATTTATTGATATTTATTGGCACACAGATAGTTGATAACCTGGATCCTATGCGTTGTACAGGATCCTTTTAAACACATGAAATTAGTAGGTATAATGCAATGAAAGATAAAACGAGTCTTTGGAGACGAAATCGCGGCAAACAGCTAGAAACTTATAACGATGTCAAATTCAGGAGTCGCATGCACTATATTTCTACTGGAGCAACCACCATCAGCAAAATTCTGAATACATATACTAATGTTTAAGGGGGGGGGGGGGGGGTCCAAATTACAACTATCGGAATCCAAACCAACCTCACCAGCTCGTGGTACTCCCCACCATACAACAGCGGAGGCTCGGGCACTCCACCCACCAATCCCCACTGGACCAGTGTGGTGGGTTACGGTCAAAACCCCTATGAGAAAGCCCTACGTCCAGGGTCTCTATAGTTTCCCATAATTTATTATGTCATAATGTTTACTTTTCCATAACTTACATTAGTCATAATCATGAAGTGATTAATTTCTGAAATAGTTTTTTCTCCGGAATTATTATTAAACTAACCTAACCTACTGGATTCTATAAGATGGCAAATGCCAAATAAAAAAAATCAATAAAATCTCAAATAAAAAAATCCTGAAAACAATACATTTCAATATATTTTATGACAGAAGTTGATATGCCAAGTTTAATTATGACAAACTAAATTATGGGAACCAAGGGATCCTCTACGTCCAGCAGTGAACGTCCTACGGCTTAGATAATGATGGTACCAATGCTTGATTTAAATAGACTCTAGCGCGTGACGGAAAATTTCGTGCCGCACTTTTCTTACTTGTTGACTCCCGGGATTCCAACGGGTGCTATAAAACAAGCAAGTACAATTAACATTGACCTAATTAATTTGAAACCCTAACTGTGAGATTCCTGCCAGTCCGGCCCGGGGGAGCGACTCGTTCGTTTTATTTTTATGATGGCAAACTGGACGTAAATAATGAAATGAACGTTTTGCTTAAAATTTGCCCCTTTGTGAGCAGAACAAGGTTGTACTTGAGGAATGTCGTTTCAAAGGGGTTGGTTATGATGGAAATTGTAAGGTTTATTATGAAAAATTGGAAAATATTGTGTACTTATTCACACTTACCACTCATCATCATCATCTTCATATCGACCTATATAGATACGCCCCACTACAGGGCACAGGCCTCCTCTCGGATTGAGAAGGCTTCGGCTTTTGTTCCTACATTCTCAAGTAGAGAGTTTTCGGAATTTATGTGCGGAATATCATTTAAAATTCAACATGAGCTTTCTGGTGTAGAAAATGATCGTGAGGTGACCTGCACAAATCTACGAAGAAATTCAACGGTGTGTCTGAAGTTCCCAGTGGTACATTGATGAAAGGAAATCATATAGGTAGATAGGGATAAACTATTAATTATTATCACAGAAAATCGGTTTAAGACTTGTCGAGGACGGTTGGGAGAAGAGGTGAGATACTTTCAATCAAATAAAGCATAATATTTTGCAAACGGTTGAAATGAATATAGACGAAAAAAAGAAAATCCATACTTTAAGTGCAGGGCAGTTAACCTAAAAATAATATGGAAACACTGAAACTCTTAAAATAGGGGTTGCCTGTTGTTTTGCAATGTTTTTTTTTTTTTTTTTTTTTTTTTTTTATGTTAGAAAGGCCAGACAAACGAACTAGTGGGTCACCTGATGTTAAATGATCACCACTGTCCATAGACACCCGCAGCGCTTTACGCGATGCCAGTGCGTTGTCGGCCCTTAAGGAGAGGGAATAGGGGAAGGGGGAGAGGGAAGGGGTGAGGTATTGGGCCCCCGGCACTCTCACTGACCGTACGAAACGCAAGCAGGATTACTGCTGCTTCACGCCGGTGTTCTGTGCGAGGGTGGTACTGCCCCGGACGAGCCGGCCCATTCGTGATGCAGCGGCTAGCTACAACATGGCTCTACCACTACTATGTTTAGTAAATCGAAAACCATTTCGAGATAAATTCTCTTTAAATCTTTTTCTGTAGTTATTTAGTTTTAGTATAATGTACTGCATTTATAATATATCAAATAAGTAATGACCTTCATTTGACATTGAAATCTATGTCATAGACGGTCCAAGCTGTATTTTATTCTGTGACAATAATTATTATTTAGAATTCTTCACAATTTACGCCTGGATTATACCACGGAGTGTGATTTGGATCCACAGTCTGACATCTAGCACTTTGATAGTGCCGATAAACTGACACTAGTGACAGTTTACCACTACACCACAGATAAAAAAATAATTGAAGGGGGTGCCTTATCGTATGTACGCATTTTAAAATCTGACGTCATCAACCAAAATAGTTTCAATAAATAATTTTTGAAAAAGTAATGAATTAAATGAAAAATTATTGAAATGCGTTTCTTATAACTGACTTTTCTATTAAATATAATATAAAACCATTGGTATTTTTTTTAGACAATCCCAATCGTGAGCATAGTACAAAAAATCTAACCAAAGGTACCACGATTGGTGAACCTAAAAGTGCCCACTCAAGATGATCAATCTAGCCATGCCGGGATATCCACGTTAACGGATGCCCTGTAAACGTTAAGATGTTGGGTAAATAGTATTCAATATCTGTATATTGTTATTTGAAATTTGAAATAAATAAATAAATAAATAAAAATAAATAAATATCATTTATTTTTCATATACGAGCAAAGCAGGAAAAAAAATTCGTTTACGACCAAGTTTTATTTACCTTACTTATTTAACCCTGTTTCCATGAAGCCCCTGACCCAAATAGATTTATGCTAGCTAAACCAATAATAAAGATCAATAATCTACAATATTTGACAAAAACATTTCACGCGAGAATTTTTTTTATCACGAACGGCACAAAAATCTTCAATAGTTTACGGTGTCCAGTACTCGTTTATTATATATAAATACTTAAGGTAACATAATATCCTACCCTATTCTACTAATACATATTACTAGCTGTTGCCCGCGACTCCGTCCACGAAGAATAGTAGCCTACAAACTATTCTCAGACCTACCAAGTAGGTATAGTTAGAGAAAAAAGTTTCATAAAAATCGGTCAATCCATATTTCGGAGGAGTTCGATAACAAACACCGTGACGGGTCATTATTCGAGCGTTTCAACCGCCTCACTTTCGTGGACACTTTTTTGTAGAAATGGCAAAAGATTATGATACAGTTTTTAATTATATGGTAGAAGTACAGGTCCTCTAATAAATAACCGAAAACGCCATCAAAATCTACAGCCGATTCTTAGAAAACTTGGCCACGAAAGTGAGGCGGTTGAAACGCTCGAATAATGACCCTGACACGAGATTTTTATACAATAGACTATTTGACCCGGCAAACGTTGTTTTGCCATAAAAAGGTATAAAAAACAGCCTACGGCCTACCGAATGTGGACAAAAAAGTTTCATAAAAAATCGGTCAAGCCGTTTCGGAGGAGTTCGATAACAAACACCGTGACACGAGATTTTTATATATTAGATTAGAAGATATTTTTTACCAAATGCATTACACCGATACCACACCGCCAAGCCAGGACGCAACCTAAGTTTAACACATTTAAAGAGAATAAAAAATCTACGAGACAAGGATCGTGCCAAACGTTCCAACCAATACAGCGGAGCTTAAGAGTTTATTTCCACGGTAACCTTCCACTTCAATACAAAATTACTCGATTATGTACCTAAATAATTTTAAAAGCCGTTCTCTTCAAATTATATTACAGATAATAACCAAGAATCTTGAGTATCCAAGTAGCGAGCAAACTGAAATATCGTATTCAAACATTTTGATTATATCCTTTCACTTTCTACTTTTCCAGTTTCCACTGGTCTGCGTATCTCTATGAAAGGCTCGCACCAATTTCGAATACTAATGAGGTGCTCTTAGTGCCATGTTTAGGTGCCATTTTACTACTGGAGAATTCATTTCAAATACTTCTACTAAAAGGCTGTAGATTAGATAAATTTACGTAAATAGGTGCTGAGTATACTCTGAGGTCACAAATCCTACTAGTATATTAAAAATAATAGTATACAATAAAAAAAACCTTGTTGAGAAGAATTCGGCAAACAACTCAACAAGGTATGTTTTTTAAAAATCACCCTAAGTATAGTGTTAGTCATTCTCGTTAAACGGACATAGAAATTTATGTGATACGGTACAACTGTCAGGGCTAATTTGTTGATGACGGAACTCCCTTAAGCTACCGATTACACTAGCGCAGTAGGTGTTTTAATCGACAAGAGCAACCCGCAAACCCTAATAAATCCACTTGGACCTCTCTTCATTAATTTGCCTCCTGTCAGGTCCGAATCTGAAATTGTTGATGTTTTGCTCATGTTTGTGGCACAATTTATTGAACCAATAATTTGTGGTCCCAAAGTTGAGCTCACTTGCGATGATTTATGATAGGCATAGGAGATGGTGAGTAATATATGATGGGGATTTCGGTAAGTGCTCAAGTCGGGTCTTCTGTGAAAAATCTAGTTCAATCGGATAGAACTAGAACTATTAATATAAGTCTTATAAGCTTTGTAATATTCTGCCATAGCATAACTTTGACGAGCAGCGAAAATCCGATTTTTGGTAGGTATTACACGCGTGAAAATACTGCTGGACACTAGTAAAAATTTTTAAAAATTTGGTATATGATGGTATATGGTATATTGAGTGGTAGTAATTATGGCTTTAAATTATTTTATGAAAAGGTCCGAAATTTTATGCGTGCGTGATTTCAATAATCGGATTTTAGAAATCACATTGTGTAAATGCTGTTGATAAAAGGTATAAATTGTTAAAAATTTGCAATACGGATAGAGTCGCGTCTCTACCCGACTAGTCGTAGCAAATTACAGCTCCAAATTATTTTATCAAATAGTCCAAAGTTTTATTTGTAGTAATTCGTAAAAGTTTATCACTTTCGTGTAATACTTTTATGGATCTGATCTCGAAAATCGGGCTCTTGAAGAAATTAACAAAAAGTACAACCTAAAAAACCAGTAGGGAGAAGTAACTGTAGTTGTGCGATATATTTGTAAAGGCATGTCCTAATAATACGTGCGTCCATTACTAGTATTGCTAACAATTTTGCGTAGGTGCTTTCATATAACTTAAAAGGGCTCACCCACAAAATGGGTAGTATATCGAAAACCCATTGAAGTAATTTGAGGCGAACCAAAACGACATTGTCGCTAAGCGATTCAATCCTGCACGACCGCGTTGGGACTACACGACGATTTCAGTTTAAGCGATTTTATGTGGACGACTATCACACCGATGCGTGTTTTTACGATTCCTCCCCTTAGTCAAGACGCGAACAAATGTAGTTGTTGCACTTTTCTATTCAAACAAACCGCACTCTAGATCAAGACTGTAACAACCCAAAATAATTCACCATTTTAATTCAGAGTTTCCAGAAAGTAAATGAAGTCTAAACTAAAATGGGATATTATTTAGAAGTTGATACACTCTTGATCTATTTAGGAGTGCAAAATTTTTAGACAATTCCAACCCACTTTTATGCGTGAAACACCTTTTTTTTAATGACAAGTAAATCTATTTGTGTAAGCAAATTTTAATTTACCCAACTTTAAACTATGTAGTTCTTAATTGGTTTTTGTTATGCCTGTACAACCATCAATTAGAAGTGGATAAACAGTTTTAGAGCTAAAAATTAAACTCTACTGCTACTGTAATAAGAGGGTTATTGTTTTTTTTTTAATTCTTCGATTGTTTCGATTGTTATTATTATTATGCTGCTGCTGCGGCAAACTGTGCATGGTGACAAGTATGCAGACACTATCCTACTCTTTGTTACCTTACATAAATATTTAGATAGGTATGGTATATCTAAAGCATGCACCTATTAATACCCGCTAGGTTTACATATAAAAAACACAAGTGTGTAAGGTCCTCAGTAAATAAGCGATCTTGGGTGTGAATTATTGTACTGACTTTGTAACGGTGTGTCATCCGGCTACCTTTTACCAATGTTCCGGCGAGCGATAGCGGCGCGGGAATCGGCCGATGTACGACACTAATACGACACCAAGTACCAATGTAATACGTGTTCCCACACTCAGTTTTCATGTACTTTTGTCATATATATACCGCTCTACCAGAGGTGCCTATAAAACACGATTTTTTCGTCATTTTTTCGACAGTTAAAAAAAAATCCATAAAAGGATTTATTAAGTATTTTCAAAAATAAAATGAAAACGTAAGTAATTGTTAGTTTTTATGGCCTTCTGTTATTTTGGTTGTGTATGTTATTTAGAGATAAATGAACCTTATTAGTAACCCTTTTGCTGTGCATCATAAAATAAGACGTTATTTTTTGTTACGTTTGACCGTTTCGAGTCCCGACTAAGACAAGCGATTTATCAAAAATCCATAAAGACAGTATTTATTGTTTTTAAAAATAAAAGTCTCCCTTACATAGAATGTGCTGTTACGAATATTTAACGTTGTTGTCCTCCATGTGGCCTTCTTTTTTTCCACCCTGTATAGTTTAATTTAGCATTTATCTACCCATTTCCTGGTACTTGAGGTCTAAGTTAGCTTTCGTCTCTAAGTAGACATCCAAAAAAATTTCTACGTCTTATTTTCTAATTCTACGAAGTGTTATGAAAGCAGAAAATTTGTAAGTTTTACAGTTAAGTAGTCCTTCAAAGTTACCTTGAGACGCGGGATTTGTATTTAATAATTGTATTATGAATTGACTCAGCTAGTCCGTGGTTAGCCATTAAAGTAACAGGTTGTAGCTCATTTATTACATAATCATACCTGATTCAAAACAAAATAAGAACTCTGTAACCGAATACAACATCGCTATTCGTGCCAAAGCGTTTACACAAAGAGGAAATTTCGTTCACCGTCACATAATGTACGCAAAGTTAAGTAACGTTTTCCATAAAGGTGGCCAGATATTGCAATTTATGTTCACGTCCTGTCAGCTTGTGACGTTATATAAGTGCAGGGGAGTAACCAAGTAAGTAACGCGAATTTTAGATACGTAGTAAACTTTGTTTATTCGTAAATTATTCTAAAAGCGATAGAAGAAATTCATTGTAATGTTTCACTTTCTATGAAAAATAAGCAGTTTTTATTACAAGCTTTTATTTACCTTCACCTGGCCCGTCATCTATATGTGTGTCATCAAATCTTGCAAGTTAAATTTGACCCACTTTCTGATTTCCGATTGAGCTGAAATTTTGCAAGTTAATAAAAAGAACTAAAAAGCTGAAAATAATTTAATTCTGATAAAAAATAGACCATGCATTAAATTTTTGCGTTTTTATCACAGTCCTAATTTTTTCAATAAAAGCGTGTTACATTTTGATGTCAAGAGAAATAATGGAAGTTCGTAAACTACTAATTCAAACTAAGGTTATTGAGAATATATCTAAGTCATATTATGCCCTACATGTAACTGAAAATTCAGGGTTCTAGCTATAGCCAGTACAAAATTATAGGATTTATTGAATCAGGCGTTACTTTGCGGAGGTCCATATTAATGAACTGAAACAATTATTTTGCTCACCCGCGACTCGCGCTTGCGGGTGAGCAAAATAATTGTTTCAGTAAGTAAGTAAAGTAATGTGTGACTTCGAGTAAAGGATGGTACGGTCGTGCCTTTGTTTTACTCGACTTGGCGACAATGCTAATATTGTTAAGGGCCTAACGAGTTTTTCGGGCTAATCGATTTTGGGTGGGCAATTTCGGGCGTGGAGCCGCGTGGGGGAGGCACGATGGCTCAAGATAGGTTGGTTGGACTGCGCGTGTTTTTGGGTATTTTCATTTTATTAGTAAAACAAATACATATTTTAAAAATGTAGCAAAACTAGAAAACATTTTGTTTTATTAACATTCAAAAAGTCATGCAGTATTAGCGACGTACTGCGAGTTTATTTTATTTTTTAGAGACGACTTTGGATTTTTCTTCTATCGAGTGAACTATAAGTACCTAATCGTGTTTCGATAAATACTTGTCAGTAAGTAGAGTGCATCCTCAAATATCTTACATATGAATTTCAGGACTATAGCATTGCTAGTAATGATACAGCACTAGTTTAAATGAGTGCAATACTTAAATGCGCCAAAAACACGGTAGGACCTTAATAGTAGGACTTTTACTTTTAAGAAAAAGTAAAAATCCTAAGTATTATGTCGAAAATGGTGACAACTTTATTTTTGTACATTTACTTCGAGGATGTCGGAAACAGCTCTATTTAATGATTCAACAACAATCGATCTGGATTGATCTTCTCTGAAAACGTGTGTTTTCAAATCATCAACCAACTTTAAGTATAAAATAATCTATCGCAAATAAAATATTGGAATCCGTCGTTAGAATTTTCCCAATTTATCGCGTCAATCGTTTGCGCTAAACGAAATGGTGCGAATTAATATGCCTCAATCTACGGAGTAATGGTGGGCGTACCTACCTCCTTCGCTATGAAAAATGGAATCACAGCATTCAACAATTTGTCATTTTAATGTTTTCGTGTTCGTAACCACCGCGACGATGGCTCAGAAAGCAGATTAATATTAGTAAAGATGGCGCACTGTATCGTAATGGTGCCATAGAAAGGTATACTTTAGTAGTATACACCATGAAAATACGTTCTAGCTTGTCTAAAAAAACACAGAAAAAAACCAGTGTTTATTATTTGTAGTTGGTTGTTTATTTAATTCGTTGTTGGCGAAGATAACTTAAACCATTTTTTTTAATCGTTAATTTTCGCGTCCGCCGATACCTACTATATCTCTAAAGTTTAGCCGCTAATATCTTTAACGCTGTTTTACCAAGCAACTGGCAAAGATACAGGTGGCAAAGTTGAATTTCAAAAAGAGCACATGAAAATCTATCAAATTATTTATTTTCGAAACATTTAATTTTTCCTTTTTATTTATGTTAAAAAAGGACGTAAGTAAATTGTAGGATGCTTTTGAGTTTAATTTTTATATAGAAGTTTTTTTCGTAAAATGAGTCTGAAAGGAGATATCGTCGAAAAACTGCTGTTATACGCCATTATTCCAATATGGCGTCGCGAGCGGCAAACATACGAGGTGACAAAGTTGAAATTCGAAAAGAGAACATCAAAACCTATCAAATTATCCACTTTCAAAACTCTCGGAAAACTTTCCAGGTAACCGGCTTGATTATATATAACAAAATGACTGAATTATAATCGGTGTTCTAATATTGTACTTTTTGTTAAATTTTGAGACTTCTCTTCACCGTGTCTAAAATAATGCTCTTTTTTATTTTTGTTAGACAAAAAACAATTTGAGACAAATTTGCGGCCCCCCTAGGATTTGCTGCCCTTGGCTCCAGCCTATACAGCCTGCTGGTAAATCCGCCACTATTTAAGCGTTTGCTCGAGCAACCCCGTTTAGATTTTCCTTTACTGCTCTCACTGGCACCACAGCTGTGTTTGTGGATAGACTATTTATAATACGAGTCATATCCTGCGAGGACACAATATCCAGCTTAAGGGTGAGGAATGCAATTTATTCCGCATTCCGCCGCGGAATAGGTCGTAGGATACGGCCCGACTGATAGTAGCCTGTTTAATAGCTCGCTCTTAGACATCTGCTTGCATAACAATATCTAGTGAACGTATATTTGCAAGGTGTCGCGCTGGTTATGGCCACGTCAAGTGGAACGCTATGCTGCTTTATTAGTCTTTGAATGTGTAGTCTAACCTCTAAATGTGCACCACTTCAAGACCCTCTTGGATTTATAAGGAGGCCTCAGACCACTCTAGAATTATAGTGGGCTCCCTCTTAGGATCCCTGTTCATTATCACTAGAATAGATACCAAATTCTGCCCCTAGCTCTTTGCCCAGAGTATCCAGTGCAATAAAGGAGTCTGTATCACTTCTGACATGCCAGAGCTAGCATTCGGGCTAAAATGCAATTCAGTGTATACGATAGCTACAATATGCCATTGCTCACGAATCTATACGGGTTATATTATATTGTATGCTGCATGATTCCGCAGTGTGGCTTTGACCTTAGATGTGCTTTGACAAAACTGGTCTAGCCAAGTCTTTATATGGCTAGGGTAGTGAAGATTTTAGTTACGTGGTTTAGACTATTGTTGTAAAATTCTGGCACTTCAATAGATGTTTTTGTTTTGTTGTTGTTGTTATTGTTTTGTTTCCCTAAATGTTTTGTTCGTTTGTTGAAATTTTCCAAGTGCTGAGCTGCTCTTTAATTTCGCGCTATTTTGCGCTTCATATAACAATAGCATGACGGGTGAAACGTTGCTCATATATAATTCAAAAGACCTTATGTATCATGTTGCGCTAAATACTACGACCGCGTGTGTAAGCCAAAGCTCAGACTAGTTTTGTAGTATACTAGCTGTTGCTCGCGACTCCTTCTGCTAAGAATAGGGGTATAAATGATAGCCTACGAACTACTCTCAGACCTAACGAATATACAGAAAAAAGCTTCATAAAAATCGGTCAAGCCGTTTCGGAGGAGTTCGATAACAAACATCGTGAGATGAAATTTTTATATATTAGAAGAATATTTTTGTACTCGTAAACATGTGCAAAAGTTAAACAAAAAAAAAACGCTTTATGTCACTCACTACGTGTGTCCGTCCTCTTCTACTTACCGAAATATTACGAAAAAAGTCTAAGGTGGCACCGAACCTGACCTGACGCGATGTTAGCCCCACATTTACTGTTAGATTCTATTAGACTTGATATTTTCTGGACGCATACCAAGTCAAGATATTCAGCTGTCTTGTAGACGCGTCAGCTGTCTGGGAACTACCTCTGATAAGCGTGATATTATGCTGTAGGGCTACTGAAATTCCCACATCATAAAATTGGACCCACCGACGCCATAAAAGCGATCATTTGGTTTTACGACATCGAGCCCTCGGTAATAATTGTGTCGCTATAATTTTTTCGAATTCCGATACAGTTAGCTCCGGTCGATATATATTTACGAGTGCGTTGAACTAGTATAGTGACATGCGGGTAGGTTATGTAAATAGGTTCGGGAGCATGAACACGCAGACGTTCGCAATGGCTTATTGAAACGAAGTTTATTGGACAGCCGAAAACTGGTTGACAGTTATATGCAGATTCAGATGAAAAAATTGGAATGTTACCTCACTATTTCGGCAACTCAATGTACGCTTCCATCTGGTGTTAGTTCAGATACTTGGCATAAAGTCGTGGCAGCCTAGTGTTTGACCTCTGGCCTCTCAGCAAAAGATCGCGGGTTCAAATCCGGGCTTACGAACTTCCTAGGTACGCCTATTAAGTTTTAGAAATCAATGTGCAAAATTATATTTAAAATTCACCATTACCTTTCCGGTGAAGGGAAGTATCGTGAGGAAGTCCACACTAACTTCAATGGTGTTTGTGTGAAGTTCCCAATCCGCACTGGGCCAGCGTGGGAATCGTGCTCCAAGCACTTTCATTCTGAATGAAGTCTGTGCCTAGCAGTGGAAGGTATATAAGCCGAGACGATGAGTCATTGGAGGAGATCGAGTGCATCCGAATTCAGATTCTTCATCAAGTTCAATCATATTAATTATTATATCAGTGTTGTTGCGTTAACACTCTAGACTCATATCGGTAGTCCGAAAACTGTAATAAATAATTCCTTGCTTCATCGGGGATCACCAGGATGGAATGGACTGAAACTTGCAAAGGCATATTTTAACAATGAATGCTTAAAAGTTTGAATGATTCAAGGTATATTACATAAATAAATAATTTAAAAAAATCCTGATACTTTGACGCACTTACTTTGCATGGATCATCTACTAGTCTACCCGTGACCATCATGATGCATACATCATCATCACTGCTGAACATAGGCCTCCTCCAAGGTTTGCCAAATGGTTCTGCGCCATCTGCATCTAACGTGTTTCCGAAACCTTAGTCAGATCGTTCTTGTTGGTGGCCTGCCTACACTAGCGTTTTCCGGACCGTGGATGCCATTCGAAAACCTTTTGGGCCCATCGGGCATCATTTCTACCATGTAACCTGCCACTTAAGTCTGCCAATTCTTCGACCAATGTCGGCGACATTAGTTTTTACGCTGATTTCATCATTACTAATGTCATTCCGCAGAGAAACTCCTTGAATAAGTAACCCTCTCCATCATTGTGATGCATCAATCCAAGTCCAAATATTGGGACTTATCAAAGATAACGACGACTTATATCTTGAAACAAATATGTATAATGGTCGCGTTGACTCTCTTTGTTCATGTATATAAAATATTATGTACCTTGAGCTGCCACGTTCAGGTATAATACATCCACTCCAAAATATAGCTTCGCTAAACATGGTTCAGAGTTGTTGTGTACCCACCATCGGCTAAACAAATAATTGTTCCTAAACTAATTTGACATTATTATGCCGCTGTACAACATATAAATTTTAATTATGAAAACTGAACCTTGGGTGAAATAAACCGTCGGCTGAAATAAAACTGCGACCAATTAAGGAAAACAAGGTGGCCGTGCCTTTGGATTAATAGCCTTAATTAACGGTTAAGGAGGAGGCCGGATCGTTAAGCGACGGGATCTGCGACAGTTAAGTCGAGCTCTCGACTTTTTACTCCGGAAGGTTAAATCACGTAATGCGTGCTAAACCTCCCTCGAGCAAATTCTGGAAGTGAAATGCAGTCATATTAAAAGTTGTATTACTTCTATTAAATACATGGGGAGAATATTATTAGCACGCTGTTTTGTCACGTGGATCCCTATTAACTACATGTAATTGAGAAGAGATTATAGATGACTACAATATTATGTTAAGTACATAATAATAATGGTTTTGTTAATTAAGCTTGAATAAGTTCACCAGTTAAATTGATTTTTGGCATTACATTTCCTACTTTGTAATTAAGCACGCTTTCAGCGTTTGGCATATTGAAATGTTATTTCTATAGGTTGATAATTATTGTGAATATAATTATTTCTGCGATAAGCCTTTGGTAATGAACTAATGATTTACATTGTATTTTGATGAGTAGGTATTTAACAGTAAAGTATTTGATACCTATGCAAGGCTTGAAACTAGTAAGTTTACAACAGTAGTTTAACGGGAGTCATCATCATCCCAGCCTGTATACCTCCTACTGCAGGGTATAGGCCCCCTTTCATCATAAGAGGACTTGGGCCGCTATTCCCACGCGAATCCAGTGCGGATTCACATGATGCTATAGGTGTATTCTGCGACCTTTCGAAAGCTTTTGATTGTGTGGATCATGACACTTTAATTCGTAAATTAAATTTCTATGGTATTCGTGACCTCGCTTTAAAACTCATCAAATCTTACCTCACACAGAGAAAACAAAAGGTAGCGGTTAATGGAACGGTATCGGAGGGATCTGTGGTCGAAATGGGAGTGCCTCAAGGATCTATTCTAGCGCCATTCTTGTATTTGGTTTACGTAAATGACCTAATTTATACCGTGAGTCAGAAATCAGGGATAGTTATGTTTGCTGACGACACCTCTTTACTGTTCAAAGTTAGTAGAAAAGACACCGATTTCACTGAACCCAATGAAACTCTGTCCATGATATCCGCATGGTTTGCTGCCAATAACTTGTTACTAAACCCTAAGAAAACAAAATGTATTAAATTTTCATTGTTAAATCCGCCTCATTCAAATTCGGTCTCAAATATTAAACTTAACGGTCAAAGTATTGAATTTGTAAAATCTACGGTATTCTTAGGAATAACACTTTACTCTAAATTGCAGTGGGGATCGCACACCACAGCAATTGCGAATAGATTGAGCTCTGCTGCGTTTGCAGTCAGAAAGATACGGCAGCTAACCGATGTGGCGACGGCACGGTTGGTGTATTTTTCCTACTTCAATAGCATCATTTCATACGGCCTTATTTTATGGGGATCTGCTGCAGACTTGGAATCAATTTTTATTTTGCAAAAGAGGGCTATCAGAGCGATATATAACTTAAGGACACGCGATTCTTTAAGATCTTTTTTTAAAGAAATAGGTATCCTAACCCTGCCGTCGTTGTATATATTTGAAATAATCATGTATGTAAGAAAAAACATATGTGATTTTCCCACTAACGTCGATAAGCCAAAGGTTACTAGAAACACAGGGAAGCTTAAAGTTCCATCTTACAGACTGGCTAAAACTAAAAAGTCGTTTCTGGGAAGATGCATACGTTTTTATAATAAAATTCCGAAAACAATAACCGAACAAACTGATACAAAATTCAAATCCATTGTGAAGAAGACATTAATATCTAAGGCGTACTATAAAATTAATGACTTTATCATGGACAGGGATGTTTGGAAATAATTCCGATCCGCATTAGCGATCCCTAGTCTCAAATAGCGTATCTACTGTGTTAAAAAATTTAATTGTATTAAATACTTTAGATGTATGTCATTTAATAACAATGTAGATCTGATTGAAAAAATATACCTTGTTGAGTTTCTTGCCGGTTTCTTCTCAACAGGGTTTTTTCCGAACCGGTGGTAGATTTTTCGACGTTCATAGGAGCATCAATTTGATGCCTAAATTGAATAAAGAATTTTGACTTTGACTTTGACTTTGATTGGGAAGTTCACACTCACCATTGAATTTCTTCTCAAGTGATGCGAGCAGGTACTTTAATTAAAACTCGAGCAAACGAAGTATTCTATTTCTAGTCATGAGCGAAGCGAGTGGTTCAAAAGAAGGACGCTTGAGGAAGATACCTACTGCCGAGCTAAACACAATTTTTCACCTCACTATAGCGAGAAAATAATTTGAACTCTTATAAATCAGTTTTCAATATTACCACTGTTTACTTAATACTCGTTTTATGTAATACAATAATATATAGAATAAGAAAGGTACATTGGAAGTTCTACGTAAAAGTTCAGCTTTCTAGATCCAAAGTTATGGGCTGAACGTTGATAAGTAAGTCAGCCATGAGTTCAAGACTTTTTACGTTAAGTAAGTACCTAAAATTAAAATAAATAATATTATTATTGTTTCGTAATATTTAAGAAAGATTAAGTTTTTTCTCACAGGTGCGTTCTGATTATGCATGCACCATGTCTCTTCGAATTTTACTTAATGTTTGTCCTCATTATTTTGGAGACGCAGTTAAAGACGAAGAAACTTAAATGATTTTAGTCAATTTCAAACTACGAAAGTGGCTGAAAATAAAATTGTAAGATTTGTTTACAACATACAGTTACAAGTATCCTTTAATCAAATGTTCAAATGTTTTTTCGGTTCTTCTGAAGCAGCAAATAAATTGTAAAGAATTCGTGATTAAAAATCTGGTGTGTAGGTACACGATGCTAAAAATGTTGTTTTACGTTGTTCTAGCCATGTTTTTATGCAGCATACAATTAACTATTTTTCCTGGTCTGCATATCAGGCCGTATAAAAGCGAGAGCTGACAAAATTAATTTATCGAGCATTCGCTGAAGCAGCAGGGGTTTTATTCAATTACAAGGGAGCCGAAATGCGAAATGTTTACCTGCGGCGCTGCAGGGCAATGCTTGATTCTGTTCTCAAAAAATACCTTTACGATTTTAAATTAAAAAAGGAGCTGTGCTAAACGTTCGTTGTTGACATTACGAGGGTTCCGCAAATTATTTCGCTTGGCATTATGCGTTCCTCGTAAAAAGTTTTTATCGATAAAGAAAAATTAAAAATCTAAACAGCGATGGCGCAAGCTATGCTCAGAGTTTCCTTATGTGAGCGAAACAGATATGAGGAGCAATGTTCTAAAGTGGCGAGCGCGAATCAGAAGACGCGGTGTGGGAAGACTCCCAAAAAGATAGACCGACAATCTGGTAAAGGTTGCAGGAACCACTTGGATGGGGTAGCGTAGGACTGATCGTTATCCAACTCTTTAGGGGGAGGCTTTTGTACAATAGCGAACGTCTTTTTACAAGCTTTTTATTAACTTGCAATATGTACGGTCAAATATTGGAAGTTGAATTTGTCCCACTTTCAATGGTCGGATTCACATGAAATTTGGTGCACTTATGTAGATTGTTGACAATGAAAGTACAAGATTATTTTTATTTTTCAACTCCATTTTTTTACTTTACGGTTATCCCGTGAAATCCATATTATATTTCGTACTAAATACGAACTCAAACATGGATGCACTGAAAAAAACACAGTAAAAGATCAGTTGATGTTTCAGTTCGTACCTATTTAGTATGAAATAAATGCAAGTAGGTACAGTTAATAAAAAGTGCAGTCACCGAAAAATCTTTCATTGAAAATGAAATTTTTAACAAAAACTTATTACTGATATGATGATTATCTAGTAGCGTGCTTGGGTTTTCCAAAGACAGGCGGATAGGCATTTAAATCACTTTCTTACTACACTGATGAGCAAAAATAAAGAGTTGCTTTTCATAGGAATTTATTGTATGAAAGGTGTCGGTTATATTGTCGTTCGTCAGTATAGTAAAGTGTCATCTGGTTTAGATAATGATTGATCGCTAGTGTTCTTAAAACTCAATCGCATATGTATTTAGATTAAAACAAAAAATCTCGATTAATAGTAGATTGTTCAACAAGGGACTAAAACAAGCCATAATGACACGAGATATTTAGCCACCCGAGCGATAGCGAGGGAGGCTATAATTCGAGTTGTCATTATGGTAGTTTAGTCTCGCGTTAAACACTCTACTTTTCACTTTGAATGCGAGGAAAAAAACGATGTACAAAATTACTTTTTTACAACGTATGCTCAATACGAGCAATGGAAATCTGTTCAAAATTCAAATAGCAAAAAAAAATTCCGCTGTCTTTTCTTTTCTTTTATATTTTTTTTGTAAAGTGACGCTTTAAATGCTTGCATAATTAGCCAACAGATTCTAACTTAAAGACTATGTTAAAACTAATTGGACTATATATGCATGTAAGAATGATAATTGTTCATTCATTAGAATCGGCAAATAAATTAACCTAATTGATCTAACTAAGTTCACACATAAAATATATTGTTAACTGAAACACTTACCCGTGAATAAAGAAACGACATTTTAAGTTTATTTTCTATATGCCAATTCTTTGTTAAATTATATCTAATTATACTATCTATTTACTATTAAATGCAACTGCCATCGCATTATTTTGAAGTCACGCCATATTAACTTTCAAACGTAACTGCTCTATCTACCGTACATTCCATCCAGCACTGCTTTGCCGACAGTGCGGATTGCTATTTTATCGACAGAGCAGGGAACTGCTTTGCCGACAACGCTTTTAAAAAAAAAACAAATTAAAAAACACCTAAGCTAAAGGAAATCTTTCTTTACATGCAGAATAAAATGAATTCATCTTTAATATTTTATAATTAAATAGATTAATATTCGTAATTATTCATGGTGTTTCACGAAATTATTATTTTTTAAATATTTTTTATACAGTTGTCATTTTGAGGTTATTTCCACGCCCTAAAGGCTTCCACAGACCGAAACGCAGGGCACTACGGAGCGTCCGCAGCGCGCTTCGGTCTGTGGAAAGCTTTAAAATTGTCTATACCCAGTCACTGAAAATGGCGATAATCCTTCATTCACAAACACCGTGACTGGCAGTTTAAGGGTTTCCATAGTCAATTAAAAAAATTTTACTTTAATCCCTAGAGATCAAAAAAGAGCTTTAGTCCCGATATGCAGAGACTAAAGTAACATTTTAAGAGCATGAGAAGTGAAAAAGCCGTTATATCTCGCTGAGATTATTTCCACGCAACCCTAAAAATGAACATTAAAAATGGAAATTTCGTTCTTGAATGGAAAATGCCCATTTTCTCGGCACATTGTATGGTTTCTTTACAAACAGTTTGATGGACGTTTAAGTATATTCATGTTTTGGTAAATATTGTATAACTATATGTTTCCTTTGGTTTGTTTATTTATGTATTTCCGGTGTTCGATGAGCCCGTGGA
Organism: Archips xylosteana; assembly: GCA_947563465.1. NCBI lineage: Eukaryota > Metazoa > Arthropoda > Insecta > Lepidoptera > Tortricidae > Archips > Archips xylosteana. The sequence goes on from OX387355.1 coordinate 12,671,241, forward strand.
CATTTTGGACAATACGCCACCTTGTTGAAATATTTGTAAGGAACCAGGCAGCTACTATTTTATTTTATTTATAATTTAAAATGAGAAGAAACTACACTGGGCGAAAAAAGTTTAGTTTCAATTCATCAATTAGGTATAGTATAGGTTTTAATCTTAGATTTGATCCTACATGGACTTAATATTAAAAAACATTTCAAATGTATTTTTAATTTGAATTTACTAGTGATATAAACAACAAACCCTGTATCAAGTCTAAGCTGTATTAACCCCTAAAATACTTATGTTTGCAAGTTATTTAGTTTGCCTAACACTCAGCATGAATTGATAATTTAAAAACTAACCCTCTGTGGCAATTTTACCATAACATGCATTCGCACTGGCTTAAAAAAAAGATTCAAAAAGAGAACTTCCCGGTGAAGTTACGAAAAAAAACACATTTTTCAGTCAGTTATGTCTGCTGGTGTTACTATCTGGCAGCATTTTTTGTCATTTATTTGCAATAATCCAATACGAGGGCAGAGAGCGTGATCTCATTGACGCTAAGCTGGGTCACGGTTGGATATCCATTATTCATGGTTGAACGCGACACGGATAATGGTTCAAGTACTTTTAAAATACCATAAGTTTTGCACTATTTTACTTCGAATTGGGTCATAGCTGTCTTGGAGCTTGCATCGAGGCAGATTCAATTTAGCTTTAAGCACCTCCCAGTCTTAACAGGAATCGATACAGATCTACTAAAAAATTATGGTTTCTTTATGAATACAATGCAATCAGCCTTTTTGTCAATGCCCTACTGTATTACATCGACTTCCTCATATTTTAAGAAATTAAACTAGTATAAATGGAGTGTTGATGAACTACAAACAAATAGGCAGACCTCGCCACACGCTAACGTATGTGTTTTGTGAAAGAAATGGAATGATACAGTGCCAACTATATGACTGTCAATCGTGAAAAGTATTCACCAGCCTCAGAGACAAATTCTACCAGTAAGTCGTTATTTACTAGGGTATAAAGTGTTACAATCTGTCTACTGTTTAAGGGATTTCATTGCAACTGTTAAGACAATGTAAAAAAAACCGTCGAAGATCTAACCTCCTTCTATTCTAAATATACTTTGTGTTACCATCATATTATTATTATGTATCCTTCAAAAAGTAAATCTGTTCACAATTAGCTAAGTTACACAAAGCTCTGTCTTTATTAATAAAATGTAAGATATTCTATTTCCAAGTCAAGTCCACAGGATTTACTCGGTAAACCCTGAAATTAGTCATTCCGCGAACACTAATCCCGATGGCTCTCCCAGCCCGAATTTGTTCTGCCAGAGGTTACTCAGTTCAGTGAAACTGTTTGGTTTCATAATGCCGAACAATCCTCTGGTCGTTATTCGTTTTTTTATTTTTTAAGAACTGTTGCCTGCGGCTCCTTCTGCAAGGAATTTTTTATCGCTATCAGCTAGGAACTATGCAATTTTCCGGGATAAAAAGTAAAGTATCCTATTTATATGTATGTTTATTCAGCTTGTAAATTATCTATACGCCAAATTTCGCTAGAATCCGTCAAACCGTTTTAGCGTGAAAGAATAACAAACATCCATCCATCCATCCATCCATTCATCCATACAAACTTTCACGAATATAAATATTAGTGGGATAGATGCATTTAGGTGACCGAGTGCAGATTATCTAACGTATTTAAAATTTAGGGTGGGTTCACTTTTGTATTGCTTTTAGCGTATTGTATCTTCGTTGCGTAGCACTAACGTCAAACCCAGTTTACATCAGCAAGAAAAATCGTGCAAGTTTTACAAGTACATTGCGGCGCTGGATTGACCACTTTAAATTCGTTTGCTTCCCGGGCGTCGCAATGTAATGCAACTTGCTCGATTTATCTTGCAGGGTAAATTGGGTTTTAGTTGGGACATAACTAAATAGGTACGCAATCATGACATCAAGACACAGTGTCCTTAAGCTTCCAAACTAACGATCATGATACTAAGTCAGCACTATATGATGGAGATACAAAATGCTTAAATGCCAGCTACCTCGGACAAAGAATTAGTCTAGCTATTCAAAGGGAGAACGCTGCCAGTATCTTCGGAACCTTGCCTAAAGGGACTCCTTTTAATAATGTATTTTAGTTATTTACTATATTATATTTTTTAAGGTTTTAAGTTTTAGGTTAATTGTTCTAGTATATACCATGGATTTTACATATAACGTTTCTAAATGCTTAAATGATATAAATGTGGACTCATCCGTAAGTGAGTTGCAATATTGTCGCCTTTTTGTAACCATACAAAGGTTGGAATTTTGATTAGGCAAGATTATCTCAAAGGTACTCGTTTTAATAGAACATCCAGTATAATTTCTAAACTAAGCCGAACTAGGACTACCTACATAAATGAAGGCCATTGCTAGAAGTAGGACATGAGAGTCTATTCTAAGAAAATGTGACGGTATAACGACTCCAAAGTTTTAACCCGTCCGTGATCCCCTAGGGGAAGAATTGTGCAAATCCCCATAGCATGAAGGAAGGTCTTTGCAAAAATGTTAGCCAAGTGTCTAACTTTCTCAACTTGGATACCTTTTCCTTTGTTTTAAATTTGCAGATCGTTATTTTTTTTTGTTTAAAATAAGATTGTAATTAATCCTCATTGGTCATTCCTAGATAGTTTTAATATATTTTTAGTGCAGAGGTAAAGAGCGGATAGGTATTACCGTAGAGCGGAGCGAGGCAATAGAGATGGTAAACATAATGAAATATTTCAGTTCTAGTGAGAACTATTGACAATATAATTTTTGTTCGGCTTCAAAAATGCGCATTTATGGTATTGTTTGATTTATCATATTTCAAAGATGTACAAAAGTCTAGGAGTAAACTGGACTAGAAAAATGTACTAAGAGAATTTTGGTTTCAGTACTGCTATAGTTGGTCTCAGTAGTCGAACCACGTTGTTCGCCTTTCTATTTTTTTAAATAAGGCATGGCCAATTGAGACTGTATTTGTTGCAGCAATTTTCCCAGCAAATGTTTGGTTACACTCAAGATCCAGTCTTGAGACCACGGGTCTCTGCAAGGGAACGCCATAACAAGAAATGCATGAGTTTCGGTTATTTTCGAGTAATAATGTGTAAAACTATAACAATATTTTTCTGTAATTATCGAAGTTAAATCGCTATATCGACGCGGAACGTTAATTTAACATTTTCCGCCTGACAATTAAATAGCTTACACTGCATCCGTCATATGCCAACTTAAAATATCATTATATAGTAAATGTTGTGTTTCTCATTCACATTTTGGTAAAATGATTAAAGTTATAATTGAGTATAACGATTTCATACAATCTCGTCTCGTCGTTTCATCTTATTAAATACGTAATTTATAAACAAGCCCCCTGATTGACGGGGGAAAACTGTACCAGTGCTATTGATTCATTAAATATCAACTAAGTTTATCGACATCGACAAAAATCAATTTTTAATCATCATTATCGTACATAACTACTTAATGGCCACGTTTGAATACCTTTTAATTATGTGCAAACGTCTTTTCTTTATACCACAGTGACCTACAATTCGTAGACAGTGACGTATATTTAATTTCATAAATACACGCCAACTGTTTAAGGATCAATTAATTATAAGGTCTCCTACGCCTTCTGTCCTTCAACCTTTTTATATGTATGTGTTGTAGGTGTTCCCATTCATATCAATGTCTTTGTTACACTTTATCAATAAAAGCTAGAGGGTTTTCTTGAAGAATGTAATTATTTAATTTAGTCCATAAACGGTGGGCAAATTTGTTTCCTGTATGACGTTTGAAATGGGAAGTTCAGTAAACGATTAATGATCGTATCATAGAAAGGGATGTTTGGAAATAATTTCAATCCACGTTGGCTATCCATAGCTACAAATAGCGTATTAACTGTATCAAAAAATGTATTAAATACTTTGGCTTTAAGTAATTACTGAAGCTAAGACTTTTTTTTTTAATATACTTACTTTGTTGTGTAGGTATCTTGCCGAAATCTTCTCAACAGGATTTTTGCGAACCTGTGGTAGATTCTACGATATTCATGAGTGCTTGTTAAAGCCTAAATTAAATTAAGATATTTTGATTGATGAGCTAAAGCTCGTAAACGGTGAAGGAAAACACTGAGGAAACCTGCAAGAACCCGCGAAAAAATTCAATAGTGGGTGTAATATTATCAATCTGTACTGGGCCCACGTGGGATACCGCCCAAACCCTCTAATTTTGGGAGGAGCCCTGTGCCCTGAAGTGGTGCGTAAGGGTCTCCCCAAATCTAACGACGCGGAATCGGCTTCAGCCGATCGGAAAAACCTTTATATCAACGCAATAAGAGCGAAAAAGACGTCAATGGGCTCGGCTTCGCAGGCCGAATGGAGCTGAGCTGATCGACGTCGATAGATTTGGGGAGAATCTTAAGCTAGGATGATGATGGTAACGATATGATGATTTAGACTTTGAACAAAAAATCGACGAATTAGAGGTCAAGTCGTTCGCAGCGTACCCTTTGCTCCGTCACCCCGTCCAGGCTGCAACAGACACCGGGCTTTGTTCCAGTAGGTAAACCGCTTTAAGCTTATATTGTGCCGAGATCGGATACGGATTACTTGAGAATCGAGATCATAGTGTAATAATTCCCCTTTTGTCAGATCCATTCCAGGCTCGGATTATTGGATACTTTGATGTTCATTAAGGTTTAGATTCAAATAGCGGAAAATAGAGTTCGTTGTGGTGCGATCGTGTGGATAACTGGGTTGTAAATTAGAGGATTCTCAGCTTTGTCTGTTATTCACTGAATACCAAAGATACTTAGGTATTTAATTAACTGTATTACGAAACAAGCTTCGTTTTGAATTATAGTCTGGTAGTTTGATAATTTTTGAGATTATTAGCTATTTTTAGGTGTAACCTTAAATAAATAAAAATAAAATCGTTGTTAGGCACGGCATAGAATGAGAGGACTTGGATCATAGTTCTCACGCGAGATCTTTACATACCTCATTGAATTTCTTCGCAGGTGTGTCTAGATTTCATGACGATGTTTATTTACTTATTTATTTACTTATTCCGCTACTCTATAATAAATCTATACTATTTATCAATTCATTGTCATTTTATTAATTTATTTCTATATAGGTAAATGGTTCATATAGTATATTTGTGTATCGTTCCGTGAGTCACAGATGGTTCTGACAGAAAATCAGCGCTGCAAACCACTGGGTTACCACAAATAAAATAAATTAAAGATTTTTTTTCGGACAACATTGTGACCCATAATGAGTTAGTAGCAAAGCTTATTAAATTTGATTTAATAAGTACTTACCTATATTCTTTGGATAATATATACTTATATTGTACGTGTGATGATGAATAGATAAAATTTGATATCAAACGCGTAAAAATGGGTGCAGAAAATTCTTGTTGGCCTGCATGAGAGAGTTCAAATTGAGATCGTGACTTTTTGATCCTGAATATTTGGAAATGGTTTTTCGGCGAAAGGTTAAATAAAACGCCTATTGGTTGGGTTGCGTTTCGATCATCTATCAAATTTTAGTTTTTATTTTGTCGGTGTAGTAAATTTAGAAAATAAATCAATTTCAACATTTTCGCTCTGACACGATTTTGGTTACGATAGTTCAATGCGAAAAATATTGTAGCAATTTTTTTTATCGATAATTTTTTTGACAGTTGTCATGGCTATATTCTTAAAACAATAATAGGTATATGTAAAGGCCGCAGGTTCAAGGAGGATGCAAGCCGCTTTCAATCGTAGTGAATGGGAATCAATTATGAAGGCCTATGTCCACAGTGGCTATCCTACGGCTGAAAAGATGATGATAATGAATAAGCTGGTTAATAATGTACTTTACTTTAAACAAAAAAATACTACGAAAAATATAATCACGAAACCTTGAAAAAAACAGTAACAAAAAGAACCACCTGTTAATTTATCCTGCTGCTTGTTTACATTCCTCACTGGTTGATAATACCTAATTAATTATTTGTAACAACTACCCAATTACGAGAAGAAAGGGAATGGCCGCTATTACAAAGCCATGTAATTTCCTCAAGCTCCTTTATTAACGTTCAACGTTTATTTTTATTTTGGTTGGGGTTGATTAGACATACCGGTACCTACATGATGCTTTGTATTCAAAGAAAATAACAGAAAGAGAAAAATATGTATTTCATTTTCCAGTTTTATACAAAACATATGTACGGGTTCACATATTTATGCTTATTTATGATGTATCGATAGTAGGTACCTTTATTTAGTTATTATTATTTTGCAGTGCCCTTACAGGGTTTGATTCTATTTATGTGAATTAATGCAAACAAATGTTTGAGTTTGAATTTGACTATTATAGTGCGATTCAATATTGCTTGCTAATAATAACTTTAAAAATTAATTAGTGCCCGTATATTTTTGTTTCCGGCTCTCCTCTTTGCGGGTATAAAACGTCAACCGAAGTCAATCAAATCAGCTCAACCTGGAAAAGAGTCAACGTTAAGCTCGTAAAGTTTTCGAATTTCAGTCGTATCCGTACCTAAGTCAATAGATCGCTGACATGAGCGTGGATTAAGTTAGCTTGTTTCTAGGCCGGGGGCTACGACAATGACACTTAGGGCTTCTAGCTCAGACGACCAGACTCTCCTTGCGGCTCACAAGCGAACGTGCCAAAGGGTGTTAGCACTTATGATAAAAGAGGTTAGAGTGCGTTGCTTCGTAAAACGCACGTAGCGTTGCGCTTCGAAGCAGTTAATTCGACTTTGAGCCGACCTCGACTGAAGCCCAATTCGAAACTTTTGCTTAATGTGATGAGTTTTGTAGTTACGGGATTACTGAGCATCGTTAATCTTAGCGCTGTAAAGCTATTGTTTTTGTCGTTATTTGTAAATATTGCTACTGAGAGTGGCGAGGAAACTTTGCAGCGGAGTTAACGGCTCGCGGTGGCCGCTGGGTCTTTTTATAACTTCACAAAATAAAAAGTTGGCGTCCAACTTACAGTTGTTTTATTGTTTTGTTATTGTTGTTCATTAAAATGAGACTTTCATAACTTCTTCTACACTATTACTCTACCGCTTTAGAGCTACGCAATCGTAACTTGTTATACGAGTATATTTTTAATATTGCGTAATTAATACACGGGAAAATTTATGATTGTTACCCGCGTCAATATTTTGTTAGAACCGTCTAAAATTAGAGCAAGCATCACGTACCACAGACATAAAAAGGGTTCAGGATATTTATCTAGGGCGCATTAAATAACGGTAGCATTCAAATAACAAATGGGCGCCGCCGGGAGCAACAATAGCCTGAATATATCAAGAGCCGAGCATACACTGGGCCCCTAATATCCGAAAGTGTGCTCTCTGCTTGTGATAAAAAGTAAATGAACGTAATCTGTCTGATCTTGAACTTGATGTGGGAAGCTAAGAAAGTTTGAAACTTTGTTTTGGTTGCTTAGGTACCAAAATCGTAAACAAATTCCAAACGTTTATTTTGTAAGTAGGACACAAAAGGTTCTTTTACATGTCGCTTTATCTTACCAGCGCTCTTGGAAAGATCATCATTTCCTAGAAAATCAAGCAACTACAAAACCAAAAAAAAACTTATTTTTTAGGTCAAAATGTTAAGTATATTAGAGATGAATAACTAACGAAATACATTATAAGGAATTAAAACCCGTCTGCAATATGTTTCACAACTTAAAGTAGGTACCTACTTAATAAAAGTAGTTTTGTACAAGTACTTTTTCTTATTGGAGTCTTTGTAACTTCAACTTCATATGAATCTGAGCGGCTAAACTTTTGAACATTAACAGCACGCACTTACGCGCTTGGCAATATTATGTTCCCATATTTTTGAGCACCTTGGCCTCTATGTAAATAATGGGTGTTGAAGCCCCCCTCAATCGAGTAAAATTAAATTTACCCAATTGCTTAATAATTAAAATGAGTTTTTTAAAATATTAAGCCATCAGATAGTAGGTACCTGCGCCTGACGAACTGCCAGCCTGATGTTTGTCCAAATATTTGTTTCAACTGAAAGGGGAACGGATTTGTGTAATTCAATAGAAAAGAGAGTGCGCGCACTAACGAAGTGACGTTGATGATAATTAAGCCAAAGCCTTTCCTGAAACCATTAAAATGGATCGTAGTTAAGTAAAATAATTGTAATTTAATTTCTGCATAAAACTATCGTGGTACAGTCAAGGGCAAAAACATGTATACACTTTAGTACCTTGTCTATTTTCGTCATGTTTGAACTGCCATATATGAACTGTCTGTTGTGGCACGAAAATAATTCGGACACTTTTCTAATCATTTATAGTATGTACCTACCTTCTTTATTGATAGTTTTATTTTCGTCCATGCAATCACCAATCTTTGATTAATGTCATAGCTAGATTACTGTTTACTTCACAAAAATGGCACATTCATAATTAAAGGTTTGTCAACTCTGCACTAACTAGAGTATAGTATTTTTTTGACGACCAGATGGCCTAGTGGGTAGAGAACCTGACTACGAAGCTTGAGGTCCCGAGTTCGATTCTCGTGTTGGGGCAGATATTTGTATGAATAATACAAATGTTTGTTCTCGGGTCTTGGGAGTTTAATATGTATCTATCTACATATCTAAATATATATAAGATCCATCGAATGTGCAGCTGACCTGGTGTAATAAGCACATCTATCTGATTGGTAATCTGATTGGTCATCAACTTAGCTCAGCTTGACGAACTGACTACCCCCGAGATGCCGGACCCCATCTAAATATAGAAGTATGTTTATCCGTTGCCTAGTACCCATAACACAAGCTTTGCTTAGCTTACTTTGGGACTAGGTCAATTGGTGTGAATAGTCCAGTGATATTTATTTAAACTGACCGGCATAACGCTATAAGTTAAAATAAACGTCGAATGCTACCATTGGGGCTGTTGGGCCCGAAAACCAATATTTTTACATTTCAGCTTTGTTACAGTCATCAAGCGTTGACATTATAACAAAGGCGTGTTCACAAAGACGCGCCGCGTGACGACAACTCGTTAAATTTTTAATCCGTTCCGATATAAATCTGATTGAAAATGCACTGAACACACGGATCGTTACGCGCAAACAACCGGGGCAGGATCTGGTAACGTTTTTTTGATGTTTTTAAAAGATCCACCAGACCGTATTTGTTTTAATTGACAAATGAGTGTTACGTTAGATAACGAAGGTAAATATTGATTAGCATGTATAAGCCCTTAATGACTTTAACCCTTTCAACGCCAACGACACTTATAGGTGTCACAAAGTACAGTGTCAAAATGATCTTGACACAATGACATAAGATTCAAAGCAGGTTTACGTTTTGTCGAGGCGTGGCGTTGAAATGGCGGCCTATATACGTCTCAATGATGGGCACAGGTACTTTCTCAAAATAAGTGGGGTGAGGTTGTTGTTCCCATGCGGGCCCTGTGCGGATTGGGAACTTCACACATACAATACAATACAACACAAATATTCTTTATTGATCACCAAAACAGTACAGAAAAAATTAATAACAATAAAAAATCAGGCAGACAATAGGTAATAATTGAATTGGTTCGAAGGTGTGTGATTTTCCCAATGTTTCCCTTCACCCTCTCGTGGTAAAATTACAAATATATTCAGAGGTATGACTCGAACCCACGATCCTCTGCTTGAGGAGCCGTTATAACAAACCACTTGGCTACCACAGCTTTAATAATTACCTAGTACCTAGTAATAGCCTCCTGGGTCCCGGTCTTTTCTAACCGATGTAGAACTTAAGACCCATATAAGAGTCATACCTATTACGTTTTGTAATTTTGGAACTTACTTAAGCGTCTTTCATGTTCTTTATTCATTGAATAATCTATACCTATAAAACAGTACCGTGACTGACTGACTGACTGACTGAATGACTGACTGACTGACTGACTGACAGACAACGTACATCCTAAACCACTGGGGCTAGAGACTTGAAATTTGGCACACATGTACCTTGAGTAATGAAGAGGTGCACTAAGGAAGGATTTTTTGAAATTCCCACGGGATAGGGAAATATCTCAACTTTCTTTGTTTATTTGTTTGTAACGGAATCTCTGAAACTATTGAGCCGATTTTAAAAATTCTTTCAGAATTTGAAAGCTACACTATCCTTGATTTACAAAGGTTACTTTTCATCCGGGAAAATGCAAAATTACCACGGGATAGAAATAAATTAATTCAATTTCGGGGCTGATTTTAAAAATTCATACACACTATGTGATATGACTATCCCCGATTGACAAAGGCTACTTTTTATTCGGGAAAATTCAAAATTCCCACGGGATAGAAAAATTTGAAATCAACTTTGGGGCTGATTTTAAAAATTCTTTCATATAATATTACGATATGATTATCCCCAATTTACATAGGCTACATTTTCTTCGGGTAAATACAAAATTCCCACGGGATAGAAAAAATTTTATTTCAACTTTGGGGCTGATTTTAAAAATTCTTTCACCAATAGTAAGCTACAATATCCCTGTTTGACAAAGGGTACTTTTCTCCGGGAATAAGCAAAATTCCCACGGGATAGAAATAAGTAAATTCATCTTCGGCACTGATTTTAAAAATTATTTCATATGATTTAATATGACTATCCCCAATTGGCATAGGCTACTTATTCTTCGGGAAAATGCAAAATTCCCGCGGGATAGAAAAAACTGAATTCAACTTCGGAGCTGATTTTGAACATTCTTTTAAAAATATTTTACAATTTGAAAGCTACAATATCCCTGATTGACATAGGCTACGTTTTTACGGGAAAACGCAAATTTCCCGCGGGATCGAAATAAGTAAATTCAACTTTGGGGCTGATTTTAAAAAGTATTTTACAATTTGAAAGCTACAAACAATATCCCTGATTGGCATAGGCTACTTTTCTACGGGAAAATTCAAAATTCCCACGGGATAGAAATAAGTGAATTGAACGTGGGGGCTGATTTTTAAAAATGTTTCACTAATAAAAAGCTACACTGTCTCTGATTTTCAAAATGTTTTGACAATTATTTCTACCCCGCGGTATGCTGTACACTTTTCAGGGATAAAATGTTGTTGTTTCAATCAGGCTTCCTCCCAGAACGAGAACACTTGGGCCTTAGTTCCCACTTGGGCCCAGTGCGATTTGTACAGTGCGGGTGTATACCATTGAATTTCTTCTCAGGTGTGTGCAGCTTTTCTCGCGATGTTTTCCTTCACTGTAAAGCTCATGGTAAAATTCAAACGTAATTTAGCACACGAATTCGGAATAACTCAAGAGGTCCAAGCCCGGGCTCAAACTCATGACCTTTTGCTTAAGAACCCATGACCTTTGCATAGGTCAAACCACTAGGCCACCGCGGCTTACCGGCTTTAGAATTCACTTATTCAAATTCCGCGGGAACTTTACATTTTCCTGGCATTACCCTATGTGTTTATCCACGTAATAAACTACCTGTGTGCCAAATTTCGTGCAAACAACTCTAACGGTCGTTATTGTCTTCGCGTACGAAGTCGCGGGCAAAAGCTAGTTTGTACTTTATATAGTATGCTCGGCCGTTATTCTTACTGATGATTTGTTCTTTATATAAAGTATACGCTGGGACTCACCAGGACAGACAGTAATAATATTGTAACTTTTAAAATAAACCTTGTCGGTCCAACTCGTACCTAATTGAACGTCTCTGCGCAAGTACAAGAAGTCGTATAAGTAAATCTTTTCACTTACTTTGACTTACTTTTTAGAGTTCTACGGTTGTGCACCGACAGGGTCCCCAGCAAAACCATAGTAGGTACGAAACCTTTGCGAGTGTCCGTTTGTCTGTGACAGGGCTATGTCTTTTGAAACGTAGGCACTTGAAATTTTCACGGAGTGTATTTACTACAGCAGCTATTAGCAATGACTGGTAGAAATACAATAAAATTCTACAAGAATAGTGTATTTTTAGCACCGGGTACGGTCAACAACTTTAATTGTTAAGCAACTTGCCACTGTTTGTTTTAGTATAAGGCTGGTTTTAGTGTCACGCGGACGGTCAGCACGGACTGCTACGCATGGACCAATATGTATTAAGCTTAGGGAGCGTTTTAGAGTAATGCGAGCGGCTTCGCGCGGAAGACCGTCCGCGCGAACAGCAGTTTTCATACAAATTGGTCCGTGCGTAGCAATCCGCGCGGACGTTCCACGTGACACTAAAACCAGCCTAAAATATAAAAAGTACTAGAAGGGAATGAACTAAATCATAATTAATTTGTAATACTCCGCCATAAAATTGAAAATTCGTGTTGTAATTTGATTTATTAAGTTCGGAAAAAAATCTTTGTGAGTCCTACGTGATTATTTTTCTTAAAATTTTCTTAGACATATTTTCGGATTACATTTTAGCTGTAGTATAATTATGTTAATTAAACCTGTCATGATTCAGCGCGAATTGGCTATACTATTCATTATACTAAGATTAAGAATGTGATAGTTTGAAAGAAAGGAAAAAAAGAAAACATATTTTATTCGTAACTATGTTACTCCATCACGCAAAAACGGCTCAAAGGATTTACATGAAATTTGGCACACAGATGGGTTATAACTTGGATTAACACATAGAAAGCTATAAGCGAATTGTTCATAGACGAATTCGCGAGCAGTAGGTAAGAAATATTAATGAGTAGCTGATGCCCGCGGCTCTGCCCCCGTTGTATTTTTTTCTTAAGAACCTTCTACTGACGGCAAAAAACGCGAAGAATAATTATTAGCGAAATCAGTCCAGCCGTTCACGCATGATGCCGTGACCAAGATAATAACATAGAAAGGCGGCAGTGGCCAGGGTAAATTGCTCGTAGAATCGGTCTATGGGGCTAGGTTCACTAATAGCGTCCACAGGTCCGTAGGTCTTAGGCCTACAACAAGATGGAGCGGCGACCTGGTTAAGGTTGCAGGAACGCGTTGGAGGCTGATGGGGGCAGGATCTGTTTGGCAAATGTTCAGGGAGGTCTATGTTCAGCAGTGGATGTCTTTCGGCTGAAATGGTGATGATGATATTGATGATACTTTTTACATCGACCCCCGCAGGATAGTCATAAGTGAATTCTCATAGATAAAACCGTGGACAACAGCTAGTAAATCTTAATGACCACATAGAAAGGCGGAGAACGATTTCAACAGTACCTATTGAGTAGAATTCCCGTTGCCATCGGTACTAAAGAAATCCATAAACGATATCGGGTATGAAGACTGCATATTTTTATCGGATTTTATTTCTATGCCATTGCCTTCGTTATCTAGTGGTCGGGCGCATACAATGGGTTCAAGCTGAGGGTCGACAAATTGTGCATCACCTTCAATGAGGCTGAAGTCTCGAGCGGTTTCCGTCGCAGACGGAGCAATGGTCGCATGCTACCCTTATTGGGAGACTGCATAAATAATCTTATCTTTAAAACTATAAGTAGGTAATTGTACTATTATTAATCTGTGTACGATTGTATCAGTTTATTAGTCCACAGTGCACAACAGTACAAAAAAACATAGTGGCAGCTTATACTTCATTTAATTTAGCATTGAAAAGAACAACAACATTATATTGCGTCTGGTCAACTATTTCTTACCTAGCAAATAGTACAGTACAATAGTCTGGGAGCCGCAAAATAAAATTGTTTTAATGGCACATTATTTGCGTGTTGTCAATTGTTACTCTAGTACAAATTGTAAAGAGATTACAGTTCACGAGCCGCAATATAATGTTGTTGTGCTTTTTAATGCTAAATTAAATGAAGTATAGTGGTTTGAAAAAAAAGCCCAGTAGTCTGATGGCTTGACTTCTGGCCTCTCAAGCAGAACTTCGCAGGTTCGAGCCGGCTTGAACCTCTGAGTTTTTCGAAAATGTGCGAAATCTAATACCTTTAAACGAGCAATTCTTGTATATATGTATATATATATATATATATGTATATATATAATCAGGATCTCGGAAACGGCTCCAACGATTTCGATGAAATTTGGTATGTGGGGGTTTTCGGAGATGAAAACTGATCTAGCTATGTTTCATTTTCAGAAAATCGCTTTTACTCGTGTTTTCCGGCTATTTTTGTTTGCATTAGAATATAAAGCTAAATTTCGCCGACTTCGAGTAGATCAAAATGGCACATTAGAAATCGGGTGGTCGCAGATCCAGCCGACCTCGGTTCGATACCACGTTTTTTTTCAAGATTTTTAGTTTTTTTTTAAGTGTATTTTTTATGAGAAAACGTCAAGTTTCTTCTTTTGTGAGAAAAAGTTACTTTTTTGTGAGAATAAGTTACTTTTTTGCTAGAAAAAGTATTATAGGGAACGTGCAGTAACTATAGGCGGCAGCACTAATGCGACAGAAGAGACACTATGCGGACAGTAAAACAAACTTATTAAGGTAGTGGTAAAACATTCAAATTGATGGCACCCTTATGGCACCAGTTGGCAGCACCGTCTATGTGCACGTTCCCTATTGGGAGCACAGAACAGGAAAAGCCGGTTGTCTGTAAAGTCGGTTTACGGACGATAGTTTAACGTGACTCACCCCCCCCCCCCCCTCCGGTGTTTTTGTCAAATATCTTGAAAACGGTGCATCCTACGGCAAAATCAATGAAATTGCCATCCCCCCTTTAATACCCCCGCGCTCCCTCCCCCGCATCCCCTCCCCCCTCTCACCCCCCACCCCCCACCCCTCCGGTGTATATAATCAGGATCTCGGAAACGGTTCCAACGATTTCGATGAAATTTGGTATTTGGGGGTTTTCGGGGATGAAAAATTGATCTAGCTTGGTCTTATCTCTGGGAAAACGCTTGGTACCGAGTTTCTGCCCGAGCAGAGCTCGGTCGCCCAGGTACTTACATTTGAAATTACAAGTGATGGAAAAACATAGTGAGAAAACCTGCACACATCTGCAAATAAATTCAATGGTGTGTGTGAAGTTCCCAATCCGCACTGGCCTTTTAGCCAATCACGTGTATTCGGAAAGACTTTAGATCATGTTGTCTATACAATCATGCATACATTTTAGTACTAAGTAGCTTTGAATAAGTAAAAATAAAAATAAAATGCATTTATTTCAGACAACTACAGTCCATACAGTAACATCTCAATTAAACAGCAAGAAATAAACCATGCTAGTTTGCAAAAACGTCGTCTATTTGCTTATTGTTTTTCACTTTTATTGTAGCTTGATCGACAATTGACAAGCTACAATAAAGGTGAAAATTGTCGATTATTGAATTTTCGATTATTCTAAGCTATTAGGTACAGTAATTATTTATGACAGCTTTTCTAGTACGCATTTTCATCAACGTTGAAATAATTCATGTTCCCGTCATAAGTTATGTAGGTAACAGACGAGTTCGCAGTAATGATCTAAAGGTTTACTTGACTAAAACAATCACAGTCAGTACCTACGTACGTAGCCATCAAACCGAGAGATACTCGGTATCAATAATTATACAAACTAAATTTTGAATATTCATCACAGTGCCCTCCTCCGGGCATCACGTAACAGCAGCCGTTAGTTATCAACTACCCTAAACTAGCGGGTTTTAATATATTGCCCATTATATGGAGGTCGAAACACGCTCGAAATCGACATTAGATCTATAAAAGCGGCGATATGGGGTAATCTATACGCACAGACTATATTCTATAGATAGTACCTATATTTAACTAACTATAATTCATAAATAATAATTTATTGAATCAGGCGTTACCTACTTTGCGGATGAATTGAAACAATTATTTTACTCACCCGCGATCTTATGAACACACAAATTACACAAACCCAACTATCACCACCTTACTTATTTGCGTGACGACTTATTACTTATTTGCGTGATAAGTCCCGTTTAGTATAGTAATTATTAGTGAATTTCAATACAAAATAGCTAAAACTATTAGCTTGTAATTTGTTATCCAATTGAGCCCAGCCTTATTGCTTTGTTTATGACGTAGCAACTGTCAGAAAAAATGTTAAACTACTTGGTCGACTACCTACTATCGGTACGTTATCGATCCAATGAAGATACGAAAATGCAATAGAAACAAATTTATTCGCTCAATTCAGATCTAGTACATTACACGGAATCACTGACCACGTATTTAATAAATGGTATACTTAACTATAGTTCAGTCACGATTACAAATAATAAGTAGGTAAGAGCTCGTTGAACGTTTGGCAAATCACGTTTGTGAAATTTAAAATTCAGAATTTATTAAATTATTATTAGGTTTAGGTTTCGCCGGTGCAATCTGTGGCGACAATCTGGGAATTGTACCTATTTGAAAATTCCTTTTCATATTGTATAAATTATGTGAAATAATAACGACCAAAAAATGCCGTGGTAGGGTAGTGGTGTGACCTATGACATCTCAAGCAGAGGGTCGTAAGTTCGAACCTGGGCTCGCACCTCTGAGTTTTTCGGAATTTATATGCGAAATTACATTTGAAATTTATGGTAAAGGAAACCGTTATGAGGAAACCAGTACCCACCTGCGTGGAAATTCAATGGAGTGTCAGGAGTTCCCAAACCGCACTGGGCCCGCGTGGGAACTACAGCCTAAGCCTTCTCATTCTGAGATGAGAGGAGGACTGTGCTATCCACTGGGACGTACCGGTATAGGCTGAGTTGATAATGATGATGAATAACTAACGACAGGTTGAGAAACAAACCGTATAAAGGATTATGAGATAGTTAGGTAACACTTGGTAGTAGTGTTTGCCTTGCCATGTTAACTATCTCATCTTAATAAAATAAGAAAAATAATAAATTCTGGGCTCAAACAAAATCGCCCTTCAATTTCCATTTAAGTAGGTAAAATTGTAACTTATGTTCTGCAAATTATGAGAACGTGAGCAAACTTTTAATATTTCAAAAGAATTTAAACAAAATTTACTTATAGACTTTTTCAGTTCACAAGAAATTCAAGTATTTAATGACCCGACTGTAAATTCTAGCTCAGTCCATTCACCGAACTCGTCTTACTTGATGCTTAAGTAAAGACAAAAGTTTTCGTTTGAACCCTGTGCTGACTCCCAGAAAAGTTATAGGCAGGGGCCCGGGAATAAAAAACAAGCTGGCTGGTCGTAAATCAGAACCAGACATTTATGTCAAAAAATGTATAGCCTGTATGTATAGAGAAAGCATGCAATAGTTTAGCGAATACTAGTGTTATAAAAAGCTGCGGTACTACCGCTACTACTACTATCTCACTACTAGTGAGATTTGACGATGACTTCTCAAACATCGAATATGGGTTCACACTTCTATGTTTTTCGGGATTATGTGCGAGATTACATTTGAAATCCACCATGAGCTTTTCGGTGAAAGCCTGCGCACACTTACAAAGCTAGCAATTCAATGGTGTGTGTGAAGTTCTCCATCGACACAGGACCTTGTCGGAACTACTACCAAAGCCCTGTCTTTTTGAGAGGAGGCTAGTGTTTAGCAATGAAACTTTATATGTTGGAAATGAGATGAGTCCAACAAAGCACTAGGAAAACTTTGTTTTGGAGTATTTTTAGCATTAAACTAGATGTTAAATAGCAGCCACACACAGAAGACACGTGTCAGTGTTACACGATGGATGTATGATATGTTAAAATGACACAAATGTGAAACTGGCCCAACAAGATAACTGTGCGACACACGCGTAATTGTGTGACGACCTGCATTTATTTATTCCACAAGATAACGTCATCGCGGCGAGGGGATGTCACGCTGTTCTTTTCTGAGGCAACCTCTAGATGTGACCATAATTTCCTCTTAAAAGCGTTTTCAACGTATTGACCAAAATAAATTCCGACAAGCAGGAATCTCTAGTGTTGGTTTTTCTTACAAAACCGTCTCGGCTCGATTGAGTTGACATTTTAATTACTACAGGCAAATTGGCAGCGCCTCTAGTGGTACGTATCGGAAACAAACTATTCACATGTGTTTCTGGCCCAGTTAATGCTGGACAATACATGAGCTTTTGAAGGAAAAAGTCAAATTTTGTGTCAGTTCATTCAATCGTATTCAAAATTATGCCCGTTTTTGCCATGGCATCAAGCGCCAAAAAACTCGGCTCAAACGACGGAGAAAAATTCGCTTATTTCAAATACGATATAATGCATTATCTCAATTGTTACAATTAGTCTCATTTAATTTGAGGTGTTCATACATTTAATTTCCACAAACAATGAATATCCTTTATCAGACTAATTTGAACAATTGACTTAGTGCATTATTATTGTCCAGTATTAACTAAGCTTGTAAGGATGGCGTTAGGGAAACAACCGATAGGTCTAAGATATGATTTATTACTACCCACTTAAGCTAGGATACATGGTTATATAGTGGTTTGGGATGAAGGTGTGTGCCTACACTACAAGCTAGAAATACTAATTAATTTTGTATCACGTTTAAAATTTCACCTTGTACAGTAAATAAGGTATTAAAATTTCTATATATCGCCGTAAACACTCCAGAGGTTTGTCGCAACGAAAACTTACGGTAAGAGCTCTGCTTCATTAAAAATCTGAACAAAAAGCAAGCGGCATGTTTCCACCGATGTTCGTGTCTGGAACATTGTCCGGTACAAATAGCGCATTTTGTCGTTGAGCGACTTGAGCGTCTCGAGCAGTGTTAGATGGGCTGGCGACGGGTCGCAATTCCACATTCTATCAGTTCGCTCTTCAGTAGAGCTCTTTGTTTCTGGCGAAAGACGCCGAGATAAACTTTAAACTTCAGATGTTTTAATCATTAGTAATTAAAAAAACGGAACACGCACTTGCAACATTATTTTTTGATAGTCAGATACAAACGTTATTCATAGCACCATACAAAGCTCAAGGCACACCAAAAAATTCACACAAATACTAACTTAAAACTAACATTTAAATAATTCTCTAAATTAAGAGCCATGCAATGATGTAAGAAAAGGCGCTGATTCAGCATATTTAGGTGGTATGGTTACGAAAAGTAGCTGTAAGGAGATAAATCTTAAAACATTAAAAATATTACAAATAATATTTGTGATAGCTAAAACGGTTTAACTCCAAAGAGGGTGATAGTAAAAACTTTTGTAAAAACAAATCATGCAACGTTATAAAATGGCTTCACTACGCGTTTCCTTCACCTTATAGGCCCTGTATATGCTATAAATACGCAATGTGTCGAACTGGAATCCTATATTGTACTTGAAAGGTAATCAGTCTGTTAACTACCTATAAGTACTCTACCAATAGAGTGCGAAATGGACTCTTTTAAATGGTCTCTCCCAAAGACACCATTTGAGATTGTAAAAATAGGTTGCTACAAAATTACAGCTGAATTTTTTTCCTGATTCATAAGATTAATTAAAGCTAAATTCTACTAATTATTTAACTCGTATTTTCAAATTCAACACAATTTTTGACCAATTTCGAATACTATTTTGGAGTGATGTGATTTTAAAAATAGCTCCCTTGATTATTAATGTCACGTAAACGATGTAAGATTTAAAGATGACAAATCACCAAAACTATGACGTGACTCAAAATAATCAAAACTGTACGACAGTGTAAACCATTGCTTTCTAAAACTTCACGAACAGCGGAAACGTTGTTATGAGGATCACAATTAAAGTTGAGGGACCGCGTCGCAATGTGATAATGGGTATGAAATTACGCTATGAACCTTCGTATTCGTGACGGCTTTGTGATTTAAGGGTCTACTAAGGTTTCCTGACAATGGCACAAGCAAAATGTTTAGTTTAAATTTCCCTTTATCTTTTGCGTTAGTGAATAATTTTACTGATACATTTTACTTCTACTAGCGGAGAAGCAAGATAAAATGAGACCAACTTCCGTAAAGTAACGCCTGAAAGAAAGAAACCATTTCTTCGTTACAACATGGTGCAAAAAAGTAGACAAAAAATTCGCACGTCGCGAAATGGTCCCAAATAAGCAAACAGGTCTTACGAATGGCGCTGGTCTTCCGATCCTCTCAACTATCGACGGTAGAAAGGTTTGGTATATTCCGTTGTTACACGCAGATTCTTTCGAATCGCTACCACCATTTTATTCGCTAGTTCTGTCTTCAAACAGCAGTGCTAGCACCAGTGTTGCATCGTGTTCCGTCGATGAAAGTAACAGACAGCCGGCGAAATTATCTGTTGCTAACTGAAACATAGGTAGGTTTAGGTTATGTGAAGTTTGCATGGGCCCGAAGGGCCAAAAGCACACAAAAGAAGGAGCTCCGCGTATGCTAAACACTACTGTGAAAATAAGCTTCAGTAAAAAACTATAGTGAGAAAAAGAGCATTTGGGAGTAAATGCGAATGTAAATTTTGCTACTGGGAAATAACGATTTTAGTAAATTGATCTATTTAGGCACTCCTGTTTTGCACATTAAATTACTTATACTGATAACTCGATAACCGTAAAAGACGTTTAAAGTAACACTATTGGAATCTATTCCTAATACTATGCACGAAAATCCCTAAATATAACGCATCATTTTGAGTGCCTCTAAGTCACTCTACCAGGGAAAGATCTATACCCGTAGTTTCTTTACTCGAAGAATATTTGCCAAAGAACTCTAGTCACCGACATGGATTGAAGTTTATGTACAAGTAAAGTTAGTGTGGCAATGGGCAGGGCATATCGCTCGAAGAATAGATAACCGTTCGGGAAGAAATATTCTCAATTGGGAACCATGAACCGGAAGATGGAGCGTTGGCAAGCCTCTCACTAGGTGGAACGTCGACATCGCGTGAGTTGCAAGCAACCGGTGGATGTAGGTGGCAAGGTATACCACAGTGGAAGTCTACGAGCTGATTATGATGACTTGAATATTACAACTCACTTGTTTATACTGTAATGCTGTAATTTTAATAATAAGTATGGCTTCATGTAATTTATAAGGCCTGACATAGCGCGTGAGATTGCCAAGTCAAATAAGAAATTATTCCCTGCTAAACAACACCTATAGTTTTCCTTACGAGCCTACCATCGCGACTTACATTAACATAGTCTGGCCGTGTAACAAGAACCTGAATAAATGAATTAGATAATCGGATTAGGCCTTCAAGAATAGGCCTTAAGAGAATACATTATATTAAGAGGCGCACGGAAAACTGGGGGATATAGCGAAAGAGGTTAATGTACCTTCATGATTTTTTTTTATATGTTAAGGGGTAAACGAGCTGGTGGGTCACCTCATGGAAAGCAATCAGCGCTACTCATAGACATCCTTAACATAATTTAAATGATAGTTGCGTTAAATTTAAGTTATGTTGATTTATGTGGAAGTAGAGGAGGGTGGGTTTCTGCATGAAAACACGATTTGTCGCTCAGACATAGCTGTCCTGCACGTGTGGCAGAGGAGTAGCAAGGTAAAAGGTTATAATAAAAAAGTTATTGCACCTGTGTGTACATTTATTTTTCAAATGCATTTCGTTTTGCGTGACTAAAGCCTATCGAAATTCCAAATATTAACTTCGCCTGACTAAATTATTTACTCGTAAATGACGGCATTTCTTTTAAATGCAAAAAAGCTCAAGTTTTGAAGCTTCTAACGTTACACTTAAAAGTAAATTTAATAAAATTAAGAAATCTAAATCTGGCCGTGATTTGAACCCATATCTCTTGGCTGACCGTGCAGAGTCTGCCGAATCCAATTGCATCATAGCGTCCCTGACCAACCCACTCGAATTATTTGATTTTATTTTATTTAAAAATGGTTGAGCAAATATTGTTCTAAAAAAATTAAACCAAAAAGTATTTACAGTAGATTGTTCAGTTGTGTCGAAACTTCCTATTGAAAAGACCAATAATCAGGAACATATCTTGTCAAGTCTCTCTAGATAGGCTTCTAGATAACTTATGGTTTGAAATTCGCTTTACTAAGAGAGTTCCGTACGTTAAGAATCAAAAAGAAACCCTTAGCATTACTTCGTTGTCCGTCTACTAACCTGTCTATCAAACCAAATCCTTGTTTCTCTGATTTCAAATTGAACTTGATTTGACGGTAAAAAAGACGACGAAAACGCGGGTAGTTATGCGCCGGTATCAGTGTTGTCGAGCAGCCGCGTAAGCAGAGCAGTGGCGCGTAGTGCGCGTTTGGCAGTCACGGTGACGTGTGGCTCCGAGAACAAGGGCTATGGATTAACCCGTAACATATCGAGTTAAACTCGTTTTCAGACGTGAGTAACCCGTATACTTTCACTATTGATTTCAAACTGTTCAGTAATAACGCACACGGAAATATGTATATTTTAATTTATTTCTGTGGAAATGCATTTAATTTTTTTTTTCAATTCATTACAAATTTCAGGTTTTTCCCTTTTTTACAATTTTTGTGATTTTTTTGGAGTCGGAGTTATTTTATTTTTAAAATTTTACTTCTCAAAGTAGGTAGGTAATCTCAAAGAAGGTAAATCAAAGACATATATTATGTGTGCTTCAAAATCATAAATATTTGTTTAGGACTAAACTAGTGATTAAGTGTCAATTAATGTCTCGGAGTAGTCGGAGTACGAAAATAATACAGTAAATGTCAGCCCCTTAAAATTAAGAATTATGTGGCCAGAAGGGAAAAATCCTTTTAGACGCCATAGCCACCAAAAGGCAACTGAGGTTAATATAATTTCCCTCCTTCCGAGCTCTTTCTTTTTTCAATTAACACCAATTAGTGAAATGAAAACACGTGGCTTATTATCTTAAGATTAACACTAATTAAAAAACCCGGACCCCAAGGCGCACCCTTGCTTTGAAAACACTACTAACTACTTAATTAGTACGGCGTTTACATAAAAAAAAAATGTTTTTAACGTATTTAGTTTTTCTGAAAATAATAATGTACCTACTTACGGGTAGATTCGACACAGCGCACAGTGGTGAAAAAATGAGTTGTGGCACAAAATATATAGGTACATAGAGTTTGTTTTCTTTTCCTGTTACGATATTCACATTGTCATAAATAAACTCGATCTACAATTACTGTGTGTGTTGTTGTTACAATGAGTTCGAAACGTCCAATGGCGGTTGACGGTGCAGGACCGAAATTTGGTGTAGGCAAGACATATTTTGCGTGGCATTAGATTAAGGATGATTAAATGAGCAAAAACATGACAATCTTTCGAGGCGTGTGGCCCCTCAGAAAGCGAGGGCGTAGGCGGTGGCTAGCGCCGCCTCTAATGTCGAGACTTCAGTTGAATTGAAATAATAATAATAAATAATAATATTAGGCGACAATCACACACAAATCGACCTAGTCCCAAACTAAGCAAAGCTTGTACTATGGGTACTAGACGACGATAGACATACTTATATAGATAAATAAATACTTAAATACATAGAAAACATCCATACCTCAGGAACAAATATTCGTGCTCATCACAAAAATAAATGCCCTTGCCGGGATTTGAACCCAGGACCTCTTGCTTCGTAGGCAGGGTCACTACCAACTAGGCTAAAGCGGTCGTTATAAAGTATTAGTAAGTAGGTACTTAGGTTTACCTTTTTAAATAGTTTAATACTTTCGATTCGTAACTAAGAAATTATATTTAAATGAGAAATACTTCTGATTGTGTAACTTTTTAAGTCAATAATATAAATCTACCCGTAAAAGGCGCAATCCCAACCGCTTTTTTATTTCTCGTCGGCAAGAACAGCCCAGAACCTTATTTTCCCCGAAATAATTTTAATAGCGCGCAAATAATTGACTTGTATACCGACAGACTCCACCGTCAGTTGTCAGCAGTCACTGGAATAATCAGATTAGGGGTGTAATTTCCTTTCCCGCTGACGATTCGTTCGTCATTCCGTTCGACGGTACCTACATACATAACAACGTTCTGATAAACAAAACATTTTGATTATGAGCCTGTTTAGTCGCATTCGGTATGGCGGGTGGGAAATTTCATTAACTGGATCCATTTTGTGATGCATGAACCTAATTTTAGGATTTATTTGCTCAAGTCTTATCAAAACTCATGACTCATATTTCATATTATAAATTATGACGCATCGATCTCGAGAAGTCTATCTGTACACTTCTAAGTATATCACTAATCATAAGGTTGGTGTTTAAAATAGACGCGGTGCTTATAATTAGATATTCATGCCCTCGACTGTACCTACTTTCCACTTATCTATGTATCGTATGTTTACAGTACCTATCAATAAAATTTTTCGATCATCGCCGCAATTGTTGGAGAGTGACACTAAATTATCAAACTTCGATTTCCGAGCGCCCCTTACTGCGTCTGCCACACGAATGCCCGTTAATCTTTCGCCATTGTCACCTTTGTGGTGGAGTCAGACCTTTCAATTAAATATGTGGTCACGTATCCCGACTAATGATGCCATTTCGTGACTATTCGGTCTCTCGCGCCCCTTCGCTGTTTGAAGGTGTTAAATGGAGTTTTCGTGTTTCGGCACCATATGATGCTATCTATGTGAACTTTTAACAGCGCCTGAAATTGACGATAGAAGCCC
This sequence comes from Archips xylosteana, assembly GCA_947563465.1. Lineage (NCBI taxonomy): Eukaryota > Metazoa > Arthropoda > Insecta > Lepidoptera > Tortricidae > Archips > Archips xylosteana. The sequence goes on from OX387355.1 coordinate 12,695,783, forward strand.
TTGCTATTATGTTTTGCATAGGCACTGTATTTGGTACTAGTTAAAAAATGAAAATGTCATAATTATAAGCTCAAAAAAGTCGTACTACTTAGTTAACGGCTTAATCAAAACAAAAATCACGATCGCTATTTTTGTGTAATGAAAGTTAGTCATACAAAGTATATGGGTAACTCCGTTACACAAAAATAATTAAGTATTAAATTTTGTTTTCAATTAATCCCTTATTTGTGTACAAATTTTTTGAAAACGACTCTTGCATATTTGGTAAGGTCAAATCAAAGGTCAAATCTTGCTAATCTAATTTAACCCACTTCTATTAATCGGATTCCCTTGAAATTTGGTACAGATAATATCTAGTTCGGAAAAAAATGCAAATACAGTCATTAAAAAAAGTTGATCATGAATGAAATTTATACACTTTGTTTTTGATCTATGATTTTGTATCAATCAGTATTTAAATGACTGTTCGCCAACTGGTAATACAGAAGTATGTACGTACAGCTCAAATACTTTTAAAAAATAAGTAAGTGTTTTATAACTGTTCTTAAATCTAAAACTTAAAATAGACCACAATGTCACTGTAATTGCTAACTAAAAATACCCAACTAAATTGACGTGATTTACAAAAGCCAGAATCACATAACTAATTAATAGTTATTTGTGATACAAGGTTGGTAAGTATGGTTTTACAAATGAGTTGACGAGTGATAAACCCGAGCCGCACGTCGAGGGTTTTCATCGTCACGAGTTTATAAAACCTTGCCAACCGTGTATCATACGACGTTTTACAATACATTTGTGAGAAAATAGGCAATTAATAACACAAAATTGTAAAATAAAAACAAATTTCAAGAGATACTTATTGGTGGCAAAAGATTATTTTGCGCGGTTTGCGCCTTACTTTAAATATCGGGCGGAGTTAATTCCATGTTATTGTCGACTTCATCACTTGAACATCACTCATTTTGTTTGGTTTTTGTACAAATACTATAATCAACAACTCAAAACAACGCAAAGTTTTACAAAAATGGCGCATCCGTAATGCGCATGCGTAAGTTTTGTTTTTAATTAGGTTAACTAAAATTATCAGGCAAAGGTTCGACGCGTTCAGCCACTGCGATTTTTTCGAATAAATAAAAGGTGGAAATCATTAAAATCTGCGGTAATTAAATTACAGTTTATAATAATAACAATCAATTTTGCAAATTCATTTCTTAGTTTTGAATATTTATACATTTTTCTACGTATAAATCGATATTTTGGAGAATTAAAAAAAAACTGTAAAAAATCGCACTAGTGCGGTAAAATGAACTTACGAGCCATGTATACATCCTTTGAAAGTGAATTTTTCGAGCAAATGTATTGTAAAATATATAAACTAACTAGCTGACCGCGCAAACGTTGTTTTGCCATATTATTACAGGTATAAAAAGTAGCCTACGACCTATTCTCAGACCTACCGAATATAGACAAAAAGTTTCATAAAAATCGGTCAAGGCGTTTCGGAGGAGTTCGATAATAAACACCGTGACACAAGATTTTTATATATTAGAAAGAAAAGATAAAATTAAGCAGTAAAATTCATGGTTTAACTAGCTGTTGCTCGGGTCTCTATCTGCGAAGAAATGTAATTTTACGGGATAAAAAGTATCTTAAATGTTCATCCAGGTTCTAAACTATCTATGTGCCAACCGTTTTAACGTGAAAGAGTAACAAACATCCTTACAGCCATACAATCTTTCGCATTTATAATATAATTATTAGTAAGATTTATTTAGTTCATTAGCGAGGAGACGCTTTACCTACGTATTCACAAAATAGCCTAGGTGAAAAGCTCTAGCAGACTGTAAAATGATTTATTAATTCGTAATATTTCATTTAATTCGGACTGCACGTTAGAATTAGCCTAAGCCGATCAAACGAGAGTAATAGGACAGTGGATCCATCCAGCCAGCTCTTTGAATCACTAAATTACAGATTTAACCATTCTGACAGGATTCTATTAAGCCCTGAATGCTCAATTTCAACGTTCGTTTAAAACCGTCTCCGCGGCGAATCCCTAAGTTTTGAGAAAATTTTAATTTTTGGGTCATTATTCGAACGTCTTAACCGCCTTACTTTTGTGTTCACATTTTTCTAAGATATGGGAGAAAATTCTAATACATTTTCCAGTTATCTGGTACTTCTACGGGACCTCTAATAAATAACCGAAAACACAAAAGTGAGGCGGTTGAGACGCTCGAATAATGACTAAATGTGTACACACTTTTGGACAACGATGACCGCCTTTAGAGTTTCTATGTTTATTATATTCATAATTGTTTTAAGCTAACATTTTAAACACAGTAGAAACGTTGTGGCCTTTGTAAAAGGAAACATAGTCGTACCTTTGCATTGAAAGTCATTTTATCTTATTACTAGGGGTCGTTTCGGACTCGCTTTGATCTACGAGGATTTTTTATGCATTTATCACTCCTCCGCACTTATTTTATTACTTTAATATTAAAAATATTATTCACAAAAATATTAAGCTTGGCCAGTGATACCTCTTATAATGAAATGTATTTTTAATTTTATTGTTTTTCATCATTTAAACCTGAAACCTATCTGTATAGTAACTTAATAATGAATGAATTGGAATAATTAACCGGAAAAAATTTCTTCGAGTTGGAATAATGGAATATTAGTGAATTCAAAAAAGAAACTGTGTAGTAAAATAACAATTTTCCGTATTTGTTCTTGTCTGTCCTCCAAGGAATCCCCTTCTTAATGCAGTTGAATTTTACCTAAAAATCGATACAAATTATGGTCTTTTTTCGCTTATGAAAACCTCGACATAGCGGCTGCATTAGGGAAATTGTATTTGAATGAAAGCCTCGGTTGCTGCAATAAAATGAATTTAATTTGTTTAAGTGTTCCGCAAGTCATAATTCTAACGGCGTTTAGGAAACCGTAAAAATACAATTTAATTTTTGCGTAGGGATAAAAAATATCCCTAGACAAATTTGATGTTTAGACTCACAATCAGTAGTAAATAGTAGTAATATGCACATATTGCAGTGTATTAAAAACTGTCTAGGGATATTTTTTATCCCTAGACAAATTTGATGTTTAGACTCACAATCGGTAGTAATATGCGCATATTGCAGTGTTCAAAACTGTCTAGGTATATAAAATTCCAGAGGCACTTTTGATGAGTTTATTTTATTTACCTACTTCAGTTTGAGTTTCACTGCCCTTAGTATTTGTTCTTAAAGTTAATACAAGTGCATTGTGTAAGACTAATATTAAATACTGGCATTTGTTAAATTGATACAAAGCAGCACTTAATCTCATAAATGAGGTTTTGAATTGTTTAAATATTCAATCCGAATATTCCGTTTTGATTACCAAATTAATTGAATGGCGGTAGGGACTACATTAGGTATGTAATATTTGCTTGCGTAGTCTTACTTATTCAACTTTGGTGTTCTTTTATTATTGTTTCATTTTAGTGTATTCGCATTATGTTAATAGTAGATTCTTGTACATGCTACTAATTAACCTAGATAGCTAAATAATAAAGAACTATAATATATAATTGCTTATAATAATATTATTATAATATTGAGAGCCGACATTTTGAAATGTTAAATATATTGACAATCGATACCTATGAGAATTTTATTTGCTTTTTGACTGTTTTTAAATAATAATAACACGAAATTTGGCTATTGATAATACGAGCGTGTTCAGACATTTTTCAGCACCTATACAGCTCCGATGTTTATGATGTCAATTGTGCATACAGTATGCATCCAAATGAAAAACAAAACCAAAAATTGTTTGATGACGAAGGTGAAGTACAGTCAAGGTCATTAATATATGTTCGTTATCAAGGCGTCAAAAATATCTATACAACTCTATGCCACTGACCTGGTTGGTAGGTATTTGCATATATTTGACGCGATGACTGTATAGATATTTTTGCCTTCGACTGTGCCTACTATGTCATGACATATTGGTATTAAACACTCATTAGTCTTTTCATACATAGGTATTCGCCTGTTACGGATACATACAAGTGTATATATGCATGTCTTACAAAAAATACATTAAAAATAAACTTTAACCCAGAAGTGTAATGACGTGCAAACTTTCTTCGATCATCGCAAAAAGTCGAGTGCGCATTTTTAACGGAAAAATATCGTGATTTTCTTGTATCATCGAGGTAGAGTATTTTTCTGAGGCCCACGTCAGCGTCAGGGGGCGAGGGTAACGTTTTATCTCTTCCACTACACAGCGCTGGAGGGTGTTTGTTTCTGCCGATTGATACGTACCTATTATGTGACATCCAGAGACAAGGAAAATCAAAGACAATGTTGGCCCGGCCCCAGCCGTTTTGAGTTGCCCTAATGTTTATTTATTGAATGTTTATTTATGAGCAGTTTGACAAAAAGTACGTTTTTATATTTTTATCTGGCTACCGGTCGGTTACGGGTTTTCGACGACTTTGTAATTTGCGGGCTGATAGGCATATAAATTATTAATAGTTTTTTGATGATGTGCCCAGTAGGGCTTTAACTATGGGTCTAAGATCATTCTATACAGACAAATCAAACAGATTTCTGTTAATGGTCCACAACCACACCACAGTTTCTACTTTTCCTTATTTTGACAGCATGCCAAGCCCGCTGGCACCTACATTATACTAATTCCATTGCGCTGAACACTAGTCCCCTTTCAGATTCAGAGGCCTTGGGTTGTGGGTCCCAGGCGGAGCCAGTGCTGAATCGGAACTTCACACACATCATTAAACTGTTGCGTAGTTGTAAGCAACCACGGCCTGCGTGGCCAGTACCCGAAGGCATATTACACATAATACGTTGTAGACTGAAGTCGATAATGACTATGTTAGTTCGAGTTATGTCTAAAAGTTCCTAGAATCATCATACCGGCCTATGTATACATCCTACTACTACTACACACACACACACACACACACACCACCAGCAGCAGGATGAAAGTTACGTACGGGCTGTAGTTCCCACACGGGCCCAATACGGACTGAGAACTTGTTCTTAGAATTGTTAACTGTAACTAAGATCCAAGAATAAAATAATAAAATTGTAATTTTAATTTGTTGCTGAACCGTGTACTGCCTTTTCGGCGAATTATTTTCCGCAAACTGATTCATATCATTTGGCTAATGTTTCATTTCCTAAATGTTATTTTTTTCTGAAACTGTAAACTATTCAGGATATATTTCAGGACTATCCTGTAGGATAGGTTAGGTTTGTTTTATAACAACCCTGAAAAGTTTACAGTTTCAGAAAAAATAAACATTTAGGAAATGAAACATTTGCCAAATGAACCATTTTGCGAAAAGTTTTTCGCCGAAACATTAGTAAACCTTGCTGAACTGCACATTAAGATTACAAAAATGATGTGTCAAGCGTAAATAAAAATAGTGATTGGACGTCGCTGTATTTGTTTTATGTTGGTAAATTTAAACAAAATAACCTTGATAACAAAATGACTTCATGAGAAAAGAAATAAGTTCTTGCTACAAGATAAAGTCTTTTCCCGTAAATGGATCTGAACGAAAAGGATCGGTGTTGAACTTGTATTTATTTGTTCCGGAGATCGCTAGAACGGCTCGAAAGATTTCGATGAAATTTTCTATGTGAGGGTTTTCTGCGGCGAACAGCTGATTTCGCCTGGTCGGTCTTACCTACGAAAAACGCGTTTTTTGCAGTTTGGGCTTCTTTTCTTATTTCGTATTAATCAAGAGTGAATAAAAATATAGTTACCTAATGTCGATTATTTGCTACTCACTGTAGTTTGGCCAAATGGTCACACTCGAACACTTGGCATTCAGTTCAGAGAGACCAGAGTTTCTAAATAATTCTGTGGTTCAGTGAAGATCTGGTTTATGCCGTAGTAACTGAGAACCCTAAGTTGAAGGGAAATTCAACTCTTTTCCTTATTTTTAATCCTGCCGCAGGAAAAACGGCAACATTTATCACGAGGGTATTAAATAAGGGTAATAATGGAATAACAAATGCGTAGCCGCCGGGCGACATGGCCATGCCTCGAATACATCCTGGGGTAACTCCACATTACCTGAAGAAATGCTTCTTGAAAAATTACAATGGGGAATAGAATAAAATTGCCCGCTATATTTCAGCACGGTTATGAATATTTTTGTTGACGCAATCCTTCATGGTGTACGATAATTTTTAAATTATACGTTGTACGGTGGATGTTGCGTGAGTTTGTGTAATTTTGTAATTTTGCTTTCATTGTCATGAATTATTATGATAAACTTTTGTTATTTGGTGGCTAATTAATGGTTTCAAAACATTTTTGGCCTTACGTTCTTGTAGCGTCATGTTTTAGAAAAACTAATGAACACCAAAAAAGTTAACGACTCCTTCTAAAACTAGAAGTAGGTATTTATTAACTTTCTTCTTACGTTATTCTGCAACAGAAAAGGTAGCTAACTTAAGAATAGCTAAGTTGACAAAAAAATCAACAAATCTACAAACTTTCTTGTCAAATATAATTGTCATCACAAGTTACGTTGCTAAACTAGAATCGTGTGTATTTGTCATCGTCGCTGCGTGCTAAGCCGAGCGATAAGTCGCCGCGCTGTCACAGCCGCTGCCGTGACTTCAGGGTAAAGGTGTTCATTAATAAAGCCTATACGAGCATAACATCTCTTGTTAACGATATAGCCTGCGAAGGTAAACGATGCGACTAATACGTGAAGTCATCCGTACACAAAGCGTACACATTATTCTTATCTAAACGACGATAACGATGATTTTGGTCTAACTAAACGATCAGTAATGTTTTATTTACTATGCTAGGGCTTTATCGACGAACGGGAAAAATTGCTTGCAGAAAATATACGATTAACATTTTGTCGCTTAGCTGACAGTACCGCAAAAGTCAAAAACTGACCATGTGACGCTGACTGAATATTGGATAAAATGTCACATGGCCAATTTCTGACTTGTGCAGTATTGTTAGCTAAGCGACGATTTGAGTATTGATGTCACTTTAAATAGAAATACGATGATGCGGCGGTTATTATACTGACGCATCTATTGCGTAGCATTTTTGACGCCGCCCTGTATAACGTCAATAAAAATTTGAAATGCATCCTTTTTCCGTTTTGAGATGTCATAGCTTAATTTAACCAGCACCAGCTTTCATGTGGTCGGATATTCGAGCATTTCTCAAAAACTTTGTGGCTATTTCCTTCTTTGTTACCGAAATTTTCTTGTTTGTTGGTAACAAAAAAATAAAATTTCCATGCATATGAATCAGTACATTTTGTGAGGTTGTGTTAGTTAGGCTCAGTAAGTTGCATTTCACGCTACTTATCTGTAAATTTTAATGCAAGTCCAAGTCCAAAATTAAATGTACTAACAAAGTTTTTGGGACAGGCTCTTTGATAAATTTTGGTTTCATCCATCGTCTTTGAGCATTCGTGCTCTACAACATTCCTTGCAAATGAAACTAAATCTAGTAACCTTGCTAACATTTTAGCTGAAAACAGCTCGAGTATACTTAGCTTGCCTTTGATATAAACCTATTATGGGTAATGAAGTCGAAGTCATGCGATACGACACTGATTGTCACACGTAATCTACTAAATCTCATTGCGCTCGGTACAAGGCAGGTTAGGTAATCTGTAGCACTGAGAGACGGGCGACTTGACATAATAAATCTGATATACAATTAATTCAGCTCATTAGCTGGAATTAGTTAACTGGAAATTCTTTTGCTAACGTTAATGGGTAAATGTGTACTTAGTTCAATCTCTCAAAATAAAATAAAAACAACTTAAGTAACATTATAATATGAGATGATTGACAACAAATAAGACTTCGGAGAATTCATTAGCAGCACCAAAAAGACTGATTTCTGCCTTGTGCTTGTCAAATAGGCAACCTTGTTATCAGACTTTGTTATTTAATAAACAGCTTTTGCCCGTGACTTCGTCCGCACAGAATTCCAATTTGTGGTAAAGTTTCTTCGTCTCTTTCATCGAATAAAACAAAAATCCGGCAACTGCAACATCATCATTATCATCATTTCATGATCACCGGTATCAGTTAGCGAATATATAAATCCCGTTTACTCCCTATCCCGTGGGAATTTAAGTATGAATAGGTACATCGGACGCGCCTTACCTTAAGATGAACCCTATTTAGTATTGTCTATTAATATTGTTGTCAGCTTATCTTATGTTGGATTTCTTTTTTAGGGTTCCGTAGTCAACTAGGAACCCTTATAGTTTCGCCATGTCTGTCCGTCTGTCTGACTGTCTGTCTGTCCGCGGCTAAGCTCAGAGACTGTTAGTACTAGAAAACTGTAATTTGGCATGAATATATATATTAGTCACGCCGACAAAGTGGTTAAATAAAAAAACTAAAAAAATTTTTTTTAGGTTACCTCCCATAGACGTAAAGTGGGGGTGATTTTTTTTTCTCGACTATCCCTATAGTGTGGGGTATCGTTGGATAGGTCTTTTAAAACCATTGTGGGGTTGCTTAAATGATTTTTGTGTTCAGTGATTTGTTTGCGAAATATTCAACTTTAAAGTGAAAAATTTCATTAAAATCGACCGTCCCCCCCTCTAAAATCTAAACTGTTGGGTGGAAAAATTTGAAAAAATTCAAAATGGTAGTAAATATATTAAATTTACAAGGAAAATTATAGCGGCTAAGATAGCTTGGGAATTATTTGTAGTTTAAGAGTAAAAAGTAGCCTAAGGTTTTAAACATAACGTCACTACTTTGAAAAACTCGTATCTCAAATCAGCATGTAAACAAAACTGAACCTTGATTTGCGCGTAATAAAGATCACTTTGCCAGATTAACGATTTTGAGATACGAGCTTTTTTCAAAGTATTGACGATACCTAACTTGGAAGATTCCGTACACATACGAAATCCTTAGAAAAATATGACTTGATTTTTTCGTAATGGCTACGGAACCCTATCTTGGGCGTGTCCGACACGCTCTTGGCCGGTTTTCTATGAACTATTATATTCGTATAAGTTTTAAATCATCAATTAACAAAAACTATAATATATTAACGTTTTCGCGAAATCAACAACGATTTTTCAAAAACTGCTTGGTATTCTTTTTAAATAGATTTATCTTTTTTATTTGTGAACCGATACAAATGAAACAAACACTAAGGGGCTGTTTCAGCACTTTTTTTAAAGTTCGGATTAGCTTGATCATAACCTTATTTGTCACATGGAATAAAAATTTCTGTTTCACCAGTCTTGATTAGCGCTAAGTGACGGACAAACTATTTCTTAATTTGACCATCAGATCAGGTGGCATTTAGCAGTTTTATCCGTCACATATCTTTTTAATTAGTTAGTTTATTTTTTTGTGGCCATGGTTGGAGAGCCCTTCAGCCGGTTTCAGAAAAATAAATCAAAGTATTTTTTATTTTTTAAAGAAAGAAGTCATGCTAAATTGCAAACGAGAATTTAAATATCAAGATTTGAATAAAAATATAGGTACGCTTTTAGTATTAAAAATAAATCCAAAATTTCGTAATATTTTATAATTACAGACTTTTTTTCAGTGGCAAAATCGTTTGTTCTACCTGAACTTGTACATCGCCATTAAAAAAAAAGTTAATCTGTCAAAGGGTTTGGCGCCACTTTTCGATTCGTTTTACGTAATTTTATTTTTCTTTGTTATTGTTAACCAAAGTATCATAAATAAATACCGTTTTTGGATTAATTATAATGTTACACATTTGTTTATGCAAAAAAATAGATGTGTTTAAAAATTACATAGTTTACGATTTATTTTGCTTTAATATTGAGCGACTCTTTCAACGAAAATATGCGAACAGGAACCCGTGGTCGTGAAATGGGACGTTGCTATTCCGACTTTTTGTTAAACCGACGATTAGTTAAGTGGTACTTAGTTTGCACAGGACCGGAGTGGTGAAACTGAAAAAAAAACTGGCCGACAGATTTGTGCATTACTTAGTTTATTCATTGGTTACGTAACCAGTAGTTTGACAATAAGGTGGTAAAACAGCCCCTAAATTTTAATCCAAAAAAATAACAACACATCAGTGAAAACCGCATCCTTCTACGTTAAGCCGTTTCTGAGATTAGTGAGCACAACAACACAGACAAACGTACACACAACACAGACAATAATTCTAAAAATCGTTGTTTTGGGTTCTATTACGCTAATAAATAGCCCTACTGACAGTTTTTCTCAAATATCTTTAATGTACAGACACCGACTTGTTACAGATTTATTATATGTACTTATAAGGATTTAGGTACGAGCGTACGAGTCATAATAGCTTTGGTATAAACTAAGGTTTACAGTAAATAGGTTAACAGAAAAATGCCGTGGCAGCCTAGTAGTTTGAACTATTTATGGCCTCTTAAGCAGAGGGTCGTGGGATCGAGCCTAGGCTAGCACTCTGTGTTTTTTGGAATTTGCGAAATTACATTTGAAACTTACCATTAAACGTTATGGTTAAGGAAAACATCGTGAGGGAAGGTGCACACGCCTGCGAAGACGTGAAGTTCCCATCCGCACTGAGCCAAAGGAAACATTCCAAAATTGCGGAATATTTCATATAGGAAAATTTCAGAAACTTCTCATAATTTTTGTATGGGGATTGAAACTTTCCGTTTCTTAAATTTAAATTTCCTATATTTCTTGTGAAAATTTCCAGAAATTTCCGAGATTTTTTCCAACTTTTTTGAAACTTTCCGCAACTTGCACATCTGTAGGCCCAAGCCCTCAATCTGAGTATGTATGATCATGTAAACAAAGGTTTACAGATGTCAAACATACTGTAAATGGTAAAAGATAGGTAGGTTGTTCCCCACACAGTAAAAATAATGTTTTTGTAGACAACGATTTTGTCCGTGTACAAAAGCAATAGAGAACAAAGCGCGGACGGGCTTGCATCAGTCCATTGCAAACTACGTTTCCATTCAATTTGCAATTTTCTATCTGTATTTCGTGGAATTTTTCATCGGTTTGTAATCCTTCGTGATCCGGACGCGGGCAATCTGGCCTCGGTCCGGGATCACAACAAAAGGTTTCCCGTGTGCTTGTGCGCGTCGCAGCGAATTGAAACACTCTTAATTAATATCCTATAAATCGTACTAATATTATAAATACAAAAGTTGGTGAGTGTGTGCATATGTGTGTGTTTGTTGCTCCTTTACGCTAGAACGGCTATGATGATGAAGGAGTGATGACGTATCTCGATGAGAACTGAACATTAGTGAACATAGATGGCGTTGTATCACTGCAGAAGTGATTATAACAGGCTGAAATGTATGATGCATAGGAAAAATTTGTGTCTATGACCAGTGGTGGTGTAGGGGTTTAACACTTGGCACGGAATGCCAAGGATCTTTGTTCGATTCCCAATGCTGGTCTTTTTTCTGGGGTTTTTTCTGTGCATCTATGTTTCAGTTTGTATTTAGTATGAAATATATGGATTTTACGGGATGACCTTAAAAGTAAAAAAATGGAATTGAAAAAATAAAAAAAATATCGAGCTGAAAAAAATAAAAATACAAAAGATACTTCATACCAAACTTGTTATGATGATGAAATTTGGTATGCAGTACCTGGACGTCTGAAACACATAGGCTTCTTTTTATAATAATATTTATTTTATCTGTGGGTACGACAGTGCCCCGCCGACACGAGCCAAGCGAAGGAAGGGCGCTAATACCTTTTCTCGAAGCGCTTCGTCGTTTTTTCGAACCCTCACTGGAGTTTGAATTAGAAGATAAACAAAATTTTCGTGATGTGATGTCAATAGTAGACTCATTAAAAATATAAAGTTTCAATTGCATAGCTCTTATACTTTAAATTTTATTGATATCTAAAAAACCCTGATTTCGTCACTGACTCACTGATGATCATCAGAGTTCTTAGCATACTTCCTGGAGTCCTAGAATGCTGAAATTTTGTATAAAAGCCAGTATAAGTACACAAACAACAAAAAAATATAAAACTTTGAAATTTAAAAAAAATGTCTTAAATAACTCACAAAAAGAAGCGAAATACCACCAAGAACATTTTCATATAAAATTTTGCCAAGACAAGACCATATTCCTTGCACTGTCAAAAAGTTCAGATCTCATATAAAGCCAAGCTTCATAACTCTACACGCCCCAACTTCACAAACTTTATACCTTAGTCAAAATATGTGGCTTAGCCGTTTGGCTTCCTACTACAAGAACTATTGTACCTATGATAGAAAAGTAGGTACTGAACAGCAATAAATGGATATAAATAAATTTTTCACTTTACGCGTCACGGTAGTTTCCAAAACTATACAACTTCCGACTCTCGTCTTGGTCTTAAGCACTACATCAGTTAGAAAAAGCTGAGCAGGACTCAGAATATTGCTAATTTGTCATGTTTTCAAGTAAAAAATCCAGAGCTAAGTTCCTACCACCATCATTCAAGCACGAATCCATGTAATTGTTGACGCAACTGACAGCGACACACAACTACCCCCGTTTTCATCATCACTTTTATTGTCATTGTCGAGTTAAACTCGTTTTAAGACGTGAAGTGATCCGTTTATTTTCACTATCAATCCGTGGTTCCTTGTCTTGCTGAGATCGAACGGAAAACCAACTGTAAACTCTCCTTCTCTTTATTTCGTGTAGGTATCTTATATATAATTATGTCTGGATCTCACGGTACTTTTAATTCAACGATTCAATGTCCTTGGAGCTGGCATTATTTTTTAATGGGACAAGTAGCCGTAGCGCGCTTATTTAAAGGATCCAGAGGACGATTGAATAAAATTGACTGTGATACGGATCTGATGAATGCTAATCTAATCTAATTTAAAATTAATCTGTAAGATGAAAAGCCCGCTAGAGGGTTCGAAGGGACTCAAGGATAAATTGAGATGTTTTGGGCTTGCTCGTAAATTTCATTTGGGACAATGTTACCACAGAGAGTATTTAATAGGAAAGTACTGGCTCTCTGGTTACTTGTAGCGCGGCGAATTGATAAATTTATCTGTTTGGGTCTCTAGACACCGTTATTTATCCTGAAAAGTGATGATGAAGTATCTATACAAGATGTCAAGTTCACGTTTAAGTCAAAATGTTTGTTTGCTCGAATCATGTTACAAAGGCTGCTATAGAAAAACCCGTGTGGATCAGTGTCGGCAGGTAATTTTTAATTTCATGTTTTTTGAACGCAGAAACTTTAGATCATTAACAAGTAAATTATTATTTTCCTTCATTTTAACAGTCAACTTATTTCATGTTTGTAAACTACCTGTTACCCGCGACTCCGTTTGTGAAGAATATCTTAATCGCTATTTCACGGGAACTATGCGATTTTCCCGTATAAAAAGTATTTTTTAAGTTAATCCAGGTTGTAAACTATCTGTGTGCCAAATTTCATTAGAACTTGTCAAAATATTTTAGCGTGAAAGAGTAACAAACATCCATATAAACGTAATGGTAAGATAGTACCTATTAGGAGTATATCCGGGTAGCCTTTACTAAAGAGTCACTAAATAGTATAAAAAAGTCGCTTCCCGTCTGTCTGTCCCTATATATGCTTAGAACTATAAAACGGATTTTGATGCGGTTTTTTTTAGGTCGCTAGTGGGCATTTTTATTTTTTTCTTGTACCTTTTGACTTTTTTTTTAATTCGGAAAGTTTTATGTGATTTCTGCTCAGAATCACGAGCTCTTTAAGTTTTTTTTCCCGTTCCGTTACCATTTTTCATAGACTTTATATGACCGTAACAAAATGGAGGAATCGAAAATTATATGAATATTTTGGGACACTTTTTTTCTCCTAGTAGGATCGAAAGAGCTCGTGATTCTGAGCAGAAATCACATAAAACTTTCCGAATTTAAAAAAATGTCAAAAGGTACAAGAAAAAATAAAAATGCCCTAGTACTTAATAAAGGAAACAGAGCAATAAGCTCGTACCTACTATGGAGGAAGCACTCCCTGGATAATTATATTACAACTTTCTAACTAGATATACAATCTACTTGTATCTCATCTCTACCATACTCTTGTTTTAATTTTTTTTCTTATTTTTTTTTCTATCTGTTTCTTTTATTCCTTATATTGGATTCCACATGACTTTGTCACTTTATGATACCCATAAAGCAATGGGAACTTACCGAATATTCACGTATCCGTGGTGATATGTTGCCTTTGAAAGCAGTGATAAAGATTTATGACTCAATAATACTTTATTTTTCTCAGATTCAAGGATATTAAATTTTACGAGTTTTAGCTCTTATTTGAGTAATAATACTTCACGATAATCATTCTACATTGACGTAAAACATGATAAATCAGCACGTACCTATACGTACGTACGTACATACTAGTCCTTTCGTGGAAAAGGTGTTCAAGAGAATTTATTAAAGTGTGTCGTAATGTGTACGGCATGACGAAATTTAATTAAATTGGAATTTAATGAACAGTTTGTATAATGCGCACTTTAAGTATCAAATGATTAATTTGATCAAATACGACTTCAAAAGATAAGTTTTGGTTGACATTATTGACTTGAAGGACATTTAGGTTTATAGACTACTAGAAATGATGTAGGTATGTATAATATTTAGGTAAATTCTACGGGCTGATTTTTCAATCCCCAGATAAAAGTATCTGTCAGATTAATGTAAAAAAACCTTAAATTTTTAAATCCTTTTCTCACATGCGTCCTTTTGACAACTTTCCATTGATATTTTGTATTAAGTAGTAAAGAAGTAAAACAATTACTTTGCTCACCCGCGACCTTACAATAGTTACGTTTATGCAAGAAATGTGTGTTCATGCAGTTCCTCCACCTCCACACTGTACGAACACACACAAATCACATGACGCACAAGATGAGCTCTGGTTGAGTTCGAAACGCGTCAGTGTAGCTTGGTGGTGGTGATAGTTGTGTTTATGTGATTTGTGTGTGTTCGTACAGTGTGGAGGTGGATGAACTGCATGAACACACATTTCTTGCATAAACGTAACTATTGTAAGGTCCCGGGTGAGCAAAGTAATTGTTTTAGTTCATTAATATGGACCTCTGCAAAGTAACGCCTGATTCAATAAAGTATTAAGTAGTACATACATGTAGTGTATAAGTATTAAGAAAGAAAAACATTTATATTGAATGTATTTGTTTATTTATAACTAGCTGACCCGGCGAGTAGAGGCAATAAATGAGCAGATTTTGGATTTTATTATGTTAAATTTATTATTAGGATTAAAAAACATTCAAAAAACAAAAATTAAACCCCCTTTAATACCACCGCACCTCCCCCCCGTGCGACCCCGCATTGTACATCCTAGCGTTTGCGCTCTCTTGCCACTGGCCCTCGCGGCTCATGTACTTACATTGCGTCATCCTTTTTCGTATATGCAGCCGGCGTTCATCGATTTATTAGACGTTGTCACGTCTAAAATTAAGGGGTGAACCACCCTTAACATTTAGGGGTATGAAAAATAGATGTTGGCCGATTCTCAGACCTACCCGATATGCACACAAAATTTCATGAGAATCGGTAGAACCATTTCGGAGGAGTTTGGTAACAAACACCGCGACACGAGAATTTTATATATAAGATTAATCCTGCGTTTCTCCTGTCTGTTGTTTCTGCCACCTACATTAGTCTGTTCATATTTATTAATTTTTGAATAATCGGTTGTCTGGAAGAGATCGCTTTTTAGAGATAAGACTGCCTAGGTATTGTCTGCCAGAATTTTTATTCTTGTAATGTCACTGTAGGTAGGTACTGTTTTTGCTGTTCAATTAAGAATATTTGTATGGTGTTGTACTGTAAGCTAACATCTAACTTTATAGTGAGGAGCATCGTTGGATAGGTATTTTAAAATCATTACGGGGTTGTGCAGACGATCTTTCGATACAGTGATTCGTTTGCGAAATATTCAACTTTAAAGTGAATGATACCTAGTAAATGCTCATTCACCCTAACCCTAGACCTGAAAACGGCCAGAATGTAGTCCCTAATAATGCCACAATCAAACATTTTACATCAACAAATGTGATAGTTATGAAGAAAGTAGCACGCTCATTTATTTTCTGTAGTAAAAACCGTACTAAACTTTCAGCAACAAATAAAATACGTCCACGATCAAGGTCGTAATATCCTGAACCGGAACCTACGGCCCATTAGTTCCGAAATTATTGAAGCTGGATGAACAAGATGTTTTTTCTCAGCGTTCCATTTAAAGAATTGTATTTCGCCTCCCACTCCAAATTACCGCAGAATGTCTCCAAAAAAGAGGTAGCGGGGCTATTTAAATTTTACTATAATTGGTAAAAGTGCAGGAGTCTGCAGTCTGTATACGGCCCACTGTTGGGCATGCGTTGTTGGGTACGGTCAATCACGGGCAAATTTTGTGTAAAAAAATACTCTTAGTAAATTTCAAACGTAATTCATAATTATTTCTGAACCGATTTTCGGCGATGTCCTATCAAGCGTACCTACCTAAGATAGTATTTCTATAACTATTTACATAATTTACTCGGTGGAAGTTGTCAAAATATTCTCGTCTCCTACCTACTTGTTGTGTTAGGTACCTAGTATGAATCTACCTTTTTATTAATTATTAAAAATTATTATGAATTATTATAAAGGTAGTAGGGCTGAGCTGTAGGCTACTACCGGGGTCCACGGGTTGCGGATAGTGGAATGGCCATCAGATATGATGGTTAGCTGCGAATATATGGAATAAGCAGTCCCCGACCATTCAGCGACAGCATTAACAGGATGTAGTGGGAAGTCTTGTAGGAGGGGCTTCTCTATAAAAAGCTGCAATATCCGAAGACGATGCTGTGACATGGCGAGAAATTGCCGCCATTAAATAAGCAATCCTCTGGGGTCAGGCAGCAGTGGCACCAGTACTGACTGGAGAACGAAGACAGGGATCTGGTAGGGCTCTTACTCAGATATCATGGGCCGGGTCACTCCGGTTTCTTGAACTGCGGTGTGGAAGGCAAGGGGGAAACCACCACACAATTTTTTTCCCTTTATAGGAGTAATGGAAATGTACAACCAAGAGAAAGTAGTTCTTGACAACGGGCTTCCGCGATGTAATATGCCGCGGCGGTCTGAGTCCGGCAGGGTCAGGAGCAAGGCTGACTCGGTCGTCATCATGCGAAATCCTTGTAAGATCGGAACATGGAACGTACGGACAATGTTAGCACCGGGGAAATTAGAAGAGGTAAAACTGGAAATGGAAAGACAAAGTATAGATATATTGGGCTTATGTGAGGTGAGATGGGAGGGAAGTGGAGATTTTTGGAGTGGTGACTATAGAGTGATTTATACTGGGGAGAAACAAGGAACAAATGGTACTGCAATTATTTTGAATAAAGCATGGGGCAAGCAAGTAGAAAATACCATTCACCACAGTGACAGGATAACAGCAATAAAATTAAATTCAAATCCTTCGGATTTAATAATCGTGCAAGTGTATATGCCTACTAGTAGTCACCCAGATGATGAAGTGGAAAAGTTATATGACGATTTAGACATAATTTTAGAAACAGTAAAAAATAATGACAATCTAATAATAATGGGCGACTTTAATGCTGTAATTGGGGAGGGGAGTGAAGAAAATATAGTGGGACAGTATGGTTTAGGCAAAAGAAACAAAAGAGGGGAAAGATTGGTTCAATTTTGTAAGGAAAATGATTTGACTGTAGCAAACACTCTATTCAAACAACCAAAGAGAAGGCTTTATACATGGAAAATGCCCGGTGACATAGCAAGATACCAAATAGATTATATTTTATTGAAGAAAAAACTCCGTAGTCAGATTCGTACATGTAAAACGTTGCCGGGAGCTGATGTGAACAGTGACCACAATCTTCTTATAAGTATACATAATTTTGAATTAAGGAAAGCTAAAAGGATACATAAACCAAAGAATATAGATCTCAGTAAGCTTAAGAACATAGATAGTAACAATAGAGTGCTATATAGTAATATGATAGGTGATAAAATAACACAATATAATAGTAAGATAGAGCATATTAAAGATAACATAAGTTTAGAAGATAGATGGAATAACACTAAAGATATATTAATAAGGAGTGCAGAAGAAAATTTGCAAAAGGAAAAACTGATTGCTAGGAAAGAATGGCTTACAGATGAAATTAAGAACTTAATTATAAAAAGAAGAGAACTAAGAGACAAATTAAAAGGAAATAGAAATTGGGAATATAAACAGCTCACTAATAAAATAACGACAAAATGTAGAGAAGCAAAACAAAATGATGTCAACACAACATGCAACAAAATAGAGGATCTGTTTAAGAAAGGCAAAATAGACCAGGCGTACAACATTATTAGAAATCTAGAAAAGGCACATAAAAAACGAAGTACAGCTATTTTAAACGAGGAAGGTAAAATACTGATAGATAATAAAGAAATAGCTGAAAGGTGGACTAGATATATTGAGAAATTATACGATGGAGTTGGGATGTTAGAAGATAACATGGAGAAAGAAGAAAGTGTCACAGAAGATAAGTTAGGTCCTACTATATTAAGAAAAGAGTATGAAAAAGCCTTAAACAGTATAAATAATGGCAAAGCAGCTGGTTTAGATGACATATACATAGAGATGATTAAATACGCTAATTGTGATCCTATACATGATGAAATTTTCGATCTAATACAGAACATGTACTCTACCGGTATAATTCCGAAAGATTTTCAGAACACAAAAACAGTTACTTTACCGAAAAAACCAAATACAATGAAATGTGAAGAACACAGAACTATAAGTATCATATCTCAAGCAAGCAAAATATTACTTAAAATCATTCAAAACCGAATAAGACCAAGAGTTGAAGCTTATTTAGGACCAGACCAGTATGGATTTAGGGAGCAAAAGGGTACGAGAGAAGCAATACTTGCGCTGCGAATGATAGTTGACCGACGCCTAGAACTAGATTTGGATACCCATATAGTTTTTATAGACCTAGAGAAGGCCTTCGACAAAGTCGATTGGAAGTATATGATGGAAGTGTTGAAGGAGGCAGATCTGGATTGGCGCGATCGAAGAATAGTACACCAACTATACAAACATCAAGAAACAACAATACTAGTCGGGGAACAAAAAGGGAACGCTAAAATAAGGCAAGGGGTTCGACAGGGCTGTCCGCTTTCGCCACTTATATTTAATGTATTTATAGAACATGCCATTAGAAAGTTAACAGAAACATCTACAGGAGGGGTCAAAATTCATGGGGAAATTGTTAAATTTGTACGGTTTGCAGACGATATAGCAGCAGTTGCAGAGAACAGTAGAGAACTTCAAGCACTGCTGCTAGAAATGAATAAAGTATTTTCGGAAAGGGGTCTCAAAATTAATAAAAACAAAACCAAAACCTTAGTAGTCTCCAAAAGAAGAGTCGACAGTACAATTACATTAGAAAACACTGCAATAGAACAAGTGAAGTCGTTTAGATACCTAGGCAGCATTATTACAGAAGACTCTAGATGTACACCAGATATTATTATCAGGATAGCCATGGCGAAAAAGGTGTTCAACACTAAAAGAAGCCTACTTTCAGCTAAAATATCAAGCTCCGTCAGGAAGAAACTGGTGAAAGTCTACATCTGGAGTATAGCTCTCTACGGCTGCGAAACGTGGACCATGACCCAAAGAGACAGAGAGAGATTGGAAGCGTTCGAAATGTGGTGTTGGAGGAGGATGGAAAAGATCAGCTGGACAGAAAAGAAAAGTAATGAGGAAGTTTTAAATATGGTTAGCGAAAAAAGATCGTTGTTGAAAATAATTGAGAACAGGAGAGGGAAGATGTTGGGTCATCTATTACGGCACGATAATTACATTAAGACTATAATAGAAGGAAAGATAGAAGGGAAAAGGAAAAGGGGAAGACCAAGAAGGACATATATGGAGCAAATAAAAGAAAAAATAAATGTTTCATTATATAAAGAAGTGAAGGAAAGAGCGGAATGTAGAATAAGCTGGAAATTACTCCACCGACAAGAGCCTAGCTCTTAAATATATGATGATGATAAAGGTAGTATTCTTCCTGCGTGAAATATAATTAAAAACAATATCATATCGAACTTAACGACTGGAAAAATAACCCATTTTAGTATCGAGGAAGAATCCGTAATAACACACTTAGTTTCAATTGGGTTCAACTAACTAAGTCAGTTGCGTGTGAAATTACTGGCACTAATTTATTACTCTCGTACAATCGGCGTCGAAGGTTTTTAAACGATAGGATTAAAAGATTGATGATAATACATGCTTCTGTTATTCACTGTACACACCCAAATATGTAACCGTATTCAATAAATAAATTTACCACCTCATTTACCTTTTATGCCTTGGAGTACTAAATTTAGTACATGTATGCCTAAGTCTAAGCGAAGAATTTTCCTTGATTAACTTGTAAAGCAACCTGTGATCACAGGTGTGATCATAAATTTTATTTGCCTCTAAGTATCTGATAATACTCACATTAAAAAACCGGACAAGAGCGTGTCGGACACGCCCAAGATAGGGTTCCGTAGCAGGTATGAAAAAATCTTTGCATTGCATACTTTATTAATGTGGTTGTTTTGGTCCCAACTCCCACCGCGAGCTAGGGTTAACAGCGCGATGTATAGTCGGGGTAAGAAAAGGTTCGTCACTTTTCGACTCTATGTCAACGAGTTAAGGTCGAAAAGTGACGAACCTTTTCTTACCCCGACTATACCTAGAATTTCAACGTCGGCGGTACAGCGCCATCTAGCGGCGAATTGGGTAACTAATCTATCTGCAGTCTACTAGAACTAGCATGTATGTTGATGGTTTTTCAGATGTAACTCTTTATTATATGAACCGATTTCAATTTTTTTATTTTTATTTGAAAGAAGATACTGTTAGCTTTATCTTATAGTACTCAAAGAAAAGAAAATGCTTGCAGTGGCGGTTAAATTACAATCTTAGTTTAGATTTTTTTTTTACAAAAACTTAAGAACTGCTCAACTGATTAAGTTTGTTGAAAATAATTTTCCTAGAAAGTTTTTACTAAGCTTAACTTACGTGTTTTTTTCATATTTTTTAAACGTGCGGTTCTAAAGTTAGAGGGGGGGGGGGACACATTATTTTGAACTTTCGGAGTGAATATCTCCGAAAATATTCACTTTATAAAAAATGGTTTTAGCAAACCCCTATTTATTTTCAAATACCTATCCAATGATGTCCCGCATTATACGGTTAGTCGAGAAAAAAAATCACCCCACTTTACGTCTATGGGAGGTACCCTAAAAAGATTTTTAGTTTTTTTATTTAACCACTTAAATTACAGCTTTCTAGTACTAACAGTCTCTGAGCTTAGCCGCGGACGGACAGACAGACAGACAGACATGGCGAAACTATAAGGGTTCCTAGTTGACTACGGAACCCTAAAAAAATATGTTCGCATTTGTGATCATATGCACATAGGGCTAGGGCGCTCCATGGAATGTGTTTAAAATGATCGTCATATTTCGACGTCAGTTTTTAAATATTATTGCGATTAACACATTAACTTTAACAGTGCTTCCAAATAATTTAAAAATAACCCAACGAGAATGTTCGTGTTTTAGCGTCATTATTTTTCTAGTCTTGGTCATTGTATTTGGTAAGTTTTAATAGTACATTACTGCAGAGGCCGTGAAGTAAGGGATTGATGGACGAGATTTGGGGTATACGGCCGAGTCGTAGACGAGGCCGGATAAAACGAGTCCAGCAATCCCTCTTCCGGCCGAGGATTGTATAGAGCTTTTCTCAAACATGCATCATCATCATCATCATCATCCATCCATCCGTCCATCCATCCATCCATCCATCCATCCATCCATACATTCATCCATACATCCATTCATACATCCATCCATACATCCATCCATACATCCACCCATACATCCATCCATACTTCCATCCATACATCCATCCATACATCCATCCATCCATCCATCCATCCATCCGTACATCCATCCATCCATACATCCATCCATACATCCATCCATACATCCAACCATACATCCATCCATACATCCATCCATACATCCAACCATCCATCCATCCATCCATCCATCCATCCATCCATCCGTCCATCCATCCATACATCCATCCATACATCCATCCATACATCCATCCATACATCCACCCATACATCCACCCATACATCCATCCCTACATCCATCCATCCATACATCCATCCATCCATCCATCCATCCATCCATACATCCATCCATACATCCATACATCCATACATCCATACATCCATCCATACATCCATACATCCATCCATACATCCATTCATCCATCCATCCATACATCCATACATCCATCCGTACATCCATACATCCATACATCCATCCATACATCCATATATCTATACATCCATCCATACATCCATACATCCATCCATCCATCACCAGTAGTTTAGGCGGTTTTATAGAAATAAAAGAAGATAGATTTTTTAATGTCGTAAGTTGGCTGTATGTAATTTTTCCTTTGTCAGTTTAGTGTTAGTAAGCAAATTTAAAAAGTTACAGCAGCGGACAATAATGGTTTTTCATACTTACTTTTATGGCCTAGGCCAAGAAGTAATCTAGGGAGCCATAAACAACAAACTTCATGGCTTCATTTCGTGACATTAACGCATACATTTCAATGCATGTTTGAGAAAAGTTATTTCCACATTTAAATCTTACGCCAAAATTGAAAAAGGTATGGGCTGCATAAAAATAAAAAACCGGCCAAGTGCGAGTCGGACTTGCGCACGAAGGGTTCCGTACCATCTATATATATAAAAGAAGAAACTGACTGACTGACATATCAACGCACAGCCCAAACCACTGGGCCTAGAGATTCCAAATTTGGCATGTAGGTTCCTTATAAGGTCTAGGGGTGCACTAAGAAAGGATTTTTCAAAATTCACTCCCTAAGGGGGTGAAAAGGGGGTCCAAAGTTTGTATGGGGAAACAAGATTAGTTCGACTATTTTATTCGAAACTTCACAGAAGTACTCCTAATGGTAAATGAGTAAACACGTGTTTCAGGTTTTTTGAGAATTAAACCCCTAAAAGGAGGGAAAGGGGTAACAAAGTCTGAAAATCAACATGGGTGTTGTTTCTATGGTTTATCGGGTCGCTGGTTATGAAATCAACAACGGTTTTAAAATCCGATGTGGCGGACGTAAAATACCATCTCCCTGGATGGGATTGAAATGTCTTAATTAAACTAAATGACTGTTGATATATCAACGTACAGCCCAAACCACTGGACCTAGAGACTTGAAATTTTGCACATAGATACCTTATACAATTTAGGCATCCAGGATTTTTGGGAATTCCCACGGGGACGGGAAAAAACGGGATTTATATATTCGATTCCGAGTGACCCTATCTCATTAACTATAATAACTAGACTCTTCAAACTTGATACACAAGTAGGTATTACATTAGTTAAAACACTGATTTCAGGATTTTTCAAAATTCCCACGGGATAAGGAAAAAACGGGATTCATATATTCAGTTCAACGGGATCCTATGAAGTATAATTACTAGACTCTTGAAATTTGGCATAGAAGTAGGTAATTATAATAGTAAAAAACAGTTTTAAGGATTTTTGGAAATTCCCACGGGATAAGGAAAAAACAGGATTTTTCGTTTTACTGGTCGTAGAAAGCTGAAATTCGGCATCTAGGTTGCTTGGAGAGTGTACAGGAGGATTAGGAGGGGACTTTTCAAAATTCCCATGGGAACGGGAAAAAACGGGATTTTTCGTTTTACTGATCGTAGAAAGCTGAAATTCGGCATTTAGGTTGCTTGGGGAGTGTAGAGGAGCATTGAGAGAGGACTTTTCAAAATTCCTACGGGAACGGGAAAAAACGGGATTTTTCGTTTTACTGGTCGTAAAAAGCTAAAATTCGGCATGTAGGCTGTTTGGGGAGTGTAGAGGAGCATTGAGAGAGGACTTTCCAAAATTCCCACGGGAACGGGAAAAACGGGATTTTTCGTTTTACTGGTCATAGAAAGCTGAAATTTGGCAAGTGGGTTCCTTGGGGAGTGTAGAGGAGCATTAAGAAAGCATTTCCCGAAATTCTAACGGGAACGGGAAAAAACGGGATTTTGCGTTTTACTGGTTGTAAGCTAAAATTTCAAAATTCATAAGTTTATGCTGTAAGTAGGCCGCAAAGGGTTCTTTAATCGACTTAAAAAAAGGAGGTTATGCATTCCACTTTATGTATTTTTTTATGTAGGTATGTTCACCGATTTCTCGGTCAATTGTGGACCGATTATAAAAAATATTTTTTTATTCGAAAGAATACAATATACTCCTGAGATGGTCCCACCCATTGTCACCAAATCAGGATCTGCTGACGGGATCTCAAGGAAATCGAGGGCAACCCTCAAATTTTGTAGGCACGCATTACGTTTTTCATATATTTTCTCAAGCTATTTAAGTGTTTGCGTCTGGTAGACATCATCTCATGTTGATGAGCTGATGATGGAGGGTATAACTCCTTAGCGGTTAGGTCACACAACACCTTTACAAAATACTATAATATGTATAATATCAATGCTAAGTAGGTACACAGCGCTTCCAGTTACTCAAGTTTCCGTAGAAGGTAAGAAAACATTGAATTATACCTAATGCAGGACAGGGGAAAGTCATAATAGGTTTTATATTATTAACAAGCCTAGTTATTTTAGTGCCCGCTTCCGAATTAGTGAAAAACATTGTATATAAAGAAATACTGTAAAGGACCGTATCTACCTGAAGTTTAGTCGGGCTTGCTTGCACGCTTGCTTGCACGCTTACTTGCACGCTTTCATGCACGCTTGCTTGCGTGCATGCTTGCTTGCTTGATATCTTAGATCTTTGGAATACTCGTGGTACACGCGAGCGAAGCCGCGGGCAAAAGCTAGTTATCTATAAAAACGGCAATAAAAACACAATTTTTTGTATGGGAGCCCCCCTTAAATATTTGTTTTATTTTAATTTAATTATTTATTTTTAAAGTGAATATAGTATAACTAAATATTCTGTAAATATTTCAAGCGTCTACCTGTTGCCGTTATCAACATCGAGCAAAAACGAGCATAAAAATCACGTTTTTTTTGGGAACCCCCTGAAATATTTACTTTATTCTGGTTTTTAGTACTTATTTGTTGTTATAGCGGCAACCGAAATACATCATCTGTGAAAATTTCAACTGTCTAGCTATCACGGTTCATGAGATACAGCCTGGTGACAGACGGACGGGCGGATGGACGGACAGACGAACGGGCAGACGGACGGACAGTGGAGCCTCAGTAATAGGGTCCCGTTTTTACACTTTGGGAACGGAACCCTAAAACAAGTAATAATAGCAGAAAGAACTTAACAAATAAGTTAGAAGCGCCGTATAGTCCTTACCTGACCATTCGTGAACTTCATTACAGCACGACATAAGGTGCACGTGTTTAAATGACGGTTCACCAAAATTTTGCCCATTCTAGTCTGATTCAAATTTTATTTACACAAACGTTGGATTTACTAAAACAATGTCTCAAATCTTCCTTCAGTGCGAGTGACAGGTACAGACTGTGACTATGAATTTTGACAGTAGCAGCTTTATGATTAATCACGGCATGCCTGGGCTGCGAGGGTTCCGTTACGAATTGTTTTTAGGCCCCAAAATGTCTAGAACATTAATGTTTCTATTCTAGAAACTGTTTTGTAATTTAAACGTTTTTGGGGAATGTCACGTAGCGTCTGAGATTCATGTGACGTTTACCCGCAACTTAAATGTTGTATTAATTAATTAGCAATGAAGTGAATTGTATGTTTTGTATTCAGTGGTAAAAGTTACGGTGCTACTTTTTCTAGTAACAAGGCTAAAATTGGATTGGGTCATTTTTAGGACAAGTTCATTTTCAAAATTAGCGAGCGTTTTTCTGTTTATTGCGTACCTATACCACTCATTGTACGGTTGACCACTTTGCCCCGCCATGTCCACAGAAAACATTTTCGCATTTTTGGATTAAATTATGTTCTCAGTAGGTAAGAAAAAACCAAATAATATTAAACACTAAACTTGCAAAAGAAAACAAGCAAGTACTAGACGCTGACGTAGAATGTCGTTTGTCATTTCTTTAAAACCTATACGCGAATCCCAATGGTATCCGATAAAAGACATAAATCCTCAGAAACTCCATGCGCGTTTGTTTTTAATAATTATAAATCACTAGGTATTAATTGAAGATTTCTCGTGCGGTCTAACATGCAGACAATGGGGTAAGCATAGGACGGTGTTTGCGCGCTATTACAAAGCAGTTCAATGTGAAACAGGATGGTGTAAACAGAGCTTTAGAATATAGTAATACGGAATAAGAAAGCCCGGAACAGGCTTCTTTGATATTTAAGAACATCCGCTGGGTTTAACGATTCGTTTTAAGTATAATGTCTTGGAATTATATAATACAGTCGCTATTAAATATATAACAACCGTATCTGAGTAGATACAGTCAGCCTCAGAAGTCGCTGAACACTAGTACTTTATTACTTCCACTAACGTGACTTATTTAAACTAACTCCCACTATAATATATGTATCTATTTATTTTACACTTTTTATACAGAATTTGTTTGTGCTGATTCCGGTCCAACAAATTTGATGCACGGATATGAAGGGTTTGACTGAAAATCAGCGCTGTAGCAGGCATCTACTGCAGCTTATGCTGAGTCAAATTCCTTTTCGACATCTATAATTATGTTTTTTGTTTTTATTGTTATTATTGTTCTTTTTATTTTTCTCAGTGTATTAGTCAGTGTATTTTCTTTTTTGATGTCGAATAAAGTTATGTCTATGTCTATGTCTTATTTCAAACTTTACAGTACCTGTAACCGGTTGTTGCAACAAAGTACTAAAGTGTTCAGCGACTGATGTCCTCAAAAATTGGTTAGGTTAGGTTTTGGGTAGTTCTACTAGTGTTACCAGTTTAATGACTCATAATATGAGTAAATATATTATATTGAAGAAATGAGCCATAGTGGACGGAAGATTTTTATAAAACGATACAGTGTGTTTGCTGTACAGTTTCAATGTAGGTATTCAGAAGTATTTCGTGCTACATGCGACCAGATACTGAAGCGGTTGAAGTTGAAACACTAGTAGAACTACACTAATTTTATTTAATGAACTGAAACAATTACTTTGCTCACCCTCGGCTTATCGTATAGTTCAGTTTATGTAAGAAATGCGTGTTCATGCAGTTCCTCCACCTCCACACTGTACGAACACACACAAACCCAACTATCACCACCACCAAACTAAACTAACGCATTTCGAACTCAACTACAGCTCATTTAGTAGAGTAGTTACTTACCGGAACCGTTCACTATGCTACCAAATGTTAGACTCAAAAAAAGCAAAAACCAAAGCAAAAGCAAAGTAACGCCTGATTTAATAAACTAATTTTATTTGTCCTATCTTTTCCAGAGTCTCTATAGCTTCGCTCCAGAGCATCGTGTCTGTCCGGTAATTGATGACACGCAATAATTCATCGTTTGTGTGAAGTCTCACGCTCGCAGGCGTGGACCGATGCCCGATGCCCGCTGCCCGCTGCTCCGATGAGCGTATGAGCACAAAGGTATTTTATGAGTTATGACTCCGCTATTAGTTCTCTGTTTCAGGATATTTTTCACGTTCTATTGCGATTACATGTTGTCCATTAGGTCATAAATACGTTTCGTAGGTTGCAGTGGGACGTGAAATTTTTGCAAGTAAAGCCCGAGCAAAAAAAACCTAAAACTCCATTTATCCTCTTCTTGAAAGTGCAAAAATGTAAGAGAGATAAGCGTATGGTAACTTCAATAGATTAGTCAACCCGGGGGGAATCGGGGTTAGTAGCCTTCGCCACTGAGGTTATTTCATAGGTACAGCCGGTAAAATTATTGCCACATGAGGTATTCTGTCTTAGCTCACTGGTGTTTTAGGTGTCAATAGGTAGCGGCGTATTTTATTTATCATTAGGTAGCCCTCTGCTTATTTTGAGGTTAAAATAATAAGACACATTATAACCTAAAAGATAAGTCCCTGCGCCAGGAAAGTTAAACGGACAAACAGACAGACTGAGTAATAAAATCCAGCTGGCTCCCTTTGGGTATGGAACTCCAAATAATTAAATATTAAATTATTATTACTAGCATCATAAATCCTCCATCATTTCATCAAAACAAATCTCACAAACGCGACAGCGTAAACGTATTATAATGAGTTTGCCAGATTTGCGCTTCAGTTTGCCCATTGCGTTAGGCCGCGCGTGGGCAAACAATGCATTATTGCAGTCAGAGTCGACTCTTGCTCACGTAATGTTGACACCTACAGCGCCTCGCTAATTGCTACAAAATAGGGTTTTAAATTGCATTTGACGTTATGTTTTGCTATAGGAATTAAGCTTTTGAAATAATCCATCCTACTAATATTATAAATGTGAAAGTTTGAATGTGTGGATGTTTGCTACCCCATACCGCAAAAACCCTTTTGGCGACTAAGGTCTAAAAAGAATTAAAAAAACCGGCCAAGTGCGAGTCGGACTCGCGCACCGAGGGTTCCATACAAATTTATATGTATCTATGAACATCCAGTCTTAGCAGACCCCTGCTCCTAAGCAAGATGTGCGCAGTGTGGGATCAATGTAGATTGGTTACTGATATAGACAGACAGACAAAAAAAATTATGCTTTTCGCAATTTTTCCTTTATCTGTGCTATAAGACCTTGCTTTGTACCAAATTTCAAGATTCTGAGATCACGGGAAGTACCCTGTAGGTTTTGATTCTCTTCAAGTGTCGAAAATGTGCGTTGGTTACTGATATAGACAGACAGACAAAAAAGTTTATGCTTTTCGCAATTTTTCCTTTATCTGTACTATAAGACCTTGCTTCGTACCAAATTTCAAGATTCTGAGTTCACGGGAAGTAGGTGTAGGTTTTGATTCCCCTGCGAGTTTCGAAAATATGCGGAAATTTGCGTCATAAACGGCTGTATCTTTTGATTGTGTTAGCTTAGATGTTTGATTTTTTCACAGCTCCAAGGGACAGTAGACTTGAATATTTGATATAAATTTCAGCTTGATACCTCCACGCGTTCCTGAGAAAAAGGGTCTTGACAGACAGACGGACGGACGGACGGACAACAAAGTGATCCTATAAGGGTTCCGTTTTTTCCTTTTGAGGTACGGAACCCTAAAAATGACTAAGTATAAAAATGGCGACATGAAAAAATTACTAAGTTTTTTCCCAACTTTAATCGACACAGAAACATATCTAGGTTTAGGTTGTGTTAATTTTGCATCGGCGCGAAGGGCCAAAAGCACACAGAAGAAAGAGCACCGCGCGAGCGGAGCTCCGTCGACACTGTGTCAGTTCAAATTGAAAAAAAAAACGCTACTGTGAAAATAAGCTTCAGTAAAAAAACATAGTGAAAAATAAAGAGAAAAGCATTTGAGAAAAATGCGAATGGAAATTTTGCTACTAGCAAATAACGATTTTGGTAAATTGATCTAACCAAAATTTTATACTTAGTCATTTTTCCCTTTAGACCTTAGTTGGCATAAGGGCAAAAACGGCTCAAGGAATTTTAATGACACTTATTTGACACAATATCACACTAAAATGTCATATAGTTTACAAGTCGGATTGACACACTATATACTTTTATCTCAGAAAATTGCACTTATCCCTTTAGGATAGCGATAAGCAAATTCTTCGCAGACAAACTCGCTGGTAACAGTTAGTTAAGAGCTGCAAATTGATGCTGTGAAACATAGCTGTATTAAGTGTATACATAGAAGTTTTTTCGTAACTGAAATACATCGGAGGTTGTCAAAAATTAAAAGTAAATTACCTATTTTATGTGTCCCACTGCACTGTGTGCTCCACATCTCCCTATCAAGAGAGCCATTCTCACTTCGCCGTCGTTCACGTCATCGTTTCCGCAACAGCCTGCTTTACCATTGGAAACCGCCGAGGGGTACCCACTATGTGATTGAGTGCATCCATCTTTGTAGGGACATCTTAACCCTTAAATGCATAGTGTGTCCTAAAGGCAACGCTGTGTCTATTAAAGTTCATTTTCACAAATATTTTTGTAAATTCAAAAAACTTATAACTTGTGCAGTAAGGTTTGAAGTTTTTTTTGGACACGCTATGCATTAAAGGGCTAAAGATATGCCCGGCCCAATCCATTTTAAGCTTAGGGTCGCTTTCTCAACGTCAGGGATTCGAGTTTTGAAGCGCAATATGGTGTGCCGGTATATTTAAAATAATCACATTAAAATACATAATCATTGAACTAAAGTATACGTAGATTAATGTCAGACAACAGGTTTTTAACTCTTTGTTGAACACAATACAGCTTTCAAATAAATTAATGGTTCAAAGGGCATTTAGAAATAGGCTAACTTTTATGAATGTTAAATTGTGAGGATAAATGTGAAAATCACCGGGACCCGCACTTTTCTTTCTCTAAATAACGTCCACAAAGTGAATTTTAAACTAAGGCCATCCATAGCTGGCTTTTGGTCGTAACTAAAACTATCGACAAATTCTTTTTATTTCGACGGGGAAAAAATAAGAGATGATTTTTTTAAGCGCGGGGCGGCAATTTCGGCATTGGATTTTCCGATATAGTTAATAAAAAAAACTGGTGAACGCAATAAAAGTGATGGGGTGGCACAAGATTGTAATAGTTTTACCAGCTAATATCCATTGGTAATATAATATTCAAATGAAAAACAGAGTTAATTTTTTCAGATTGTTTCCGTCTTCTTGTTCTTACTATTATATTTGTGGTCTGTCAAAGTTCCGAAAATCATAAGTAAAACATCTTTACCAAGAAAAAATTCGCGTTAACGTTCTCGTCTATAGTCTGAAATATCATTGGATGGGTCTTCAAAACATTGCAGGTTTGTGAAAATCTTTTTTCGATTCCGGGGTCCATTTGTGAAATATTATATCTTAATGCGCATTTTTTTTGTTAGCCTCCCCCTCCCCCTACGACTACTTAGCAGAATTGTTGGCTTTAAACGTCGTAATAAAATGAGAATATTAATATAATACCTATAACAAAGTTGAAACGAAAATTTGCAGAACTTAGTAGCCTAATAGATTATTTGCCGCATATTATAATGAAACTCTGCACTACGCGTATTCCGACACGCTCTTAGCCGGTTTATTATACTGGTTAAGTTGTATTTCTATGAAATTGTCTTCCTGGAGTTGCCAACAGTCTGACATCGTTCCACTTAAGTCCCATGCGGGTCGCGCAGCTTGGGCCGTCATGAATTAAAAATGCATGGTGCATTAAGTGCTCCAATGGAAACGATTCACCACTGCGCCGCGGGAGTGCCTTGAGGACTCAGAATGTGTCCAGTTCTACCAAGTGTACTTTACATACTTTACCTTTGGTAGAACTATTAAGTCAACGAACAATCATCAATATTTAATAGTTAGATTCTTGGTAGACGCAAAAAAGTAAGCCTGGAGTAGATTGTAGTACACAAAGACTTCATCTATATATATAAAAGAAGAAACTGACTGACTGACTGACTGACTGACTGACTGACTGACATATCAACGCACAGCCCAAACCACTGAGCCTAGAGATTCCAAATTTGGCATGTAGGTTCCTTATAAGGTCTAGGGGTGCACTAAGAAAGGATTTTTCAAAATTCACTCCCTAAGGGGGTGAAACGGGGGTCCAAAGTTTGTATGGGGAAACAAGATTCGTTCGACTATTTTATTCGAAACTTCACAGAAGTACTCCTAATGATAAATGAGTAAACACGTGTTTCAGGTTTTTTGAGAATTCAACCCCTAAAAGGGGGAAAAGGGGTAACAAAGTCTGAAAATCAACATGGGTGTTGTTTCTATGGTTTATCGGGTCGCTGGTTATGAAAACAACAACGGTTTTAAAATCCGACGTGGCGAACGTAAAATACCATCTCCCTGGATGGGGTGCGATGGGGTTGAAATGTCTAAATAAACTGAATGACTGTTGATATATCAACGCACAGCCCAAACCACTGGATCTAGAGACTTGAAATTTTGCACATAGATACCTTATACAATGTAGGCATCCACTAAGGAAGAATTTTTGGGAATCCCCACGGGAACGGGAAAAAATGGGATTTATAAATTCGATTCCGAGTGACCCTATCTCAGTAACTATAATAACTAGACTCTTCAAATTTGATACACAAGTAGGTATTATATTAGTAAAAACATTAATTTCAGGATTTTTCAAAATTCCCACGGGATAAGGAAAAAACGGGATTTATATATTCAGTTCAACGGGATCCTATGAACTATAATTACTAGACTCTTCAAGTTTGGCATAGAAGTAGGTAATTATAATAGTAAAAAACAGTTTTAAGGATTTTTGGAAATTCCCACGGGATAAGGAAAAAACGGGATTTTTCGTTTTACTGGTCGTAGAAAGCTGAAATTCGGCATCTAGGTTGCTTGGAAAGTGTAGAGGATTGAGAGAGGACTTTCCAAAATTCCCACAGGAACAGGAAAAAACGGGATTTTTCGTTTTACTGGTCGTAGAAAGCTGAAATTTGGCATCTAGGTTGCTTGGACAGTGTAGAGGATTGTGAGAGGACTTTCCAAAATTCCCACGGGAACGGGAAAAAACGGGATTTTTCGTTTTACTGGTCGTAGAAAGCTGAAATTCGGCATGTTGGTTGCTTGGAGAGTGTAGAGGAGCATTGAGAGAGAACTTTCCAAAATTCCCACGGGAACGGGAAAAACGGGATTTTTCGTTTTACTGGTCATAGAAAGCTGAAATTTGGCAAGTGGGTTCCTTGGGGAGTGTAGAGGAGCATTAAGAAAGCATTTCCCGAAATTCTTACGGGAACGGGAAAAAATGGGATTTTGCGTTTTACTGGTTGTAGAAAGCTAAAATTTCAAAATTCATAAGTTTATACTGTAAGTAGGCCGCAAAGGGCTGTTTAACCGACTTAAAAAAGGAGGTTATACATTCCACTTTATGTATTTTTTTATGTAGGTATGTTCACCGATTTCTCGGTCAATTGTGGACCGATTATAAAAATTATTTTTTTATTCGAAAGAATACAATATACTCCTGAGATGGTCCCATTGTCACCAAATCAAGATCTGATGACGGGATCTCAAGGAAATCGAGGGCAACCCTCAACTTTTGTAGGCACGCATTACGTTTTTCATATATTTTCTCAAGCTATTTAAGTGTTTGCGTCTGGTAGACATCATCTCATGTTGATGAGCTGATGATGGAAGGTAAATCTCCTTAGCGGTTAGGAGTTGAGGATAATTTTTCAAATATTATAGGTACGTATAGACCGATTGTTGTATTCTTTCAGGTTATCCGGGTGAGCTGATGATGGAAGGTTAAACTCCTTAACGGTTAGGAGTTATAGGAAGTTTCTTTAAATATCATATGCACGTATAGATCTTTGGTTGTATTCTTTCTGGTTATTCAGATGAGCTGATGATGGAAGGTATAACTCCTTAGCGGTTAGGTCACGCAACACCTTTACAAAATACTATAATATGTATAATATCAATGCTAAGTAGGTACACAGCGCTTCCAGTTACTCAAGTTTCCGTACAAGGTAAGAAAACATTGAATTATACCTAATGTAGGACAGGGGAAAGTAATAATAGGTTTTATGTTATTAACAAGCCTGGTTATTTTAGTGCCCGCTTCCGAATTAGTGAAAAACATTGTATATAAAGAAATACTGTATAGGACCGTATCTACCTGAAGTTTAGTCGGGCTTGCTTGCACGCTTGCTTGCACGCTTACTTGCACGCTTTCTTGCACGCTTGCTTGCTTGCGTGCGTGCTTGCTTGCTTGATATCTTAGTTCTCATGGTACACGCGAGCGAAGCCGCGGGCAAAAGCTAGTTGAAAATAAAGAAGCAGATGACTTAGCAAAGAAAAAGCCAATTAAAAGCAGATGAGCTTGCAAATGAAGAATCAATTAAAAGCAGATGAGCTAGCAAGGGAAAAGCCACTTAAAAGCTGATGAGCTAGCAAGGGAAAAGCCACTTAAAAGCTGATGAGCTAGCAAGGGAAGAGTCAATTAAAAGCAGATGAGCTAGCAAGGGAAAAGCCACTTAAAAGATGATGAGCTAGCAAGGGAAGAGTCAATTAAAAGCAGATGAGCTTGCAAGGGAAAAGCCACTTAAAAGCTGATGAGCTAGCAAGGGAAGAGTCAATTTAAAGCAGATGAGCTAGAAAGGGAAGAGTCAATTAAAAACAGATGAGCTAGCAAGGGAAGAGTCAATTAAAAGCAAACGAGCTGGAAAGGGAAGAATCAATTAAAAGCAGATGAGCTAACAAAAGAAGAGTCAATTAAAAGCAGATGAGCTTGCAAGGGAAGAGTCAACTAAAAGCAGATGAGCTAGCAAAAGAAGAGCCAACTAAAAGCTGTTGAGCTAGCAAGGGAAGATTAATTTAAAAGCAGATTTTTTGTAGTGGTAGAGCCATGTTGTAGCTAGCCACTGCATCACGAATGGGCCGGCTCGTCCGGGGCAGTACCACCCTCTCACAGAACACCGACGTGAAGCAGCAGTAATCCTGCTTGCGTTTGTAGTGGTAGAGCCATGTTGTAGCTAGCCACTGCATCACGAATGGGCCGGCTTGTCCGGGGCAGCACCACCCTCTCACAGAACACCGACGTGAAGCAGCAGTAATCCTGCTTGCGTTTCGTACGGTCAGTGAGAGTGCCGGGGGCCCAATACCTCACCCCTTCCCTCTCCCCCTCCCTCTCCCCCTTCCCCTATTCCCTCTCCTTTAGGGCCGACAACGCACTGGCATCGTGTAAAGCGCTGCGGGTGTCTATGGACAGTGGTGTTCATTTTACATCAGGTGACCCACTAGTTCGTTTGTCTGGCCTATCTAACATAAAAAAAGATGAGCTAGCAAGGGAGAAGCCAATTAAAAGCAGATGAGCTAGCAAAAGAAGAGTCAACTAAAAGCTGTTGAGCTAGCAAGGGAAGATTAATTTAAAAGCAGATTTTTGTAGTGGTAGAGCCATGTTGTAGCTAGCCACTGAATCACGAATGGGCCGGCTCGTCCGGGGCAGTACCACCCTCTCACAGAACACCGACGTGAAGCAGCAGTAATCCTGCTTGCGTTTCGTACGGTCAGTGAGAGTGCCGGGGGCCCAATACCTCACCCCTTCCCTCTCCCCCTTCCCCTATTCCCTCTCCTTTAGGGCCGACAACGCACTGGCATCGTGTAAAGCGCTGCGGGTGTCTATGGACAGTGGTGTTCATTTAACATCAGGTGACCCACTAGTTCATTTGTCTGGCCTATCTAACATAAAAAAAAGATGAGCTAGCAAGGGACAAGCCAATTAAAAGCAGATGAGCTAGCAAAAGAAGAGTCAACTAAAAGCTGTTGAGCTAGCAAGGGAAGATTAATTTAAAAGCAGATGAGCTAGTAAGGGAAAAGTCAATTAAAAGCAGATGAGCTGGCAAGAGAAGAGTCAATTAAAATCAGATGAACAGGCAAGAGAAGAGTCAGTTAAAACCAGATGAGCTAGCAAAGAAATAGTCAGTTAAAAAATACACTGGAATCGTACCAAACTGTATGTGCTTTTTCACAGGAAACCATAAAAACTGACATAAATGACCAAGCCAAAATCACGTCTAAGGGCCCTCGCCCACGACGACTTTTTGTAGCGATGCTGTCGCGAGTTTACGAAACACGCGTTAGTCGCATTTGTAACGCGCTATAGAAGCGATGCCAACGCGCTACTAATGCGCTACAGCATCGCGACTGTATCGATGCAAACGCGCGACCGTGTCGGACGACATCGGGGAGGGAACGGAGGGAGGGTGGCGCGTTAGTAGAGAACCGCGCGTTTGCATCGCGACAGAAGCGCGACGGTATCGCGTTTGCATCGTGTCAGAAGCGCGACGGTATCGCTACTGCATCGCTACAAAAAGTCGCCGTGGGAAAGGGCCCTAAAACTCTGTTTTATTAACCGCTAGCTTTGACCCGCGGTTTCATTCAAGTAAACCGTTACCATTAGGCCTAGAAATTGAATTAAAATTGAAGTTAACTGACTAGTTTTAGTACATACCTACACCTCCACATAGACCTGAGGCATATTCGGAAAAATATTTATATACCCAAAAAGAATATGAATGGGGAAACCTGTTAATTATGCGAATCAATTTCAGATTCCGTGTAAAGTCTCTAATCTGTATTAGGCCAGCGTGCAGCGAGGGTGCTATCGCCGTGCCCTTCTAATTTTAAGACCCAACAGTGGGACGTAGATAAGTATATTAGTTTAGTGTAATTTCCTCTTTGTGGCACTTAG
This sequence comes from Archips xylosteana, assembly GCA_947563465.1. Classification (NCBI taxonomy): domain Eukaryota; kingdom Metazoa; phylum Arthropoda; class Insecta; order Lepidoptera; family Tortricidae; genus Archips; species Archips xylosteana. Next base: position 12,732,205 of record OX387355.1, read on the forward strand.
ATGTTATTTGTTATAAAAGTATATTCCCTCATCTCTGGCCTCTACACGCCCAATGCCAATTCTCAGATTGAGAGCGCTTGGGCTGTAGTTCCCACGCGGGATCAGTGAGGATTTTGGAACTACACACACACAAATTGCTGCCCTGGTATGCAGGTTTCCAGTGCCTGCGTTACGACCACTGACACCCCGGGTAAGAATATTGTGGCGCCCATTTAAGGAAATCAAAATAGAGTGCCAATTTGGTGGGGGAAGCATCGCACCCCCCACCGATTGCTCCCTGAAATTTGGCGCGCTGGGCCGTTGCCCTATCGGTCCCCCCTAACGCCAGCACTGCAGGTTTCCTTTTTATGTTTTTCTTAGCCGGAAAACTTCTATGGTATATTTCGAATTCCGAAAAACTCAGAGACCACAATATTCTGTTTGAGAGGCCATAGGTTGAAACCACTATCCTACCACGACTTTTCGATAATGTTCCTTACGGTTTCATTAAAGCAAAGCGCAAAACATAATTGCACAATACCCATTAACTTTCCCCGTGACACGTAATTTTTCACTTTTGCAACGTTTACCGAACACATTTCCATTACCGAATTAATAAAGCGTAACGTACAAACAAACGACAGAAATATAAACATGACTCGCGGTATGAAAAATGCTTACAAAGAGTGGAAAAATTAAGCGGAGGGTGCGGGTCAACAAAGATAATTTAGCCGCTATAAATTGAAGGAGCCGGCCGTGGTTAATTACCTACCTGGCTGCCGCAGATAGAGCAGAAATCAGTGAAGAGGCTGATGCTACTATGAAGAATTCTGTTCTTGTATGAAATAAAAAAAATGTTCTACATGTCTATATAAATAATAAAAATGATTTTCTATTTGCCTTGGTCACGACATCACGCGTGAAAGGCTGGACGGATTTCGCTATTTTTTTTTTGTTGTGTTCGTTATTGTCGTAGAAGAAGGTTCTTATGAAAAAAAAGTTGCGCGGTAAATAAGTAATATAAGAAAAATTAACGTTCCTTCATATTAACTTTTCTAATGTAACCTGATGGCATTTGACATAACTGTCAGTCGTTTGACAGTTGGAGTGATTGACAGAATACGTGCTAACATAAAATACCATTTAAATTAAATGCACGAGTCGGAATTATATTGATAAAACTAGCGATGCGACTTTTTGTGGGTGTAGTTCGGGGAAAAAGAGGTAAAGTAACCGTCTTTAATTATAGACTTTTTATTGTTTTTCACCCCTATTTTCAAAGTTACACCCGTGCGAAACCGGGGCGGGTCGCTAGTTTATTATATTTATTGGTATAAAAATAAACAGACGATTGCAGCCGTACGTCCTTACGCCGGTAGCGATAAAAGCACACCTATACAATTGATTTAAAAATATCCGCAGTTTTAGCAGGTGGTTGAGTTAGTTTTTGTGTCCGACCGAAACTCTACCGGCGGCCCAATTTGACGTTTCTCACTTTTCGTGTCGCAGTAATTTTGTACGAACGTCTACTCATCATCATTACCATCCCAGCCTATAAGTATACGTCCCACTGCAGGGCACAGGCCTCCTCTCAGAATGAAAGGGCTTGGGCTTGGCTTCCCACGCGGGTCCAGTGCGGTTTGGGAACTTCACAAACACCATTGAATTTCTTCTCAGGTCTGTACTGGTTTCATCACGATGTTTTCCTTCACCGTAAAGCTCATGGTAATTTTCAAATATAATTTCGCAAACAAATTCTGAAATACAACTCTGAGTTTTGCGTCAAACCAAAAATCGCTAAAATAAACTCGCAAAAGAGAATAATTAAATTTGGTCTTTATTCGTGAATAGAATATACCATGAGACGAGGAATTTCTTAAAAAAAGATTCTATAAAGATACGAATTTGAGCGCCTTTTATACCTTGACAAGCTCGTGCCCGGCGCTCGGCGGAACCTTGTCGCAGGGAGTCTCTGCTGTCCTTAACGAGATTGTTTTTGATAAGTGCGGCAAATGCTGATTGCGACAGAGTTCCGCGGAGAGCCGCGCACGAGCTTGTCGGACTATCTATACCTATATCCTTCTAATGATATGTAATAGTATATATTGTTGTGTAGGTATGTATATATATGATGTAAAATTTATATTTTATTTTGCACCACACCTTTTGCTTGGCTCCCTTCACTTTATTTTATAACAAATGCTTAGGCCTTGTTTGTGTATAAGTATTTTAGTAACAGGTGGAGCTGTCGTGTAGCTCAAATCTGGGCTCTACAGAAAACCAGCGTTGCTACACTCTCTGTGCAGCAACACATGCTGAGTAGAGACCCTTTTTCGGTGACAATTGGTGTCACTACCTTTACAAACTTGTGTTATTAGTTGTTAATGTTGTTTTCTACTGTTTGGTGGTGGTACTCTTGAAACCTGAAATAAAATATTTTTCTTTCTTTCTTTCTTTCTTTCTATAAAACAGTAACGTGACTGACTGACTGACTGAATGACTGACTGACTGACTGACTGACAGACAACGCACAGCCTAAACTACTGGGGCTAGAGACTTGAAATTTGGCACACATGTACTTCATGTACCTTGAGTATTGTAGAGGTGCACTAAGGAAGGATTCTAAGGTTATTGTCTTCGCGTACGAAGTCGCAGGCAAAAGCTAGTAGTGTATAATTGTCAGATTTTTTAAACAATCGCACCGTTCGAATCGAATCAATTATCACGTATGACGTTTGTCGAGAAAAAGTTCCACAGTCACGAATTATCTGGTTTGACTATACCATAAAAATTGAATGTTGGCTGCCTTGGCTGATAGTGCCCCCGTATAATGGAGACTTTAAAAGAAAATTAGCGCTAGCTCATTAAACGTCGGAAAGTTGGCTGCACTATTATTGGATTGCAGGTAAATGCGGAAAAAACGTTGACTGCGCAATTTACAGAGTCAAAGGTATAAATGAAAAGACAATTAGGCTTCTCTATTTATGGCTGGTGCCATTTTATTTAGCGATGAGTGTATTTCATTTTGCCGACTTCAAAAAAAGGCTTGTGCTGAGGCACCGACTTCAAACAGATTAGTAGAATAGATATTTTCATGCTTTTTATTTGTGTTCGGTTCAATTTTTTTTTGCCATTTAGTTTCTGGGTGTGTTTTGAAGGCAGTTTTGTTTTTAATTTAAAAATTATTTATAGTTTCTCAGTTTCATTTTGATGCTTTTTTATTTGAAGGTAGTTTTATTTTAATTGAATGTCTGAAAACTCAACGAACTCAACTATCCTTTACCGGGCTTGAGGTACTTGTCCTGGAAAAAGTAAGAAAAAAGTCCCTGTCACTTACAATTAGGTAAGTACTTACTTCACCGCCTGACGTGCAAAGCATTATCGTTTTTAATGTATTCTCCACTCTAATATAGTGATAGCAGCTTTCCATATTTTATTATATTGCTTCTTCATTCACGAAAATTTGACAAAAAGTGATCACCGCCGATGTATCAATATCGATGGCATAGAATTTGGCACAATAATGCTAATCGCCGATGAATGATGGCGTCCGGCTCTATTTGATCGATCGGTGATGCATCGTTATAATCGTTTTATGCGCTTCAAAGTGCATGGTTTATTCATTTTGAAATTTACTGTGAAAACCTATACAGTATGTAAATCTACAAAAACCTATCCTCCAAACTCGTTGATGGCCTAGTCGAGTATGTTACTACTGTATCATACGTTTTATTAGTATTCGATTACACAAATTGTAACATTTTGTTAAAAAGGTGGTGTAAAATAATTCAAAAAATTGTGTGTTTGTTATTTGGCACTTATGTAGATAGGTTATAACCTGGACTAACATACTTATAAAATACTTTTTATCCCGGAAAATGGCATAGCTCCCGCGGGATAGCGATAAACGAATTCTTCGCAGACGGAGTCACGGGCAACAGCTAGTATTGTAATATTTAAAGATGTTAAATACAAAATTAACTTTATCGCAACTTAATTATACTCTTTCAGAAAGTTTATTTTTTCATGTTCAACACTAAAGAAATATTAAAGGAGTCAGGTTTGATTCAAGGTTCTAAAGAAATCAACAGCGTTTTCATCATTAGAAAACACCGTTCACAATACCTGCCTATAATAGTTTTTTCACTTCTCATGCTCTTAAAATGTTACTTTAGTCTCTGCATATCGGGACTAAAGCTCTTTTTTGATCTCAAGGGATTAAAGTAAAATTTTTTTAATTGACTATGGAAACCCCTAAACTGCCAATCACGGTGTTTGTGAATGGAGGATTATCGCCATTTTCAGTAACTGGGTATAGACAATTTTAAAGCTTTCCACAGACCGAAGCGCGCTGCGGACGCACTGTAGCACCCTGCGCTTCGGTCTGTGGAAGCCTTTAGGGCGTGGAAATAACCTCAAAATGACAACTGTATAAAAAATATTTAAAAAATAATAATTTCGTGAAACACATTGAATAATTACAAAAAGATTAAAGAAAGATTTCCTTTAGCTTAGGTGTTTATAATTTGTTTTTTTTTTAAAAACGCTGTAGGCAAAGCAGTTCCCTGCTCTGTCGATAAAATAGCAATCCGCACTGTCGGCAAAGCAGTGCTGGAGTGTACGGTAGATAGAGCAGTTACGTTTGAATTGCGTTTAAATGTTAATATGGCGTGACTTCAAAATAATGCGATGTCAGTTGCATTTAATAGTAAATAGAAAGTATAATTAGATATAATTTAACAAAGAATTGGCATATAGAAAATAAACTTAAAAAGTCGTTTCTTTATTCACGGGTAAGTGTTTCAGTTAACAATATATTTTGTGTGTGAACTTAGATCAATTAGGTTAATTTATTTGCCGATTCTAATGAATGAACAATTATCATTCTTACATGCATAGTCCAATTAGTTTTAACATCTTAGTCTTTAAGTTAGAATCTGTTGGCTAATTATGCAAGCATTTAAAGCGTCACTTTACAAAAAAATATAAAAGAAAAGAAATGACAGCGGTATTTTTTTTGCTATTTGAATTTTGAACAGATGTCCATTGCTCGTATTGAGCATACGTTGTAAAAAAGTAATTTTGTACGTCGTTATTTCCCTCGCATTCAAAGTGAAAAGTAGAGTGTTTAACGCGGGACTAAACTACCATAATGACAACTCGAATTATAGCCTCCCTCGCTATCGCTCGGGTGGCTAAATATCTCGTGTCATTATGGCTTGTTTTAGTCCCTTGTTGAACAATCTACTATTATTACAAAATTAAGCATTCGAGAATGGATACTTTACCAGGTATCATGAATACGTAACATAAACAATCCTTCACAAACTTTACTGTGTCTACCCAGTGTTTCTGTCTCGCTCACTAGTTTCAAAGTTCGACCCAATCTCCATCGAGTTGAAACAAAAGTTATCCGAAAGCAAAACAATCTTGGATTTGATTTTCGCCACTTTACCAAACGGAGCCGATTTGGGCGGCCGACTTCAGATAAATTTCATTTCTCAACGAGTCTATACACTGTTAAAAGAGCAAACTGACTAACTGACAGACAATGCACAGCCTAAATCACTGTAACCAGAAAAAATAAATTTGCCACACAAATTCCTTGAGGATAATAGAGGTAGTTTTAGCCCAGGATCCGAGTATACTACGACCTTCACCGATCTGGTTAATGGATGAAAAGTATTTCATATTAAATTAATTACGTTAGTGGGTTGACTAAAACAATTCAGTCCAGTAAGTATATATTTTTTTCATTTAATTGTTTCGGTTAATAGACAAATGAAATACCTACCAATCAAAAGTATGAAGCCTTCAGAATATGCAAACGTTAGGTTGACTATTTTTTCCGGTCATAACTTCTTCGATATATTTGCACGGTCCGGTTAGTCAACCTAACGTTTGCATATTCTATGGGATTTATACTTTTGATTGGTAGGTATGTCATTTGCCTATTAACCGAAACGGTAAAATTAAAAAAAAATTAATTAATCATATTCTGGACTGAATTTTTTTAGTCGACCCAAAATTTAATTTAATATAAAATACTTTTCACCCATTAACCAGATTGGTGAAGGGCGTTGTATACTCGGATCCTAGGCAATTTATATATTTACTAGCTTTTGCCCGCGACTTCGTCCGCGTAGAATTCCAATTTGTGGTATTCGTCTCTTTCATTGTATAAAACAAAAATCCGGCAACGGCAACATCCATCATTATTATCATTTCATTATTTCATCATCATAAGTATCAGTTAGTGAATATTATAAATCCCGTTTATTCTCTATCCCGTGGGAATTTCAACAAATTTGTCCTTATTCTATGCAAATTTTCGCTTATTTTTATCCCGCGGGAATTTTGCATTTTCCCCGAGAAAAAGTAGCCTATATCCTTAAAAGTGTAGCTTTCTACCGGTAAAACAAGTTTTAAAATCAGCCCCGTAGTTGAATTCACTTATTTTTTTCCCGTGGGAATTTTGCTTTTTCACGGAGTAAAGTAGTCTATGTAAATAATAGTTGGTGTAGCTTCCTACTGGTGAAAGAAATTTTCAAATCAGCCCTCAAGTGATATTCACTTCTTTCTATCCCACGGGAATTTTGCATTTTACCGAATAAATAGTAGGTAGCCTAGCCTATACCAATAAAGGATAGTGTAACTTTTTACTGCTAAAAGATTTTTTTTTAATCGGCTTGGAAGTTTCAGAGATTATCTATCCCACAGGAATTTCCAAAAATCCCGCAATAAGTTTTTTTGCTGTTATGTATGACCATTTACGTTTATACTCAATTTGAAAAGTTTAGTAATTGTAGTTACGGACATAGGATCCAGTTGATTTGAGTATATAAATTCTGATTTATCCTTATCCCGTGGGAATTTTCAAAATTATTGAAATTAGCTTTATACATATTCTAATAGTCTACTTGCATGCCCAATTTGAACAGTTTTGTAATCTTCGTTATGGGGATAGGGTCACTCTCGACTGATGAAATATATACATCCCGTATATTCCTTATCCCGTGGGAATTCCGGAAAATTCTTTCTTATCGGATGCCTACGTCATACAAAGACCACATCCTCCAAGTTTCAGGTCTCTACATACACCGGTTTAGGCTGTGCGTTAATCCGCCAGTCAGTCATTTAGGACTTCAGGACAAAGCATTTTATATGTATTTGCATTGCACCAAGCTTTTATGCGAGTTCAACAATGATGTTTGAATACTCAATTCGATTTTATTCGAAAAAAGTTGAACTCACATAAAAGCTTCATCATCATCATCATCATTTCAGCCGTAGGACGTCCACTGCTGGACAAAGGCCTCCCTCATTGACGCCCAATCTAATGATTGGGAGCAACCAACCCGTAACCGTAATCGGTTGGAAGCGACGTGCATCCACCCTGAACCTGCGGCCTTCACCAAAACGTCCGTCCATCTCGTTGGTGGACGTCCCACGCTGCGCTAGTAAAAGCAAAAGCTTGGTGAAATGCAAATACTTATACATATAATTAGTTATTATCAGAGATCTGATCAGGAAGTGGTTGACAAACGTAGACAAATGGTTTGCAAAATTTGAAGTTTCGTTTCGTTTACATTGTGTCAAAATAAACTGTAATTTAAATCAACTTCGAGTATTGATATCAACTTCGAAGCAAATCACCCCCAAAATAACTTTCAACTCCTTTTTAACCCCGTCAAGGGATGAGTTTCAATAAAATACGAAACACATCTTCCATCAATTCTGTTAAAGAATGTTTATGCAAAATTTGAAGTAGATTGGACCAAGGAATCACGTTGTCCCATACAAACTTTGCCCCCCGTTTTTACCCCCTTAGGAGTAGAACTACGAAAAATCCTTTCTTATCGGATGCCTACGTCATACAAGGAACACACCCTCCAAGTTTCAGGTCTCTACGATCAGCGGTTTAGGCTGTGCGTTGATCCGTCAGTCAGTCAGGACAAAGGATTTTATATGTATAGATAGATAGTACGGTAAAGCGCAAAAATATGTATCGATTTAATCCTCTCATAATTATGTACCGATACCTTAATCCGACGCCATAAGAGCTATGGAACATATTCATGAGCAAGTTGTATGCACCCATATTTTAGCACTTTTTCGAAATTCCTACGGGGTTGAAAGCTTGCCAATTTTTTTAGTTTTACACGGGAGCATGAGCGCGGGATAAGCTAGTACGTTAGATCATTATTCATCAACTACTTGCGCAGGAGCATCAACACTATTTGTATACTTTGGTTCGTTATTGTTTACCTTATTAACCTACATCTCGGACTTAACCATTTGCTTGCTTAAGCCTTAAATTGATAACATAACAGTTCAACCAACCGCAACTACCTATATATACCCACAGACACGTCATTGAGATAGACTTTTAGCAAGTGAATTTGATTATATTGAGAATCGAGCGTGAACAAATCTTGACGTCACTGAAGTGACTTAGTCATAGAACATATAAACGAATAGAAACGTTCTAAACGCGTGTTTTTCTCCGAAGCGGCAAAGCGACTAAAAATTTTTGTAGGTACATTATTGTTTTTTGTTTGTTGTATTTTGTACGTTTTTTTTTGGGTTGGGTGCTCGTTACAGCTTTGAGAATAAACTCGTAAAGAGTTTAAAATATATTAGAATTTTGTGTGGTGTTTATAATAGTTGGGCCTGTGTCACATTTAAATTTGTAAGTGTTGGTTTATGTGGAAATAGAGAAGCTCGGGTTTATACATGAAAAGACATGTGTGTCCTACAGATGTAGTTGTCTTGCGCGTGTGACAGCAGAGGAAAAACCTAAAGGGTCGCAGTTCATTGACTGAAGATTCGGTTTCGATCTTACAGATAAGGCTTTACGAACCCAGCGATTGTCATTTTTACGTCCCTACATTTTGTGATGAAATCCACAAGGGTCCACGTCACTTTAAAAGTATTTAAATGCGGTAAAGACGGTTTATCTATTTGTATTTACAGGAAAATGAGCAAACTGTATTTGTGGGACGAAAGTAGACTTTTACTCAATTTTGAGCCGCAAAGTACATTGTACATGCATTGTCTTTCTCAATAGTACGTCTATGGGTGTACCTATCATTATAATGACCACCTTAATCTTTGATCAATTATAACTGAAGATACACATTGCCGAACAAAATCCCCTTGAAAGAATGTCCGAACTATTTATTTGTTTGCGTAACAAATAAAATCATCACCTACACAAAGTAATTACTTTGTGTGAAAAGAATAAGTGACGAAATTTGAACCTAGTCTTTACTTAATTACAATTGAATTTCGCTACTTCACAGTTAAAAATTTATTTACGTGTGCGTAGAGAAAACTGATCCCAAATACGTGAATACGTGACGAAATTTGAACCTAGTCTATACTTCATTACAGTCGAATTTCGGTAGCGGCAAAACTCCACAACGCTTGACACTTGACAGCTAAACTCCACAATTTCCACACGTTTGGTCGGATATGAATGTAAGCCTTATCAGAAACGGCAGAGTGATTAATTTCACTTGCTACATTGAAGGCGACGTTGTAAGATTGCTTTGACGAGTTTGACGTTTGTTTGGCGGACGAAATGATGTTGTAGAACAAAGAATGCATTCCGACTTTAGGAGAGGACTTTCTTTATAAAAAGTTTCTGTCAATTAATGCAATAAAAAACAGGGTGAAATTAAGGTTAACGCCAACACTTTACAGGATGAATGGGGACGTCATTTAGATAATTTTGAAGCTAATTTTTTTCCTCCAAATGTTTACCGTTTTCGAGATATAAGTATAAAATGATATACTGACTAACTGACTGTTGTATATAACGCACAGCCCAAAACGCTGCATCTAGAGACTTGAAATTTTGCAAATGTGTACCTTATACAATGTAGGCATCCAACAAGGAAGGATTTTTGGAAATTCCCACGGGATAAGGAAAATACGGGATTTATATATTCAGTTCAACGGGATTCCTATGTATCTCCGTAACTATGTATATTATAATTACTACTCTTCAAATTGGGCATAAAAGTAGGTAATTATAATAGTGAAAAAATATTTTTAGGATTTTTGGATATTCCCACGGGATATGGAAAAACGGGATTTATATTATTCAGTTCAACAGGATCGATTATTTGTTTTACTGGTCGTAGAAAGCTGAAATTTGCCATTTAGGTTCCTTGGGGAGTGTAGGGGAGTACTTAAAGTTGTTCGTAATCATGAGAAGATCCAGAAAGTATAATTTTCATGAGTTAAAATCGGGTTTTGTTCCGCGTACCTTGACACAGTGTCGTCTCGTGATCATGGCGCATGCAACTGTGCCGAAATATCGGGCTTCTTCAAAATCAAGGTACGCGGAACAAAACCCGATTTTAACTCGTGAAATTAGTAATGACCGCGATAGTCTAAAATATTGTAGTATAATTTTCTCCCTAATATTATGTATTTGAAGTCACATTGTATATTTTTTTGTAATGGTGGGTAGTATTATAATAAAACAAAAAAAAATCAAACAAATTTCATTATTTATGAATAAAATTTGTTTTTAATATAATAACTTTATTAATTTTTATTTTCAATTTGTCAAACTATCGCACACGTTTACCAGTAACACATACACACATACATGACATACGTATACACATCCAGGAAATCAAAACTTCACACAAAAACACATAAAATTCTAGAAATAAAAAAATAGGGTGATGGCAACTTCACTACACTTTTGTTCTATGTTCTGTTGTTTATCTGTTTCGTTTTACTGATAAGCTTTCCTGTGCGTGTGACAAAGACAAGGCATATGTCAATGTTGTGGAATTCTGACAACGTTAATCTTTTAATTAGCAATTTAGAAATGGCTTTAAAATTAATTTAAATCAATATTTCTCTCTGATTCTTAGAATTTAATAGAAAAAACAACAGATACACACCGAAAGTATGATATTCCATTAGATTTGTTCCGTTTTTTCGAGTGATTTTTGCACATTTTAAAGACGCACGTGGGCATCGTTACGCTTGCATTGACAACAACGTACTGAGAAAAAAGTCGACCACTTTTATCAAAGTGGAGCTCATTTGGCTCGGACATATTCGGGCGCGCGACTGTGCATCTACAGTTATAATTGATCAAAGACCTTAATACAGACATGTAATTAGTAGGAAGCTGAATACGTGACGTGTACACGATTTAATTAATTGGAGGATTTGGTATCATAACTAAAAGTGTACGGTCACGGAAAATTAATGTTGACCAGCTATGGTTCTCAAACCATATTTTTGCAATAAATGTGAGACAAAAATGATTAGCCAACCACATCCTAGTAGGGAGGCATGTCATTTTACTGTAGTCAAAAACATTTTCTTGTCTCTATTTAACGTTATGATTTGCTACATGATACGTAGCGTAGCGTACTACAACAAAAGGGAAGTGTTTTGAGTTTGAACCCTTCTCTGGTTGGTAAGCTTGTTAAGCTTCTGTTAATTATTTTAACATTAGTCGTTTGTTTTTATCTGTTTATTTATCATGATTCATGGCTTAAGCTCAGCGGGTTAATCCGTTCGATTTGCACTTAGAGTACTTCTTGACCTCGCTTCCAATCAGCCAAATCCTAAGTAGATCGTGGAAAATCGATCGTGGAAAGTGTCCACTAGGGTTGATTTTATTATACTAAACCCAACAAAAGCATGCGGTTGTGTACCCTGCTTTTCTACTACCAAAGCGTTTAGTTTGGTAGCAGCGGAACAAGGTAAAAAGGTTGTATTTCATTGATATGGACCTCTGCAAAGTAATAAGTCCCAGACTAAGCAAAGCTTGTACCATGGGTACTAGACAACGGATAAACATACTTATATAGATAAATACATACTTAAATACATATTAAACATCCAAGACTCGAGCACAAACATTCGTTTTTGTCACACAAATATTTGCCCCGACCGGGAATCGAACCCGGGACCTCAGGCTTCGTAGTCAGGTTCTCTAACCACTAGGCCATCTGGTCGTCTAAAGTAACCCATAAGTAATCAATAAATTAGTCATTCTTCTATTCTGTTACTCGGCGGTTTTTGTTTTTTGTTTTTTTTTATGAAACTGACCCATGACTGACCTCTGTCTCACCTCATGAAAAGTGCAGATGAGCCCAAAGGTGCATCTCATTGGTTGGTTATAACCATCAATTAATAAATATTACGGAATTATTCTGTTTCCTTTACCTGCATAATCTAGCAATGTTTTCAAGTGATGTACGGTGCTGTAACGTTGTACTGTAACTCGATTTCAGCTAATTCTAGTTTATTACAACAAAAAGCATTCCTCCGGGTGCATCCACTCCTACGTCCCCGGGCACTTCATTACGGACAGGGTTGCTATCCTGTTATAATTTCGTATAATATTGAAAAATCTTGTTACGTAACACATAATTCATGTTAGATAGTGATAGGTCATTCGTTTTGTTTGTGAGCGGTTGGCTGCTCGTGTTTGCTTTGAAGATGAGTTCGTAGAGCGTTTGAAATGTGTTAGCAGTTTGAGTTTGTGATTGTTGATCATACAAAAATAATAGTATCGATTAATGCAAAAGGGTATTTTCAATAAAATGCGTAAGTGTAAATTTTCGGCGTTCTTATTCAAAGTCAAAAGTAGGTACGTTCGACCAAGAAAGTGGTCTACCAGTTTTGACAAAAGTTTCTGTGACATCTAAATATCCCTAAGTCACTGTCATCATGTTATTGCAAGAGAAAATCGACCTCGTTGTATCATGACGTGCAAATGAACTTCGACCGTAGGAGCGTAGACCATATTTTTGGCCGACTGTACCTACTATTCATTTTCATAAAGAAAAAAGTGCCCTTCAGTCAGTTTTGTGACATTTTTTCATACAGTTTATAATACGAGTAGTCACAAAACTGACACAAAAAAATGTATGGATAATTAGGGTTGTTATTTTAATCATCAAAAATCAATATCGCTCTTGATTCTGAGTAAAAAAAAAAGTCATAAATTCCTCATTTTAAGAAAAAGCAACAATTTTTATTGAAAATGCCAAAAAAAAGAGGAGAAGTAAGTGATCGCAAAAATGTAGCCTGGATGTAGCTGTCGTGAACAAATTGAGACAGAGGAGTAAGGTAAAAGGGTTGTGTGGTTCAGTGGAACCACTACACTTCTCTGTATTATTATAATTACGCCATGTAACCTCTAAAACCTCGGCCTAACCAGGGCCAGGCAAGTGACTATGCTCCGAAGCATTTACTTGGACTGGCGCACATTTTTATCAGTCAAACTGCTAGCCAAAGCCACATCGCTTGGACAAACGCTCATTCTAATCAATCAATAATTCGTTAAAAGCCATAATTATTGTTGGTGGTGTCGTCAATGGTCGTCAAAATTATACACTGTAACTATATTTTGTAGGCTTACCTATGTCGATTCCATAAAATTCCATTTTAATCTCCCAGCAGTCCTAGCGTAACTTAGCTAACGACTTTTAAGACGATTACGATACCAAATGAGGACTTTAGATTTTGCAAATACAATATAGATATATCGTTACATTCTAAGAAAACCTATATAAAGGATTCGTTTCTAAATTATTTTTTTCTACTCATGGATGAAGACTAGGAATACTTAGGTACATTTATACAGAAAATATGATATTTTTGTGTGCCACACGGGTAAAAATTGTAATAGGTATTTACAAAAATTTTCTTGCGTCTGACAACCCTGGTTAGCTTAGTCGCTGCGCCAAATAACAGGAATAACTACAAATACAACATTACATTGTCTGTTACTGCTGAAAAATTGAGCATTCTTCACAATCTAGGTAATATCTTGTGTGCTCTGAACTTCTGGTTTCATTATAACGAACCTTCGTACCTAATAGCTGACTCCACTTTTCGTTACTAGTTGGAGTATCAAAACTGGGATGGATGACCTTTGTACTTTATCGCATTGAAAGATGTAATTTTTTCAACCAAGCAAGTACCTATGATATATAATGTTTTTTTAAGGAAAGATACATCTTATGATACAAAACAGCAGAAAAACATGCTTCGAACGGAATGGCAGTACCTACACACACATACATTTTGAAACATGATGAAATCCGCGCAAGAACTAAAGTCACGGGTATAGCTCGAAGAATCGCTAGACTCAAGTGTCAGTGGGCAGGGCACATCGCTCGTAGAACTGACGGCCGATGGGGCAGAAAGGTTCTCGAGTGGCGTCCGCGGACCGGAAGACGCAGTGTAGGTAGGCCTCCAACAAAATGGAGCGACGACCTGGTGAAGGTGGCGGGAACGCATTGGATGCGGATGGCTCGGGCATAAGAATAAATTATTTATTCTTATGGCTCGGGGCCGATCTGTTTGGCGAGCCTTGGGGGAGGCCTATGTTCAGCAATGGACGTCTTTTGGCTGAAATGATGATGATGATGACACATACATTTTTACGTTCTTCTTGTTCCCGTGACGAGAGGCATACGGTTGTCCTTTTCTTAGACGTCATGTGAGGCCAGAGACTAGATAATTGACGAATTTTTAGGCTTTAATTTTGGGCGCGCTACTAGCATAGGTCTTTTACTATTTTAATAAGACATTTTTCATGTATATACATACAATTGTATGTATATACATAAAGTTTAGTTTTGAAATGACAATAATTTGCAATAAGGATGTTTCCTAGGTAAAAAAAATAATTATTCTTTTTAGTCCGTATTTTAAATTATCAAAAAATATTGGACACGTAATTTTTCTTTTGACAATTAAACAAAAAATGACGAAGATATGGCGCGTTGAAGTTCCGCGTGACGTCACTTGTTCCTAAAACGCTCATACAAAGTGTAGGAACAAGTGACGTCACGCGAAACTTCAACGTGCCATATCTTCGTAATTTTTTGTTTAATTGACAAAATAAAAAATACGTGTCCAATATTTTTTGATAATCTAAAAGACTGACTAGTTAGGAAAGTAGCCAATTGTGTCAGTGTTTTTCTGCATGAGCGATATTATCATTGATGACAGATAAAAGGACAAGATTGACAGTCCATAATAGTCCTACTTGTAGGAGTTGGGTTTCTCTCTGTTGGCTCGACAATGCCCGCGTACACACACTACACAACGTCCACTCTATTGTATTAAATGTCGTGATGAAGATCCTAAAAAATATGTACATACAGCTTTAACCTTTGCCCTGTAAGGACACAGCAATATACACAATAGAAATAGCAATCACAAATGTGAAAGTTTGTGTGTGTGTTCGAGAGTGCGTGTGTATGTTTGTTACTTTTCACGCAAAACAACTGGACAGATTTGGATGAAATTTAATATCCCAATAGTTCGGTCTCTGGACTAACGCATAGGCTACTTTTTATCCCGATATTTCCACGGAATCTGGATAAAATCCCAAAAACTCAACCGCTAAGTTTGAGACATTAAATTTGGCAAGCGTTTTTATATGTAAGGTTTTGAAGACACGTTGCGTTGCTAAAATTCCTGCAGGAATTTTTGCGAAGTCATCATCATCTCAGTTCTAGGCACATAGGCTTCCCGCAAGGCTCGCCAAACAGATCGGTTCTGCGCCATCCGCATCCAACGCGTTCCCGCAACCTTTATTTATTTATTTATCTCAAAACCAGGTCGTCACTCCATTTTGTTGGAGGCCTTCCTTCACTGCGTCTTCCGGTCCGTGGACGCCACTCGAGAACCTTTTGGCCCCATAGGCCATCAGTTACGAGCGAAGTGCCCTGTCCACTGCAACTTTTTTGCGGAAAATACAACTTGCACATAAGTATGTTGCATAGCTCTTATGTCGTCGCATTGAGGTATCGGTACATTATTATGAGAGGATTAATTCAATACATATTTTTGCACTTCATCGTACATGAGTGAGCATTTGACGTTGTCAGGTCATAATTTGTTCCTGGTTTATGTTCTATTATTGACAAAGTAAAAAGTTCCTTTTAAAACCTTTTGATGTCTATTATCCAAAGTCCCTGGCAGCAGTTACACTATTCAGAAGGCCGTGGGTAACGTAGCTCGAAGCGCTTTTTCCCATTCTGAGTTACATCCCTACGTGAATTGGACGTGTCCATCGAATCGAAAAGGCTTGTTGAAACTTTACATTTAACAAAATAGATAGCTGCAGACTGAATGCCTGGGACAGAGGCAATCAACCTAGCGCAAACACGCATACGGCCTGTCATTCTATTTACATTCGCGTTTTAAATAAACAATGCTGTAATTGTGGAATTGACGAATATTTGAACAGTAAAAAATCCACCAAATTTGTTTTAGAGATTTCAAATGTTACAACTAGGTTTGACGTTACCTGTTAGCTTTTAATTAAGATATCGATAATATTTTAAACATAGTTCAATACCACATCCTTGTATATGTCAAATACTCGTTCCTAATTAACCTCTAAATTCATACCTAATCACGACGATTGATAAAATTACCACGTTTTGGCCACGGTAATTTAGCCATGCAGCGGTCGAGGTCAAAAGTAGACCTAATTTGAAAGTGTCTAAACAGAAGAATGATTAAAATTTTTATCATTTTTATTTCCTTTCATAATCGATGACATCACTTTTCCGCCTTTACTACTATTCTACAATTTTACTACTTTACTAGGTACTATTAATGCACACACGTTTTTTTTGTGTTTTCATAAGTTTTAATAAATCTCGGTCGATTGGTGTCAGTATAACCAATGAGATGTAATATTTTACTTGAACCACACTCCCTGTTATAACTCAAATATTTGAGGAATTAGTTTTGTTATACACGAAGTTGGGATACACATAGGTATATGGGTTTTGCGTGGCTAGACAGATCAGGATCCTCGTGTATTTAGCTCGCGGGATTATTGCTCTTACTATGAGGTTTGTCGTAATAACAGATAATCGGAAATAGTACTTCATTATTTCAGCTATCAATTACTAGTAAAAATGTCATCGGAGAGTTCCCGCTTACAGCGTTTGCCCGAAAGCATGTATCATGTTGTTTGTATCCTGGTAAAAGAAAGTAACGACTTCAGTAATACGAGCCATACTTTAGCGATTAAGAACGAGAGCGCGTAACGTCGAGTCGACATCGTTACAAAAAGCTGATTGCTCATAGCCATATATTAAGTTAATGGGGCCTGGCACTAAGCACGCCCTTGACTTTAACGATGCGGCGAAGGAGGCACGAAATAAATTTAAATTGGTTGGGCGGTGACCGCCGGTCACTCCCGGTATGAACGTCCAGACAATGAATCGTAGGCGAGCCATTGACCTCTTCAATTATGATTTAAATGTCCTGTTTTTACCTAACTTGATATTAAGTTTAAACATTCATCGGAAAACGTTATCAGAAATTTTATCTCAAGTCCGGCCTTCATATTACGACGTTGCATTGGGCATAGGCCTCCTATCAGAATGAAAGGGCTGTCGTTCACACATCCCGTTAAAATATCTTAGAGGTACGACCCACGATCCTGCGTTTGAGAGGCCATAGGTCAAACAGCTAGGCTATCCACCTCGCTTGCATGCTTTTTTGCTTGCTTAAATGCTTCCTTGCATGCTTTCTTGCAAGCTTGCATGCTTTCTTGCATGCTTAAATGCTTCCTTGCATGCTTTCTTGCATGCTTGCATGCTTTCTTGCAAGCTTACGTGCTTGCTTGCATGCTGTTTGCATGCTTGCGTGCATGCTTGCTTCAGGCTTGCTTGCATAATAGCTTGCTTGCTTAATTGCATGCTTCTCTGAAATATTTATGATTCACGCGAGCGAAGCCGCGGGTAAAAAAGCTAGTGTTTCATAAAATTTAAAAGAAAATTTTTACAAACTTGTTTCCTTCTGCGACTTTCAAACGGTGGAAGTGTTATACCTACTTACCTACGTATTTTTTCATATAGGCGTAATCCAATTTTATAGGTTTTTTCCTATTACCTAACCTACCTATTTGCTTTATGGTGAATTTACATCTTGTATGTATTGACAGTCTAATACATTGAGTTGAAATATTAAAAAGAGTAAAGAAAATTAAACTTTGTTTATTAGGAACAGCAATGCCTGTGCAAAGAATTCGTATAGCGCCTGTGCTGGATAAACCTGATGAGCACCGTGTATCCAGGAATTTTGATTGTTGATTGTGCAGATAAACGAGTAGGACTGCCTATACCATGACATTTACTCTAGGTATAAATAAATAAATATCACGGGACAATTACTAATTGACCTAGATCCAAAGTAAGCAAAGCATGTGTTAAGGGTACTAACTAGGCAACGGATAAACATACTTAAGTAAATAGGTAGATAGGTACATACTTACTTAAATATACAGGGTGTTCGGCACATGGACCGTCAAAATTTTTTGGGATATTGTTGAGGTTATTTGCTATCTTTTCTCCCTTGGAACTAGGGTCCTAAGGGTTACAGTTTTGGAGATATAATTTTTTAAATGTTTTTTCAAAAATTTCCTGATTTCCCACCTTTAAACGTTCGTAACTTTTTTATTAATATTTGTAAAATTATTATTTTTTGTATTTAATACTTGGCAATACATGCTTGTTCAAATAGTAATAAGTTGTATTCTACTTGATAGTCTCAAAGGGACGTACGAGGATTTTTATTCCACAAAATTATTGATTGTGTGAAAAAAATCTAACTTTGATATTCAATTATTAAAAAACTAAAGACAATTGAGTACTTCATTTTCTTTAAAATACTTCTTTAGCTTATGACCTTTCTAACAATATGCTACACATTGATAAAAAATAAATCTGAGTCAAATTACGGGGATATTTCGTCAATAGGGCGGAAATTGCTTCGAATCAGCGAGTAAAGCAACTTTATTTTTTTGATCGTTTTTTTTTAAATGGTAAAAACAAACTTTGTTCTAGTTTACAAATTTTGTTCGAACTGTTCTCCCCTGTCCCTATGGGTGAGACCACAAGAGCGAAATTTTGTGAATTGTGAGCGGCAGAATTTCGGTTGCGCCATACATTGTGTCACGTAAGTGTCACGTGATGGCCCGCATATTGTATGGCGCGAACCGAAATTCTGCCGCTCACGACTCACAAAATTACGCTCGTGTGGTCTCACCCTAATGCACGCCCGACATCTCGTTCTTACTTGAACAGTTACGGTAGCTAGCGGCATCTCGACTTTCATAAAAGCTGCGTTTATCCTTTCGATTAATACCTCTCGCGTGGGCACCTCCGTACCTTAAACTAACTCTTTCGCCCATCCCCAGACATAAAAGCCTAAGGGCATTAGGTCTGGAGACCGTGCGGACCAAGGTATTGGGCCGCCTCTGCCTATCCACGAGTTAGGTAAGGACCATCCGTCCACCGGATTCGTTTCAAGAAAGAGATGTCGGGCATGCGTTAGGAACAGGGAAGAACAGTTCGAACAACATTTGTAAACTGGAACAGTTAGTCTAACCATTTAAAAAAAACGATCATAAAAATAAAGTTAAAGCAAGCTATCAAAATCTACAGCCGATTCGTAGAAAACGTTACCACCAAAGTGAGGCGGTTGAAACGCTCGAATAATGACCCAGTTTGTCTAAACATTTATTCAAAAAATACGATCATAAAAATAAAGTTGCTCTACTCGCTGATTCCAAACAATTTCCGCCCTATTGACGGAATATCCCCGTAATTTGACTCAGATTTATTTTTTATCACTGTGTAGTATATCATTAGAAAGGTCATAAGCTAAAGAAGTATTTTAAAGAAAATGAAGCACTGATTTTTTTTTAGTTTTTTAATAATTGAATTTCAAAGTTAGATTTTTTTCACACAATCAATAATTTTGTGGAATAAAAAACCTCGTACAAACATACGATTACAAAAAGTTACGAACATTTAAAGGTGCGATTTCGGGAAATTTTAGAAAAAACATTTAAAAAATCATATCTCCAAAACCGTAACCCTTAGGACCCTAGTTCCAAGGGAGAAAAGATAGAAAATAACCTCAAAAATATCCCAAAAAATTTTGACGGTCCATGTGCCGAACACCCTGTATATTAAACATCCAAGACTCCAGAACAATCATCCGTATTTGGGCCAATCAACTTTTATACCGACATTTTTGGCGTCTCCTGCGTTACCAAAATTGTCTCTGGCGTTACCAAAAAATCGTACTTCTAACAAGATATTTCACGGTTTAATAAGTTAAACTTACGTAGGATGGCATGTAATCATGTACACCATCTATTAAATTACAGAAAAAAACATGTTTACTTACAAAAATCTGCAATTGTTTGAAAAATGTCGCGGACAGTTTTAGTGTCGGTGTAATAGTTGATTGGCCCATTTTTCATACAAATATACGTATTAGATTAGTTATATTATACGTATTACCTGGAAATTATAGCTATTTTTGATAAGAATAACGTCCAAGGCAACTTATGTACAGCCTACATATTCCGATTACATTTCTGAAACATTTGGCAATTAAGGTCAGGAACATTAATGAACGGGTCACTTAATGCGTCCATAAATAGTACGACAACACAATGTAAAGATTTATCGTTGTGTGAATTCACTGGATGTTTTAGTTCTATTTGTAACAGCTCAATGTCTGAATTCTTGCGTGGATCCCGGTCCCGGTCGACTCTATAGTCTATTTTAAATGCTGTAGACTAGACATACTGTGTCCAGCCGAAGGGGCAGCGAACATGACCATAGATCAATTTATTGGCTTTTGTTCATAATACTTATGATGTTGGAAGCGCCATTAAGTTATAAGATACCAGCTTTTTAACCTTCCTCAAAAATTGGGTTGACAAATTTTAATGCAAAAAATAATTTTCCAAAACCAACTAGTAGTTCCAGAGATAAGTGCGTTCAGACAATCTCATCGAATATTTATTATAAGAACGGATTATTATATTACATTGATTTACGTTTTTCTTATACATAATACCTCCTATTTTACACAGTCAAAAACCTGTTATAAGAAAAATATTTATTTCGAAATGTACCTATGTAGGTACGTATTTTCTTTAAATTTTTAGTATGTTGCCAAAACTTAAGTAGTATTTAAATCAGAGACAGGGCCATTTTTCTGGAAGAGAGATACCCAATTGCCAAAAAAATAAAGCTTTTTTATTTATCCGTTTTCGTCACAAAATTTTATAATATAACTTTAATACGTAATTACTACAGATTTTAATCTGCAGCTTAGTTAGTAAGGTCCTTATGAATGATTTTCAATGTGAGAATTTCGAAAGAAGGATTAAAATAGCTTGAAGTATGAGCTTACCTAGTAATTACATTATTATGTTAGGTTTTTGCGTTCTATTTTTATAATTTTCATGGTACCTTCGTCGGTAATAGTATGGTTAAAGCGGTTTATTTATTAAACACGTCGGACGTTGCAATTTTATAATTTCGTAATTATATATTTTAGTTCACATCCTCGCAGTCATGAATAATTTGAGTAATGTTTAAGAGTAATGTTAATCACGACTTATAAGTTATAATCGTGGGTGGTCGTTGTTGATCATGTGTGTGTAATAAATTTGACGTTCATGAGTTCCGTAATGTGCATTGTGTTGAAAACGAAGTGCAATAACACATGTGGAACTGTACAACATACAGTACGCTTGCAGTAGTTACAACTGTACTGTATGTCGTGTCTCAAGTATATGTATTTAAATATTTCCTGTGATTTAAAAGTAAATAATTACCAGCTTATTTAAGTAAATATGTAACATAAAAATTATCCGATCCCTCCTTAATATCTCTTAAATGGGTGCGCAAAATTTTATATTGAAAAACCAGCTGTTGCCCACGACTCCGTCTGAGAAAAATTGGGGTGTCAAAAATAGCCTACGGCCTATTCTCAGACCTACCAAATATAGACAAAAAAATCATAGAAATCAAGTCAAGCCGTTTCGGAGGAGTTCCATAACAAACACCGTGACACGAGATATATTAGACTAGCTGTTGCCCGCGACTCTGTGTGCAAAGAATAGAGGTAGGCATAAAAAATAGCCTACGGCCTATTCTCAGATCTACCGAAATCGGAAAAAAAAGTTTTATAAAAATCGGTTTCGGAGGAGTTCGATAACAAACAACCGTGTCACGAGATTTTTTATATATTAGACTAGCTGTTGCCCGCGACTACGTCTGCGAAGAATAGGGGTATAAAAACTAGCCTACGACCTATTCTCAGACCTACCGAATACAGAAAAAAGTTTCATAATAATTGGTCAAGCCGTTTCGGAGGAGTTCTATAACAAACACCGTGACACGAGACTTTTGTCTGCTGTCTCTTCTGTCTGCTTTGCCAATCGCGACACTTCTATACATTTAGTATGAAAACTGTTTCAAGCGGGCGTCGCGACTGCGACACGACCCTGTCCCACGTCTCTTCTGCGTGGCTTGCGCCTAAGTCCTCTGTTTACTGATTACGTACCTATAAGTTCTTTATGAGTAGCTTACAACAAAAGATTGCCTGAAATTTCTTCCTTTAATAAATCATTACAAAGTGAGAGCACTGTAGATAATAAGGCTTTGTAATGTTGTAGCAAAACAAAGTGACATATGATAATATTTCACGCTGATAATGTATCCGGTTATAAAATGCATTAATGTAAGCGCTGAAAGATTTAATTACATCATAATCTTTTAAATTGGACGTTCGTTGCTCTGAAAAGCGTTATTGATATTTATGTTTAAGATAATTTTACCTTAATTACCTACCTTATCTTGACATCTTTGCTTTTATTTAATGAGTGTTATGAATTCATACGTAACATTCGATGGCTATGCTTGGAGTTTCTCTGCGGGACCGCATTAGAAATGATGAAATCCGCGCGAGAACCAAAGTCACGGACATAGCTCAAGGAATAGCTAGACTTAAGTGGCAGTGGGCAGGGCACATCGCTCGTAGAACTGACGGCCGATGGGGCCGAAAGGTTCTCGAGTGGCGTCCGCGGACCGGAAGACGCAGTGTAGGTAGGTAGGCCTCCATCAAGATGGAGCGACGACCTGGTGAAGGTGGCGGGAACGCATTAGATGCGGATGGCGCAGGGCCGATCTGTTTGGCGTGCCTTGGGGGAGGCCCATGTTCAGCAGTGGACGTCTTTCGGCTGAAATGATTCGATGACAAGAAATTTTTCACATTGTTAGATTGCTTCGTAGATTTCACTCATTACTTACTTAGTAACCTTCATACTAAACTTCTAAATGGGAAAATGTTCCTGTGTACATTTTGGTGAAAAGAGGATGGGCTGATTGTATGCACTCTGGCCTAGGGACCAATAACGACAAGCCATATATCATTGGAAAGGTTTTTCATGAATACTCTACGACTTTTTGTATGGCGGGAAATCTCGAATCGATGTGTAAAAAACTAGCCAAGAGCATGTTGGACACGCTTAGGATAGGGTTCCGCGGCCGTTACGAAAAAATCCTTGCATATCTTATTAATTTTACTGTTAATTATACTGTCCGTATTAAACAAGCAATATTTCGATTTGCGGGATCGAATCAGAAACGAGGAGATCCGTAGAAGAACTGGGGTCACCGACATAGCCAAACGGATTAGCTCGTTGAAATGGCAATGGGCAGGCCATATAGCACGTAGAACAGATGGCCGTTGGGGCCCAAAAGTTCTGGAATGGAGACCACGGACTGGCAAGCGCAGCGTGGGACGTCCACCAACGAGATGAACGGACGATTTGGTGAAGGCCGCAGGTTCAGGGTGGATGCAAATCGCTTCCAATCGTAATGATTGGGCATCAATGAGGGAGGCCTATGTGCAGCAGTGGACGTCCTAGGGCTGAAATGATGATGATGATGATGATGAATATTTTATAGGTCAGGCTGCTATTTACTCTTAAACTACTAATAATTCTCAAGCAAACTTAGCCGTTAAAGTTTTCCTTGTCAATTTGACATATTATTATTTACTACCACCCTGTTTTTTTTTACAAAATTTTTATACCAACAAAACTGTTGTGGTTAATGCGAACGAAGCCTCTGGCAATAGCTAGTAGTTATTGCTCACAAAGGTAATGAAAATTTCATAGCTGCGAATTTCACTTTTTTGAGCCAGAGGCAGAAGCAAAAGTGAGGATATTTTTGAAGTAATAGACATAATGTTTGTAATTTAAAAAGAAAATCTCTGAGAAACAGTAGTGTGTGTGTGGTCGTTTACTCGGTCGCTGCACGCTTGGCTGAAATTTAGTTAGGGCTAAGACACACACATTAGGACTAAAAACCAGTGGTTTAACCTATTTTTGGTATTCTCCTGAAATACATCTCCAAAGGAGAACTTATCTCTATCAGTCTAACTTCGAGAGGGTGAGGGAAGTATATACCTACTAGTATATATCGACTAGGTTGTTTGATTCAAGGTGGTGAAAATATCTGATCGTTATATTTCGATTCAATTTAATTCAATTAATTTAATTAAGATACAACTATGCTATGTTAGTAACAAAAACATGACATAAACTATGATAGTACAAGCACCACAATTTTAAAATGTTTATACAATAACTAGCTGTTGCCCGCGACTCCGTCCACGAAGAATAGGGGTATAAAAAAAGCCTACGACCTATTCTCAGACCTACCGAGTATGGAGAAAAAAAATTCGGAGGAGTTCGAAACCAAACACCGTGACACGAGATTTTTATGTAAATATTAGAAGATAGATTAGAAGAAGATGTTAGATTCCATAAAAAGAAAGTTCCAGTGTCTTCATACAATATTTGTACTTAGCATTATAAAATAAGGTAGCATAATACTAAATAATGTAGAATAATACTTACCGAGTCAAAACACAAGAACTGGTCGATAACCTGACACAAAATAACAACCTGGGAGCACTTTACAACGCAGCTTTACCCCGATTTGTAAAGCTAAAAAGAGGAAGTATGACATGACAGATGTAATTTACGGGCGGGCTGCGCGCGCGCACTCCACGCCCTATTAGCGCGGGAAATTAATCCCAGCACCGCCACCCAAAACTTTAGACGATGTTTAGGGCATTGAGCCAAATTGGTTTAGAAAATAATAATTTGAAAAGGATTTTTTTAATTGAAATGAGTTTATACTGTTTCCTTGACTACTATTGCAGAGAAAAGATTGACACTGAAACTTTAACACTTTTGAATTCATGTCAATAATAAAAATAAAAAATGTAATTGTATACCTACCTATGTACTACTTCGCTTTTTGTTTACCTTGTTGACAACTAGGTGGAGTAATGCTTAAATAGGTAACAATTACGTCGCTGACGGACTAGTTTCTGCAACTGCGATTGTTGTAATCAACTAATTCGCGCCTACTGCGTAATTGATTTTTACATTCCGAATCTTTGAAGTTAAGTTAGATCCTCACCAATCTATACTAATATTATAAAGCTGAAGAGTTTGTCTGTTTGTTTACTTGAACGCGCTAATCTCAGGTCTAGTCCGATTTGAAAAATTCTTTCAGTGTTAGATAGCCCATTTATCGAGGAAGGCTATAGGTTATATAGAATCACGGTACGACCAATAGGAGCGGAGCATCAATGATTAACGCGGACGAAGTCGCGGGCACCAGCTAGTGTACTTAGATTTTGATCATGGATCCTATTACTAAATAACAATTTAACTTTATAAACGTTTCAATTTCAAGCTAGCATCTTTAAGTTTATATATATTTTTATAAGTTAGCGGGCAAACTAAGTAAAATTTTGTAAAAACGACATTTTTAATATACCTAAGCTTTATCTCTGACTGTACTTTTTGTTAATTGTGCTTGCATTTTCATCGAAACTTTATATTCGTGCAAAATTTCAAGTCAATCCGATTACTAAAAGTTGGACCATATAGAAAATACAAACAAATATTGCAAGTTACAAAACTTTATTAGAGGAACACCGAGAAAAAGAATTAGGCAAAATGATAAGGCCAGTACCAAATTTTCTTTTTACATTGCTGTTTCAGCAAACTAATCTAGAAAAAAATACTGGCAAAGTAGTTCGGCAGAAAATAGGTCGGGTGCGAGGTTAATTTCGCCTGCTTGTGAAGCTGGAACGAGGGCAACGGGTGACGTACAGCCTGCAGCGAGCGCGATGTAAGAGTGTTTACGTTGTAATGATCTGATGGATATCAGATGTTCCAGTTATGTTTCATATTATCGTGATGTTCATACTCTAGTGTTCCTAAGTCGAAAAAGTCTGTCAAATAGTAAAAAAAGCGGCAAAGTGCGAGTCATACCTCCGTACAATGTTTTGGAAACAGTTCAGTAATAAATCTCCAAAATGTAAGCACTTAAACCGCAAACTTATAGTAGGTAAACTTCCGAACAGCATAGGGTCGCATGCGTTGCCTAGCAACGGTCGCCGGAATTAAAGACACTGCAAAAAAACACGTTTCTTGCATGACGACCCCCTTTAATTTTTAACTTTATTTTATTTTTAGTATTTGTTATTATAGCGGCCACAGTATTACATAACCGGTGAAAATATCGTGTCTAGTTATTACCGTTCAAGAGATAGAGCCTTGTGACATACGAACGGACAGACAGATAGACAGCGGAGTCGCAGTGATTGGGTCCGGTTGGCACCCTTTGAGTACGGAATCCTAAAAACTTTTTAACAAAATAATTAAACCGCCGAATAAACTGAAAAGCAAACAATAATACCTTTTTTGTTTGACCTTAATCTAGGTACCAGTTTGAAGTCGGTGCCTCAGCACGAGCCAGGAGGAGTGATAGTTAGAAGCCAATCAGGTAGACTATTATAGGTCCACTCCCAAAATCATCAAAATCGGACTACTCTGTAAAAAGTTATGCGTGATCATACATAAAAAAAAATATATATATAGGTATATACACGTCGACTTGAGAACCTCCTCCTTTTGTTTTCGTCGGTTGAAAAGATTTACAAAAGATGCTATTTATTATTGCTTATACCTATGCTGCTTGATGGTTTTCTTAATTCTACCACTTGATGCTATCTATTCAGCTAAGTACGTAGGTATTTTTTTTATCTAAAATTGTCGTCTTTAAAAATATGAAACTTCTAATTTTCAGGATTTTGGAAATTTTATTTCATATTAAAATGTAGTAGGTATAACTAGTATATGAAGGCTAGTTTCATTACAGGTTAGGTAAGTTTAGTTAGGTATCCATTTTGAAAAAATATTGTTTCGTAAATAAAACACTTTATAACAAAAGAAAATTATGATAAAATATAAAATAAAAAATATGTATCTTTTAAATAATTGTACGACATAAATATCAGCATGTACGCAACGGGTACATGTACACGTTTATCGAAAAATAGGGTTTAAATTATACCTGGAACAGGTCTTTTTTGTCAATCTTCCGTACCTATCAAGGCGTCCATATCAATTTGTTTTTGTCCCAAGTAAAAAAAATCAATATGTGCTTACCTTAAAACTTAATTCATTTCGAGATACCAGAATGCATTTCACATGAATACCACATTTCCTTATGTCCACGCCCGAGACCGACGAGAGCGCACTAGGGTGTCATATTGTCATTCGATTGCCAACGCAGCTACTGTGAAGTAAAATCATCTTTCAGCCGAATTTGTAAAGTATAGTGTAACTGCATCAAACTGCTGGTTGAATTGGGAACTGACAAGCTTAACGTTGTACACCGCGAACATTACTGTGGATAATCATTCTGGCTCTTATAGCGAGAACGTTAAGGGATAGCTTTTCAAATTCGGATCATTTTATTGCGACAGATTTATATTGGTTTTTAACATCACCACTATTATCAAGGGTCAATAGCAGTATCCGTAGTGGATCGATGGCGGAAGCCAGCAGCTATCGGATGTAGCCGTGGCTGGCGATGAATAAAATTATTTATTTTTTGACTGACAACAGGAAGGTAATTTGTGGTTAAACCTTTTACGTATGAATAGGCGGCGGCTGCGTCGCGCTAGCGTTATTAACAACGCGATGACGTTGTTTGGACAGCTTTCTCGTTTTGAAATTAATTCTTCCGTTTCATCCGTCCGTTTATAATTAATCCGTAAATTTATAAAATACAAAGCGCGTCAGCAATCGTTTCGAAATTCAAGCTCAATTACAACTTTGCGATCAGAATTAAAAAGATGTTTCGTTTTGTGCGTCTGAATCCAAACAGCACAACGAAAAGGTACGTGAAAACTTTGTAAACTTTTTATTCAAAACACTTTCGGGCCAGTATAAAAGGTTTTACTTTGTTGATGGATGTGCAAATTGTGTCCGCGTCAATTGAATAAAAGGTTCAATGGAAATGCCTTTCCGCCGTCCTTTAGCACCTCAAGGATTCGGCGACACTCGACAAATACTAAAGTAGGCATTTTACTGGCCCTGAATATTAATAACCTCGTGCCTTTTTCCGTGCATAAGTATTAGAGACGCTTTAAACATGGCTCTTTGCCACAACTCATCAGAAGTGTTCAAAAGAAACGTTCTTAATTTTTCGAGGCACATTTTTATAATATTTAAAATAAAATGAACTGAACGTGGTTAGGGTAAGGTTTAATTTGTGACAGCGTTGGTGCGGTTAATGTTATAGTTATGTACAAAGCCCATATGTAGCTAAGTGACGGAAAATGAGGTGCGACATTTAAGCGGAGTGGCGATACAGGCCACGCTTGACCCAAATGCTGGCACCGCGCTAGGCACTCGATGTTAAGAACTTAATTTATTACTTCACTGGCCCAAAGCATATGATGTTCATGTTCTTTGAAAATTAAGACAGGAATGTTTCCATAGCTAATTTAAAAGAGAAGCTTTTACGATTTTAGGCTTTGTCTATTGTCAAAGCCCGTCTCATAGCATTTTATGTCTTATGAATGTTAATATTGTCCTATATTACTAATTTTCACAAATATCTTTATGATGTTTTTATTAACAAAAATAATTTTGTATTTTTTACTTTTTAATTTAGTTGATTATATAAAAGCTGGAACATCGATGCAAATCAATTTCAGAAATTAATATCAACAACGCTGTAATAGGTATAATCTAAAGGTGCTTCTGTATTTACATAACAATCAACAGGTACCTAGATGACGCGGCTTAATGAGCTTTAATAACATGTAGGTAAGCCAATAAACCAGTAAAGCATCTTTGTTAGACAGGACTTAAACTTATTTTGAGAAAAATATTCAAACGAAATACCACTTAAAACCTTTTGCATTACCCCTACCTATGAATATAACTATGTATACCTACTTACAAAAGATTTATTTCATTTCAAAGACATTGACATTATTTATATTCAAGTGATCCGTAAAAAAATGTTTTTTTTTTATGTAATTTTGCAAAGGTGTCGATAATATAATTTATTAATTAGTTTTATTTATGTTAATTTTAAAATTAGTCCTGTTTTTATTTATTTATTTATTTATTTATTTATTTATTTATTTCGGAGGACCAACAGCTACAAATTACAGAGTAGGTTAAACATGTAATAACATAGGAGCCAATTATAGGATCTCACAAATAGAACCAAGAAAAATAAAAAGAAAGAAAGTACGCGAACAATCGCAAAGTTGTGCCACACAAATTTTGATACAATAATAAAACAAAAACTAATCTCTATACAAAAATAAAACATATTAGTAAAAAGCAGTCACTACCTAAGCACGCTCAATCAAACCACCCCCCCACCAACCGCCGCCTCACCGTAGAAAGATTACAGTTAAATATATCGATATCCAGCTCTTCCGCAACGCCGTTCACACTACGACAAGCTCGCCTCAAAAAACTATTCCTCCTGTATTTTGTTGTGCCAAACTTAAGGGAAATAGGTGGATAGTATCTTTTTGACCTATTAGGGGTATTAAAAGATATACTGGACAGCAGTTCGGGACAATCAACCTTACCGTTGGTGATACTAAGAGCATAGA
Source organism: Archips xylosteana (assembly GCA_947563465.1). Taxonomy (NCBI): domain Eukaryota; kingdom Metazoa; phylum Arthropoda; class Insecta; order Lepidoptera; family Tortricidae; genus Archips; species Archips xylosteana. The sequence continues at coordinate 12,762,043 of OX387355.1, forward strand.
TGATGTCCGCTATCTCACGACGCTTGTGCAACGGGATAAGGTGATGCCTCTTACAAAGGGTGCAGTAATCAGATGAACTATATGGGATCTTTAACTTAAAACAGAGAAACTTTATAAACTTTTTCTGTACACGCTCGATCCTATCAATATATGTTTGATAGCAGGGATTCCAAATTTGGGACGCATATTCAAGTTTGCTTCTGACATATGAACAGTATAAAATCTTAAGAGTTTTAGCTCTAGTGAAATTCAATGAGCTGCGCATAATAAACCCAAGCATCTTCAAAGCACTAGCAACAATACCATCAATATGTACATCGAACAATAGCTTCGAATCATGAACAACACCTAGATCTTTCATAAAAGGCAATCTTTGCAGCACAATACCCTTTAAACTATATACCGTTGGAATTAAATTACGCTGCCGAGAAAAGGTCACTGTAAAGCACTTAGATGGATTTAAATCTAGCTTGTTAATGCGGCAATATTCATCAAGGCGAGCAAGGTCAGACTGGATAAGCAAGGAGTCAGCTTCAGACTTAATTTTGGCATAAATTTTCATGTCATCAGCGAAACATAGTAAATTCGAAAATATGCAGCACTTGTTAATATCATCAACAAAGATATTAAACAGCAGGGGCCCGAGCAAGGAGCCCTGGGGGACACCGCTTGGGATAGGTACCCAACCAGACATGTAATTATTGACAACTACAGCCTGTGTCCTATTATCAATGTAAGATGAGAACCATCTCAGCAAGTCTCCATGGATTCCCATTTTATATAATTTTGAAATAAGTACTCCATGATCAATTCTATCAAATGCCTTACTGTAATCGGTATAGATAACATCAACCTGGAAACCGTTGTCCATCCCTTCTGTGACGTAATCATTAAGCAGTACTAGGTTAGATACAGTAGAACGATGCCTAATAAAACCGTGTTGATTGGAACTAAAACTATGTCTCAAAGCACTAAAAACTTGATTATATACTATTTTTTCCATCACTTTAGATATTATACATAGTTTAGATATAGGTCTGTATGTATCTACATCAGTTTTAGGGCCCCTTTTATGAACTGGTGTTATAAAGGCAGATTTCCAAATTAATGGCACGTAACATTCAGAGAATGAACGCTCAAACAGTAACGCTAAAGGCCGCACAACACTTTCAGCGCAATTAATCAAAAATTGAGGCGGTAAATCATCAGGACCTGCAGATTTGGAAGGATCAAGTTTAAGTAGGATGTTCTTAAGTTCCTCAGGGTCAACTACGATTTTACAAAGGCTAGCTACGGAGTCACCGGTAAAATTAGAGACTTGATTCAGCGAACGGTCACCAGGAGACGAGAAAGTAGTAGAGAAATAATCAGAAAATGCATTACAAATTCCATCACCTGTATTGAATAACCTACCATTATATTTAAGAGTGGAGGGAATTCCATGAGAACTAGAGCGCGACTTGATGAATGACCAAAAATGTTTGGGGTCCTTCTCGATGTTATTTTCCATACGACTTATATAAGCATCGTAACACTCACTCTCCAGTCGCTTCACCCTCTCACGAAGCACCCCATAGGTGACCTGATCTGATTTATTACGATATATTTTAAACTTCCTTAAAAACTTGTGTTTTTCTTTAATGCATTTTTTAAGCGATAACGAATACCAAACGGGAAAAGTGTCAGATCTAAGTTTTACAAAAGGTATGTAGGTTAGCCTGACCTTTTTAAAAACGTCATAAAAGTAACTGACCGATCCTTCAAGTGAGAGTCTAGAAAACTCCTGCTCCCAGTCGATGGCAGATAGCTCCTTATTAATAGCTGAATAATCACCTTTATTGTAAAAATACTTAAAGCGCACAGCTGGTTTCAAATTAATAGTCTCAGAGAATTTAATGGAAATCACCAGAAATTTGTGATTTTATTCCTACTTTTATTGTTAAATAAAGTAATTTTATTTATTAACTGATTAAAATCTTACTAAGCGCCCGCAGTTGAACCCCAGAACTTCTGACTTTATTATTTTATGCTCGATTTCAATAAACTCACTACACCCTCACACTATATTATATTTATTATGCATTTCCATTATGCATTACCCCTCTGGTCATTTTGTTTATTTTTGATTTTAATTTATTCTGATGTAGTACCCTTTGACCGACGTAGTATTTTTTATTTTTAATAACTTGAGTGCAACAAAAGTACTTAAGTATTTTCAAATCTGAATCGTTTAAAATATAGAATCCTATATATTTTTAATTTGGATCAGATAGCTCTCCACGTAATGATGATGACTGAAATAAATTTACATACCACTTAAAATGAAGCTCGATTCGGGCTTCCCAACCCGTGGCCACGAGGGCGTGGCGTGGACGGGCAGAATTCGCCACGCCAATTTGATGTTTGCCTTCCCCGTTTACCTTCTGTAGATTATTTCCAAACATGTTATTAAACTTTCCGTGCAGTAGCAACCCTTGCTAATGACCTGATAACGTTCTACTGTTATTAAAGGATATGATCCTTAAGTGTGCGTTATAACTTTTATTGAATTTGCCTCCGTTTTTCGCTGAAATTTCGGAGGTTGAAACGGTCGTCTTCTCGTCAGTAAAGTTGTTGTCATGTTATTCATTGTATATGTGATATGAATTGCTTTGAAATTTTCATCACTTAATAAGCTGTTTTACTCTTTAATAAATTAAGTTATCTGCGAAGACGACAGTCTGAGGGTTATTTTCACGATTAACAAAATCTACTAAGCGTAAATATTTCTCGGTTTTAAGGCGTTTAACAGGACAAAGCTTGTAAAAATAGCTAATTCGAAATGCTCGGAAAAACACACCTTAAATAATAAAATAAAATATCTAGCTAAATCGTTGGCTGTAACTACGTTAAACCAACATATATTATTATTTTGGACCAAAATGTAAAATTTAAGTGTCGTTCCACGTCCCGGTGGCTGTGCCTGGCTCCGAGCCAGCAATGTGCCTTGGTGGACGTGGACAAACTAGGCATCGAATTTTTACAACCTAGATAAGTTTCCACACAAATATTTTCCTAGTAGGTACTTACGGTCTACGGCACGTAAGGTATTCTTTTGTGATAGGAGAGCTAAAGGCAATAAGGAGAAAATTAATAAAAAATGTTTTTGAGCTATGAATATTTGGCAGCTTTTATATTGTATAGTTTTCACTTTAAAATAATAATTATAAGAAAACTCACAGGTAAAATAGTTCAAAATGATGTTTTGAATATTGGGCGTTTTTCGAAACGTTTTAATAGTGCATGACAATGTATTCTATGTGTTTTGCTTGCATTCAATTATTAATCAGGTTGTGGTTCGTATTAACAATAAATAAATAATTAGTCAGTAAAGTACACATGCAAAGATTATAAGGGAAATATTAGCATTTATTTGACTTTACCATGAAAAGTCATCATCATAATCATCATTACAGCCTATATACGCCCCACTGCAGGGCACAAGGCCTCCTCTCAGAATGAGAGGACTTGAAAAGTGTTTAGACATATTTATTTGTTTTACTACAACATAGTGATTTTTGCAGGTGATCTAGTCAAATGTTAAATACTACTTGTACAGGTAAAGTGGCACCTAATATTATATACTATTCATTGCAGTTATAACCATCCACTACAGTACTAGAGTGCTCATAACTAAATACTGGTAAGCTCCCAGAAACATTGTGGTTGCAATGCAGCGAGCAATCTCCTCTTCGGAGCCACAAAGCCTATCAAATTAGTAGCTGGTTGCACTAATAAAGGCCATAGTAGCCATGTACATAAACAAGATAGGGATATCTGCTGGTACTTAGCATCAGGTGCTGTAATCACGTCGGCTCATATTGTGATCTTTCATGATTCTTTTATGATCTTTTTGGATTTTCATCGGACTTATGTACGAGTCCTTTTCCTGTAGTTCCATTGCAGAAATATCATTAAGTGAACGTGCCGTTGTACTCATTGAAAGATCTTGAGTTTCTGAAAATGTTGGTGTTTTGGTAACCTTTGTACCGTTTATTTTATTGAAACCCACCCAGAAAATTCCCTATCACAACATTCTTCATTCTTTCATTTATCCAATAAGTAGGATCACTATTTAACATTCATGAAAAACTGACAACACTGACAATGCCGTTCTGCTGCAATTAATTAATTGTTGGAATATTTAGGTAAGTATATTAATAGAATTCGAAAAGATTGCAGAATTTAGCTATTGTATGGCTGCAGTGTTCAAGCGCTGTCACCGTAGAGGTCGAGAGAGTAACCAATTCAACTCAGAAATTTTCCTATAATTGAGCCATTGATTTACATAATTAACATTCTTCCTTTTGTGTTAAGTCAGTTACAAAATCTTCCTGGAAAATAACGATGAAAATTTGGCTCGCATACGAGTTCAATTCGAGCTATGTAACTCGTAAATGTAAATCACCGCGTTGAAACTCTAAATTCGTCGCCTCGAAACTAACTTGAAACAGGCTGTGGCTTGCCGGCGGCTGGGCACCGGTACAATTAAAATTTCATACGAGTGCTTACCCTTTGGAAGCAGCGCGTGAGTAGCCGATGTTCACTTGTTTCGGTGCCGACTTAAAATGACAGCCATGCGAAAGAAAATGCTTAGTAGGAATTTCTTAGGGTTTCGTACGTAAAAATGTGGGTGCATTCAACTTGCTCTTAAGTCGTCGAATTAAGGTGTCAGTGCATAGTTATGAGAGAATTAAATCGATACGCATTTTTGCAATTGACAGTACTTCAAAGGTGCACAGGTGGTTATAGGAGCTCAGCTGTCAGTCTGCACACAAACTGCACACAGTGCAGTGCTGGCACATAGAACAGTATTTTTTGTGCCGTTATAGGTAGAAAGTTGAAATTTTTACGAAGTGACTTCTGTGTCCTTTAAACAGCAACAATTTTTAATTTAAAAAAAAGAAAAATAAACGAGAGTATTTTGTATTGTATTAGTACCTAGTCCAAAAGAAACGTGTTTTATCAGTGCGTTGGTACGGCATCCCCTGTGGCCGCTTTTTTATAAAAATGGACTATAAATTTAAAAAATTATAAATGCCCTACTCAATTTTGTCACTCGTACGTTTGAACATTAAGTCAGTGCCCGTTGTGTCTAAGATCCCTTCCGCAGCTAACAAAAGAGCTGATAACTTTGAAACGGCTGAACCGATTTTGATGAAACATATCTAAGAACCATCGCCAAGAAACCTGCTTTCTATTAAAAAACCCGCATCTAAATCGGTGCACTCGTTTAAGAGCTATGATGCCACAGACAGACACACACACATAGCGTTCAAACTTATAAGTCTTATAACACCCCTTTTTTGTGCCAGGGGTTAAAAACTACATTTTCTCAAACATGCTTTGAAATGTATGCGTTAATGTCACGAAATGAAGCCATGAAGTTTGTTGTTTATGGCTCCCTACATTACTTCTTGGCCTAGGCCATAAAAGTAAGTATGGAAAACCATTATTGTCCGCTGCTTCTTTTTAAATTTGCTTACTAACACTAAACTGACAAAGGAAAAATTACATACAGCCAACTTACGACATTAAAAAAATCTATCTTCTTTTATTTCTATAAAACCGCCTAAACTACTGGTGATGGATGGATGGATGTATGGATGGATGTATGGATATATGGATGTATGGATATATGGATGTATGGATGGATGTATGGATGTACGGATGGATGTACGGATGGATGTATGGGTGGATGTATGGATGGATGGATGTATGGATGGATGTATGGATGGATTTACGGATGGATGTATGGATGGACGGATGGATGGATGGATGGATGTATGGATGGATGTATGGATGGATGTATGGATGGATGTATGGATGGATGTATGGGTGGATGTATGGATGGATGTATAGATGGATGTATGGATGGATGGATGGTTGGATGGATAGATGATGATGATGATGATGATGATGCATGTTTGAGAAAAGCTCTATACAATCCTCGGCCGGAAGAGGGATTGCTGGACTCGTTTTATCCGGCCTCGTCTACGACTCGGCCGTATACCCCAAATCTCGTCCTTCAATCCCTTACTTCACGGCCTCTGCAGTAATGTACTATTACATTAGTATCTACATAATTTTAGGAATTATATTCCGTCCAGTACAGTAAAATACAAAGTGAAACGGTTCGAAAATGCCATTGGGTACTAATGGTACTATCATATTTCGCATTAACCACCATTTCAACTGTTTTTGTTTCATATAAGTCAATCCCACTCAATTTGGTAGGCTGGTTTGTGCCATGATTTAATTACCCTAAAGCTGAGCAAATATGTCGACACCCAATTAAACATTAAACACATCGTTGGTGCCGGTAACAAACGGCGTCGTGCGTTCAAGCGACACGAAAAAATTTTGTTATGAGATGTGACTCAGATTAACAAGCCAACTCTTTCATCATCGTCATCGTTATTTTAGTAACATAGGCCTTTCCTCAATGACGCCCAATCACTACGGTCGGAAGCGGCTTGCATACACCTTGAACCTGCGGCATTTACCAAACGTTCGTCCATCTCGTTGGTGGGCGTCCCACGCTGCGCTTGCCAGTCCGTGGTCTCCATTCTAGAACTTTTCAGCCACAACGGCCATCTCTTCTGCGTGTTATATGGCCTGGCTATTACCACTTCAACCGACTTATTTAGGCTGAGATGATGATGATAATGATGAATTCAGCAAATTAAGTTAGTTTGACGGAACACTTCTGTAAATGTTTTTTAGGATTTTTAATTATGGTTGACAAAATGTTATCATATACGTACGGTCAAGTGCAAAAGTAAGTATCGATTTAATCAGCCCATCGTTACATACCTATACCTTAATTCGACGACATAAGAGCTGTGGGACATATTTATGAGCAAGTTGTGTGCACCCATATTTTTACACTTGACTGTACATTGGTCGATGTTCAAAGTGTACCGCGTCTAAGGGGTGACTTACATTTTGAATCAAAAATTGCGCTGAAAAACCTCTAAAGAGTTGCTTAGACAAGCTAATCCAACTAGCTGCGGAATTCTGAATTAATTTTAAAGCATCTTGTATATTAGATAGAGAAGTAAAAAGTGACGGTGGAAACAGATTCTGTATTATGATTACATGCACGCTGAACAACAATATATTGTATAAAACTAGTTGTTGCCCGCGATACCGTCTGCGAAGGATTCTTTTACCGCTATCCCGTGGGAAATATGCCGTTTTCCGGGATAATCTCTTTACCTAATTTCGTCGAACTCGATTAAGCGGTTTAAGTGTGAAAGTAACAGACAGACACACTTTCGCATTTATAATATTAATGTGAATTTGATCAGATCTCTTCCAAATTTGTACACATTCTCATTGCACAAGACTGTGTTATATACTGTACGCAACTATTAGAGTGTAAAGCATTGAACGATAGAACTCTCAACTCTTACAATTAAGAAGTGGAAGATAATTTTTAATGTAATAAACAAATTGTAATGTCAAAGGATTTTCTGGAACAGAGAGCAAATTGATTAAATATTTGACTACCTATTGATTTAACAGGCTGAGTACCTACTGTTAAAACAAGTGACTGTGTCATTATTTTCATCAAATTTTGTCGCTTGACGAAAATCTTTCACAGTAGTTAGTGAAGTTGTTATTAAAACACAATGATGTTTCTCGGAGCGCGATAAGTTAAGGTCTTAAATATTTGAAATCAAAATCGGTTCCAGTATTAGGACCAATTAATTTGTTTATAGGTTACTTTTCGGATGACTGCACTTTTTATTGACTATAATACATAGGTTGCATTATTAGCAAAACGACATATTCCCACTAAATTCAAATAAATACTATCTTTAGAAGTTGATAAAATTTGACTTGCAAGATTTGACCCGAACAAACAGACATTGCAACTTGTAATGATAAGATTTTGTTAAATGAATCATTTTACTCTATACTATACTATTTATACTACCTATATTATTTGTCAATTTTTTCACTACACTATACAGCTATACTGCTATCGAGTCAAATATACTGTATATTTGAGCACCAATCTTATGTTTAGTGACTTTAGTGGCAGAGGTGTATAAATTTGACATCTCGGTAACGAAAATAATTATATTTATGACCTTGGCTGTACTTGCATTAGATGTAATCTTCATATTATTCATCATCATGACCATCATTAAGCTGAAAACGTCCACTGCTGAACATAGTATGACTATGTATTTTGTGTCAAAAAAATGCACGGAACCCTGAGTGCGCGATTCTGACCCACACAAGCCAGATTTTTCTTCTTTTGTTATCGAAGATAGATAACTTACTTCATTTTTTTTTGCATTAGAAATAAGGTAAACAATCTTGAACAGATTTTTTGATTGAAAACCGCTTCAAAAAAAATAGTAACTGTTACTTATGAAACCAAAAGAATGTAAATGACCACATTTCCTTGCTAATTGTTACAATATATTTGCTGTGATTTATTTTTCAAAAGTGCTTTTCAATAAATATACACGCCATGATCGCTTACCTTCATTCTAATGCTAAAAAAACGAAGTACAGGTGCATATCAATCATTACAATACTCTCGTACGAATTAATTAATCGACAAACGAAGTGCAAACGTTGAGAGTACCTAATCTGACCTCGTCAGACAATCAATCAATATCCTCGCGAGGTCAATAAACACCCTTATAATTTCAAAGTTTCGAATTTGTTTGCGTCCTTCATTTGTTTGTTGCTTTCGCCTTCAAGCATGTAGGTAATAATTGGTTTACAAGTTATACAATATTAGGTTTTGCTATCGAACTGGCACCACAACGGTTGTTAACTTCATCTGGTGTTGGTGTTAAGAACTAATTTGGCCCCTGGCGAATGGGGTCGGGTTGCAAGTCAACTAATGTTTACTTTGGGCAAAGTTACCCTTCTCGATAGGAACTCCGGGAATTCTAGAACAAAAACAAGGGCCAGAGGCGTTTATTGTTACAAACCCATTTATAATAGTTATCTCTACTTTATAATATTAATTTCGTGTTATGGTTTCGGGTAAAGTTGAACAGCTTATGCTAATGCCTTTTAGTCATTATATTTGAGTTTATAAAGCATTATTTATGCAAGAGTCGTGTTGTGGGACTGGATGAGTAATAAACGATGGTTTGTTAACAGCATATCTAGGCATGTTTATCGGGACTTGTCATCGCATTTCCTTTAATATTATTATTGTCCTTAGCGGTATAGCCACCAGCCTCGAAGTTCTTTCTATTTATATAATTCAGACGGGTGGAGTCTCTTCAATGAGTAGGTAGAATTTTTATACAAGTAGTTTTACATAAGTTTATGATTATGTGAAATCTTATACAGCGCGTCTTCAGTTCTTGCGGTAAGAAGTTACTTATGAATCACGTCGTTTTTAGTCGTATCCAAGAACCATTTCCTTGGTCGTATCCATCATATCTACGACGCAGTAAGTCAGTTCCGAAGTAACTTAAAGTCCAGTTTGATAAAGTAACCTTTTTATTTTCAAACTGCAATTCTTAGGAAATGGGTACCCAACATGATTGAATTCAGTTTCCGTTACAGCAAAAGAACTTACGTACAAGTGCCATTTTGTAGCTTTTAGCATTACGGCCTGTGATTTTTCAGACTGATATAGAGCCAAGCTCAGTCACGCTCGGAAAAGAGACCCGTTACATTTTGCTACCTGGAAAATGGAATGCAATAACCCCGCCCAACACAACGCAGAAATAAATCGAGTGGATTTATCAAAGAGACCAATAAATTAGATCCACTAATATCATAAATAAATATATCTGATACTTTGATACTCGTTGATCGTATTTGTGAGCTTCTAATCTATAGAATCGTCGCCATCAATCCGAGTAAACATCCTTTTTGATAGTTGTTCTTAGATGAAAGTTACACGCGATGAGTTTTATCCATCACTTCATCTTTGTTGGAAGACATTCCAAGTTATTATTTGTGTGTGTACTTTTTGTCAAACTCTAATTGTGTTGTTTCGGAAACTATGAAAGTGTTTAGTTAAGTATCCATCTTTAAAATTAATTAGGTTGACTTTTTTATCGTGAAAAATTTTATAAAACCGCAAATCAGAGTAGCTTTACCAAAGCAAACGTTTTCCTTTTTATGGTTCCGTACCTAAAAGTAGTCAACGGGACCCTATTACTGAGATCCCGCTGTCTGTCTGTCTGTCTGCCCGTCCGTCCGTCCGTCTGTCACAGAGCTCTATCTCTTGAACAGTTATAGCTAGAAACTATAAATTCTCACTGATTCTCATTGTGGCCGCTATACCAACAAATACTTAAAATAAAATAAAGTTTAAAATTAAAGGGGGTCGTCATACAAGAAATGTGTCAGTTTAAGCGTTTTTGACTGCGGCGCTGGTTGTTAGGCGTCAGCTGACAGTTGCTAGGCAACAGGCAATGTACCGAACCCTCCATGTACAAGTCCTACTCGCACTTGACCGGTTTTATTAAATTTAATTTGTAGATCCTCTGTCATTAATTCATTATACTAGCTCAGATTTGTAGTTAGAATTTGTTATAAATAGATGGCAGAATGATTTATTGTAATTTTCAGTCAATTACCTTCTGCAAAAGTTAGGCAGGTCTCATGTGATATAATTAGAATATATCGAATAACTTCCCCCAAAGCTTTACATGCCCAAATAAAATTCAGAGAATTACGAATCATTTCCGTTGCCTATCGCAAAGGTTAAGATTCGATAAACACGTTCGAGGAAACCGGATGTGTTTGGGAAATTTCGGCTTTAATTCGTTTTGTAGAGGATATCTGTGTGTCACGATACATTAGCAGTGTGCTTCATAATTATTAAAACTAATTAGTCAGGTACTTAGGTAATATAATTTAGTTAGTAGATTAACAATAATTCTTCTTTGTTCTCCAGCAGGCTTGTTGTCTAACTCTTCTGACGCTTGCCTTCGCAATCACTATTTTCTTTCTATCAAACGGTATAAGATGACAGAATGAGATGGTGAAAGCGAAGGCAAGCGTCAGAAGTGTTAGACAATACGGCCTCTGGAGCGTCTAGCAGTAGGTAGATGGATTGATGTTAACTGAGAATCTTGGCTTATTTAGTTATTGGGCCATTCTACTTTTCGTTGACCAGTAATTTTTTGTACTGTGCTCTTCAAATATTTTTTTTACAAAAACGGTAAAGTGCTCGGTTTAAATCTTTTAAGATTTATATAGGCACATAATTAAGCTTACATTTAAAATTATCACTACGTATAAAAAGTAATCATTATTATCTATAAAGTAGGTAACGCAGTGGACATGCATGTCCCCGCCATTTGTATGGAAATTGATGTATTTTCCGCTGAGTTACCAATTTTTTCCACAAAATTTCTTTGAATTTAAAGTTTTATTGCTTTAAAACATTAAATTTAGGTGTTTCAGTTTGTGTATAAGTTATTTACACTTGAAAAAAATCACCAGGTATGCCTTATATTTCACAAAAGATTAATGGTTACTTAAAAGTAGAATGGCCCTATTAATGGTATTTTTAATTTAATATCGCTTTTTGCAAACTAGCTTGCTTCTCTGCTAGAAAAGTGAAAATCTGCAACTTCTATGACACACAATGTATTTCATGCAGACCCCACCTTCCTCCACTACCTATAAAATAAATCTTACTAATATTATAAACGTGAAAGTTTGTATGGATGGATGGATGAGTGGATGTTTGTTACTCTTTCATGCTAAAACGGTTTGACAGATTCCGATGGCACATAGATAGTTTATAACCTGAATTAACATAAGTGGTAGCGGAGGAGCAAGGTTGAAATTTATTGATATGGACCCCTGAAAAATAAAGTCGAATCAATCGATTTTATTTGGATTTATTATTATATTATCTCCACTTAGATAATTTTCAAACATACTTGTAACAGCTTTAGTTTCATTTACAAGTTGTTGTGTGTGTACAATCCCTACGTTGGCCATCTGGACTTAATCGGAATGCTTCAATCCCTACGCGCTATATTGATATTAATTGGACGACACAGACCGCCCGACTGATCGGACAAAAAAGATTAATAAGAGCCGGATCCAATTGTAGGAATCCCTTTTGTGATTTTTAGAGTAACAGATAAATCCATATACTGCAAACGAATATACGGCACTGAAATAAGACCGTGCCTTTGTTGTTTGGAGACGGATATAAATAGACCATTTTTACGCTTCGACCGGACTTTGGCAAGTGGAAGAAACATTTTTGTCAATAAACAAAACGTACAGTCAAGGACTTTAATTCATGAGCCACCATGAAACCTTTTCAAAAGAAAAGTCATTACGATTTTCCTTGTTGATGAATGCGATGTCACTATGAAGTTTACTGTGAAATGGTTCCATGTTGGCTCATGAATTTAAGTCCTTGACCGTACCAAACATTGGTAATTAAAAACTATTTTATTCAATTGTTGCATAGCAGGACTCGTTAAAGTCGCGTACGGAATTAGGGCACGAGACTTTTCCAAGTGGGATATATATAAGGTATAGTCGACCAAGAAATTCCTTTACCACCCTAAGGTTCAATGTCAGTTATAGAGCTTACAACATTAAAGAGTATTTTCACTTATTAGTCAATGTGACAGTCAGCCTTATTGTTTTTATTTAGTTATAGGAACTATCATAAAAAATGAAGCAAATACTTGGTCTACTATACAAAATTTTAAAACCTTATTATGTATACCTACGTACAATACCCGTTACATTACTATTATGTATGTATACAAAAGATAAGAAATATTTTCAAATCATTATATCATCGTCACCAAATATACCATTTTCCTATTTATGGTGGTAGTGGTTTTCTTGGTTGTGGGTCTAGTTGCGTTTGCTTTGGTTCATTTTTATATTTTTCTCAAAAATGTCCGTAAAAGTTGACATTATTCTTTACATATCAGAACGTGAAGTGCATAGTTTATGGTCAGTAAAAAAATAAAAAGTTAAAAACATTGCAGGCTCAATAAACTCGACAACAATGTCGCATACAAATTCCATTATTGTCGAGTCTCAAAACTTTTTAAAAAGTTAAATGGCCATGGTAATAAGTTGTCACTATTCGTATACAGCCATCTCAAATGACCGGTATCAGTTGTTTTGTTGGAACTCCAGACTTTTTTTTATTGTGTTTGAAACAGCTTGTGGTGTTTTCGGTAGAAAAATACACCTGCAGTTTTTTTTAATGAAAAAAGGCGGGAAAGGATTTAATAACATTTAATTTTAAGTGATTTGAATTCTTTGTAGCTATTTAATTAAGGTAATAAAAGTGTTTTTTTTTTCCTTCACCATTTTTGAGAAAAGCTTTATATTAGTCTCGGCTGGAATAGCAATTGCTGGCTTCGTATTAGTTAAACGGACTCGCAAGCTCGTCCGTTTAATGCTCATACTCAGCCAGCAATTGCTTACTTCCAGGCCACGACAATAATGTACTATTACATGGAGGAAGATTGGGAAAGTTTCATGAAAAACAATATTTTCAAAGCAAATGTAGCATTTTGGGAATAGGTCAATTGGTATCAATTGTCCCATGATCTATTATTATATGTATTACATTGCAAGCTCTACATTTTGAGATTAAATTCAAAAAAGCTTACAACACAACACAACAGACAACAACAACAACACAACAGACAACAGTGTTCTTTCCGTGTATGTATCCTTCATTTGTACTTACCGACAGTAAATCGTCATTTTTTGGAAATAATTTGACAACTCTCTGACAGGACTTTAGTGAAATTTTTCAATGCAGTAACTTAGTTGGTGTGCAATAAAACTGACTTTTAGCTCAGCACCAAAATGAGCGCCTTTGTGATTGTTTGTGAAATTATAATTCGAATTTTAAAGTGCAAAAGTAGGAAAACAAACACAAACAAACAAACTAACTTTGTAAAAAAATTAACGCAAAAACCAATATCAGAGTACTTTCCGAAAATCACAAAAACGGTAAACGCAGAAAAAAATTTTGACAGTAACTTTTTTCGTCACTAAAAGTAACAATTTCGCAGTATTTCATCAAAACATTGCAGGTTTAATCAATAAAAGGGAATTAATTGAACTTGCGCTAGATGAACTTTATGAAAATAATAAACGGTTTAATATACTATGTTTTAGTGAAACTTTTATAAAGGCGGGAAGTGAAGGGAACGCTCGTATTTCTGGATATAGGTTAGCTGCGTCTTATTCGAGGGCTCATCAAAAAAGGGGAGGGTCATGCATTTTTTGTAAAGACCATATTCAAACCCAGGAACTTGATTATTTGAAAGATTTTTCAGATGATTACGTGTTTGAGTGTTGTGGCATACAGATACCTAGTATTAAATGTGCAGTGATATGCATTTACAGGACTCCGACATCAAATGTAACTCTATTTCTCAAAAAATTTGAACGGCTTATATGTAGACTCAAGCATAGGATAAAATATAAAACGGTCATTGCTGGAGATTTTAATATCGACATTTTAAAATCGTCCGCCTATACAGATGAATTTTATAGGATTGCCTTAAACAATAATTTTAAGATACATATTCGTCATGCTACACGGAGAAAGTCCTGTTTAGATCAAATTCTTTCAAATGTGCCTGAAGCGCAAAGTCAAATTTATAATATAGGTTTATCGGATCACGAAACTGCGCAAAGCCTTACATTTACGGTCAGTAATGCAATCAATTCTCTACCATACTACTATACTTTCAAAAGAGCTTATAGTGCGGAAAATATACATAAATTTCGTGATTGTATAAGGAGTTTATCATGGACGGATGTGTACAGTGAAAAAGATACTGAGTCTGCATTTAAATACTTTTATGACATGTTTACGCTTCTATACAAACTGTGTTTCCCCCTTAATAAAGTTAAAATTACTACCAAACATAAAACTAGGAAATGGTTTACTAAAGGGATTAAATTATCAATAAAAACAAAAAGACATTTACGTTTTAGTTACTACAAGAAAACTAGTAGAGAAACTAATTTTGCTTCGTATAAAATACGCTATCAAAATTATACCAAAACTCTAAAACGGTGTATAAACGAAGCTCAAAAAATAGCCAATATTAAATACGTATCCCAATCTAAAAATATTTGTAAAGCTTCTTGGGACATCATTAAAGACACGACTAAGAATAAGCCTATTTACTCTACTATTGAGAAATTAGTAATTGATGATAAAATTTTAATAAACCCTTCTGATATCGCAAATGCTTTTAATAATTTTTATTTAAATACGACATACAATAATATAAATAATGGAAAACCTGACTTCTCCCACATAATTTCAAATCATAATAATTTGTTTTTAGTTCCTACTGATGAATACGAGATAATCAAAATAATAAACTCATTAAAATCTACTAGATCTACTGGTTACGATGAAATCCAAACACATGTTTTAAAGTTATGTAAATTTGAAATCGCCCATGTGTTAAGTTATTTGGTTAATCTTTCTTTTGCAAATGGTGTTTTTCCTGAGCAATTGAAGAAGTCCCTTGTTAAACCGCTTTTTAAAAAAGGGAACAGAGAAAGTTTGCAAAATCATAGACCAATCTCCTTAATACCTGTCATGTCAAAAATATTCGAAAAGGCAATGCATACAAGACTATCGTCATTTCTAAATAAATTTTCAATAATAAAACCGGAACAGTTCGGCTTCCAGAAAGGGAAATCAACATCCCTAGCTGCATTCTGCCTGACAAACAACATCTTAAGTAATATGAATCAAAGAATTCCGGTAACTGCAGTGTTCTTTGATATGAGCCGGGCTTTCGACTTTGTATCACATGAACTACTCCTGGCTAAATGCGAGTTCTATGGTATAAGAGGTATAGCGAATGATTGGCTCAGGCACTACTTGCAAGCTAGAACCCAGTTTGTTGAAGTATCCAAAATAAACTGTGACAAGGTAGAAACTAAGTATACTGCGCTCACTAAAATAAATCGGGTTGGTGTACCCCAAGGAAGTATTTTGGGTCCATTATTATTTTTATTATATGTCAATGACCTTCCAAACATAACGAAATATGATTGTACACTGTTTGCAGATGATTTGTCAATCGTAATACCATGTCATAATGTTAGGACCTACAATGAGGACATAAACCTGACAGTTATGGATATTGTTACATGGCTTACCAAAAATAATTTAAACATAAACACTGACAAAACTACATACATACAGTTTATCAATAAGAATGCACGTAAACACTCTCTGTGTATTACGCTTGCGGGTGAAATGATCTGTGAATCCAATCAGACAACATTTTTGGGTATGTGTCTAGATGACAAATGCTCTTGGAATGAACACATAATGAAAGTGTGCAATAAAGTAAACTCTTTTGCGTACGTACTATGGCGACTCCCAAAAGTAGCATCTAAGGAAATGGCAATCCAGGCGTACCATGGCTATATTTGCTCACAACTCCGCTACGGTATTCTCCTATGGGGTAATTCATGCGAAGCAAAACGGGTGTTGATAGCACAAAAACAATGCATCAGAGCTATTTGCAACGTTGATAGTTTTACCTCGTGTAGGCCACTGTTCAGAGAATTAGGATTGCTCACGGTGCCATGCATGTACATATACGAGGTCTGTTTATTTACTAAAGCACACTACTCGATTTTTAAAACAAAAAAAGACATCTGTAAATTTAACACACGATACCCAAACAGACTCGTGATACCTGCCAAAAATACGAAGTTGTATGGTCGGAACACATATTGCATGTCAATTAAAATCTATAATTGTTTGGGAAATGACATAAAGGATTTACCTCTGAACATATTTAAAAGTAGGCTTAAGAAATGGTTAGTAAAAGAATGTTTTTACTCTATAAACGAATATTTTGATTATTTTAAATAGATATTATAACTTGTAAATTGTTTTAAATATTATTAATTGACTTATTTATTGATTGTTGCAAATTATGACATTGTTTTATTTATTTATTTTTTCTTTGGATTGGGTTGATTTATGTAAGATTGTCCTCTATATTATTATTATTATTTTGTACATGTAGGTTTTAATTAGAATTCACCTATTGGAAAAAATGTTTGCGTGCCAGCTCCTGGTTAAATGTGTGAAACGTTTGTAACTAAATAACATTGCCATCTTTTATGTACCACATTTTATGCGAAATAAACGTATTATTATTATTATTATTATTATTATTAAACTTTAACTTTTTAAATATATCTACATTATGTTCTTTTTTAAATTGCTTAAGCCCCCGTTTATTTTGCAATGCATTAAGATTCCGAAAGGTATGCTTTTCAAAATTAATTAAAGTGTGATTGTAGTGGCATGGAGCCAAGATTCTACAGCTTACCGGAGCAGGAGGAACGTGAGCCCAAATCTTTCCTATGTTTCTATAAAAACTAGCCGTTTTCATCTCACTGCTGGGAATCTCTTGCACAATTAGAAAAGGTTGTAGTCCCAGCACGAACTATTTGTTGTTTGAAAACTTAACACAGTCATATCCTTAAGACGTAATTAATGCACAATTTTCGCAAAACGTCGTCATAAATTACATCATCATGTTCATCATCATCATTTCAGCCGAAAGACGTCCACTGCTGAACATAGGCCTCCCCCAAGGCTCGCCAAACAGATCGGCCCTGCGTCTGCGAACATATGAACTTTTATATCTGAAACTACATTGAACTGAAGAAGACGTCTTTAGGCTGAACTGATGGTGATGATGACTTTCTGGATTTCATCTATGTCTTGAAAATTAATAAGGTAAGAGATTCGTAAAAGATTCGCCAAAAAATAACGGATTCGGGTACGGATACGGATCTTTCTTCTCCTCCTGGATATTCTCGTATACGGATACGGATATCTGGCACATCACTAGCACGCTAATTTACGCAGCAATTGGATTATTAGTTAATTACATTACTACATTTATTACATGTTGCTGTCGTCCAAACCAAAAGCGGGAAAATATACGTGTCGCTATTGCATCTCTTCATTTACTTACACCTGTTGACTGCAACTTCTTTTGTTTCCGTGGAAAATACGTTTCCGCGAAATAAAAAGTAGCTTAGCTGGTAGCCTGATCTGAGGCAGTATTGTCTAACGCACGAGCGCTTGCTATCGCTTTCAACATCTTTATACCATTTGTCAGAAAGATATTTCTTTCGCTATAACAAGCTTTCGCGCGTTAGACATTACTGCCTCTGAAGTAGTTGTAGGTATCTATATTAGTAGTTCTAGTGATTACCTACGGCCTACAAATAAACGAACAAATACATAAACGGACAGAGTTACTTTTTTACAATGTTAATTATTTGACAAGATGATATATGTATATATGATTCTTAATCGATAATCAATTTCCTTTTTTTTTGATTAATTAATTCCTGGAGGTCGATCACGTTAAAATCGCAGTTACTTGCATTGAACCAAATTCATTGTTTTTTGTAATATACTTTCCACGTTTAGTTTCAGTGGTTATTGGTTTTAACAATATCGTTATTTGTGATTAATTAAACTGTGTGGTGATTGCGTCAGACCTCAACTATTGAACTGGATTTTGGCTTCATTTTTATTATAATTTTTTCACCGATCAAAAATCAAATCATCGTGTACCTATAATACACCAAGTTTTTAGTTAGTTGTCTAACTTCCACAAATGGCTTAAGCAGGGTCAAGTACAAAAATAAGTACATATCTATTCGAACCACTCAAAAATATGTTACTACGGCCTTATTGCGTCGGAATAAGAGACTGTGGTACTTATTTTTGAAACTTTCATTAAGTACATATTTTTACACTTGACTGTACATTGATAGAAACTACCTGATAGTTAACTTTTTGTCCAATTTTTTTTCCTCTTACGTAATAATAAATATTGTGCTCAATCAAAGTTATTGTAAAATATCCTTTAGAATAACACATAAAAGAATCAATACAAATTACAAACTAAATAAAATAAAACTAAAACTATAAACTATAAACTAAAACTACATACAAACTAAACTTATAAATAAAAAAGTTGCCCAAAATCACTGCCAGGTGGTAAGGTGCCCAGAAGGCTGGCAGCATTGCCACGCTGTACGGCAATGCTTATTCTTTGTGCTAAAAAAAAGCCAGCCCTCTGGTCACCCGAAGCTGCGATTAATTTTGACGACAGTGATTTAAAAATATTCGATGCACTCAAACCCCAAGGACCCATGGTTACAACCCCAAACGGCTCAAAAATGTAGGCACTATAAGAATATACATATACATAAGAATAACTAAAACTTAGTTTGAAATTTAACAGTTCAGTGTTTTAACATCGATGTCATAAATTAGAAACCTTTAACACTAGTTTACCGCCCCTAATTAGGTAATTTAATTTAGTTTATCTTTTTAACAATAAGAGTTAAGTCACTAGTGTATTTGATAATTTAACTTCATTTAACCAGTTGAATGTTCTCTCAAAGTCAAAGAGATAAAAAAATATGGTGTAGATTAGAATAACAGACAGATTCATTAGGACATTAATCATTATTAGTACCTACGATGCGTTACAAGGCAAACATTGTTAAGAGGGTTTATACCTGCTGAGCTGGCAACGTTGCATTTTTGTTAGTTTTTCTCGATTATTCCATAAAAATTGAATGAAAATTAAAAATGTTTTAAATACAAATTGTTCTAATATGTAAGTTAATGTGTCTACTGCAATAATAATTCGACATTGACTTTTATTTTCTTTAAAAACGAATAAATTATTACCTAACGGTTTTTAAAGAAAATAAAAGTCTTATCATGAATTATTATTGCAGTAGACACATTAACTTATATATTAGAACAATTTGTATTTCAAACATTTTTAATTTTCATTCAATTTTTATGGAATAATCGAGAAAAACTAATAAAAATGCAACGTTGCCAGCTCAGCAGGTATAAACCCTCTTAAGTATAGATATGCTGTAGTAACACAGAAAGGAATAGGTATGTTAAAAACTTTACCATCATGTTTCAACATAAAATTATCAGAAGCAACAGCTGTCCCCGTTTCATGTCAACAATAAGCACGTAAATTCCTACAGATGTATTCTCGGCTCTAATTTTTATTGGCAATTAAACAATTAACCCTTTAAAGAGCATAAAAGACCTTAATGCACGTCGCTCCCCTCCGGGAGATGCGAAATTTTATACCCATTCAGAGCATTGTATGAAAATTTAAGGGTTGTTTTTTATAGGCCCGGAGATGAAAGCGCTTGGCCTAAGTGAATGCAAGCATTTCACTTTATTTTTTCCTGTAAGCTGTAATGTTTGTGCTACCTTAAAAGATTTGAATCCCTTAACGTGATTCTATGTAAGCTAGGCAAAGCTTGGCAATTTTTGCGGATAAGTCAGGCGACTAACCATTTTTTGCTTTGGGTCCGAAAAATCTAGTAATTTGTTTTGTGACTTGCTTAGGTGTAAATTATGTGTGTGTAAATAAATTTCATGTTGACCTAGTTTTTTTTTGACATTTAAAAGTACCTATTCAACAATTTTAAGCCATTAATTTGATTATTTAGTTTCTGGATGGCTTTGTGCCGCAACGACAAAATTTTCGCCGCTAAGTAACACATTCGAACCCAAATAGGTAATTAGGTATTTAGTATTTATTTGTTTTACATTTACTTCCCATCATGTTATACTTGTTTTTGTTGTTGTTTTTACTTTCCACCTTAAAATAAAGTGTATCGTAGTAGAGTAAAAAGCACCGAACAGTTGACAAACTTATAACCCATACCCTTTTTATTCAAATCAAAACCAAAACTACACATTTCACTAATACTTTCAACATTTTCATATTAAATCTTTATGAAATTATGTCTCTTTTGTGGGCTTTTTGACGAAATACGAAATGTATACGTACTGGCTTATTTTGGCAATTAGAAAGGAGATGTACAATATCGCTGACAGATAATTACAAAGCCGAAAGGGAGATCAGGAGGGATGAGGAACTACGCAACAGTGTGAATACCGCCCTAGGCCAATCGGGTCTAACAAAGACGGAAAGGGTGATGTTTGATGGCAAAGAGCTCTATTGATGATGGGGGTAATACAAAAGGTCGAAATCAATATTTGTAAAGAAGTAAATACTTTTAAATATCAGGGCAATTAGTGCAACCCTTTTCCCTCCCAATCATCATTGGCCATTGTTCAAAATTATTAAATCATTACCATTATTTATCATGCATATGTTATTTAACTGGAAATTTATAATCGCCAAGGAAGCTACATGTGTTTTAGGTACCCATCATTTTTTGTGATAAAGTAATAACAAGGCTTGTGAATGGTAATAATCTTTGATGTTTTAAGCCGTACAAATGACATTGAACTTTAAGGTAAAGGAATTTCTTGGACGATTTAAGGTAGTTAAGAGTACTCAACGCTTAACATGTGTAAACAATTCTGTCCACATCATACCTACATTATTATTATTTAAATTTTTTAGACTAAATGTAAAACGTCTTGAAGAAAGAAGAGCATCCATCAAGATGTTAAGTGTAAACAAAGAAGATAATAAAGGCAAGAGATTTAATAAAACGATTTAATGACTTTTATGATTTATTTAATAAAAATCTCTTTTGACTTGAACACGGTCGCTAAATTCTTACAGACAGTTAAAGAAATATAACATTGAGAGTGTTTACCTCTTATCAGTCCAGTAGCTTAGCACGATAGTTACATACCTACCTATTACTTAAGTCTCACTGACTGATTCAAATATTTGAAATTAAGTATTATTTACATAGTTTATGAATGTTTAATAAAAGTTCTTTAGTAGACTCTTGTCACATTAGGCATAATGCGGTAATAGTTTTCTGATATCATTCAGTTACAAAATTATCTGACTCGTTGATCAAAACTGCAACTAATATCGTCACCATTTCCACCATTTTACACTGTTTTGCAGCAACACATAATCATCGCAAAGTTGCCATTATCCCAGATAGATTTGTCGCACTATTATTAGAGGGTCCCTTGTCTAGCCAACATCTCTTTCATTAAAGTGAGTTATTATGGCTAAGTTGTCTATCATTCCTGAAGTGACAAGTGTCTACTTTTTTTATTTCCAGCATTTATAATATGATTCACGTCGATTGCTGCTTACTTTAATGTAATGGTAAATTACAACATTCTATAATTTGTGACTTTAAAATGAATATAAAAATGGGACTGAAAATAATCTATCTTCCTGAGTAAGCATTTATTTTGGTAAAAAGCTTATTGATTCTATAACAGCATATTTGTCATAAGCCTATTGCTTGTTCCAAAATCTGTTTGATAATGTTTTAAATTTTCAAATACCATCAAAAAGCATGTGAATGATAACTCTTCCTGAAGTTTTTCCTACTGGAAATATAAACCAGTATTATGAGAAATTACTGTTTTATTTAGTTGAGAACATTGATACACAGTACATACACACTTCAAGGTATCACATTCAGACTGATGTTAATTGCAAAAGAATTTCGTAACCAAAGAACAGTGCACCATAATGCTAACGTATGTACAAAATATACAATTACACACTAACAACTATTAACAATGGACTTGATAGAATAACATTTCTTTTACAAAACAATATTTTTACACAAATTCTTAATTATATTTTAAATAAATCGGTTGGACCATCTTAACATTTTTTTCGTAGTTACGAATGGTTTGTTCTTTTTTTACTGTATATTTTTAATACATAAAGTGATGTTACTTTAGTGAAATGTATGATTGAAGTGCAAAACATTTTAGTATAGTGCCCAGTAAGTAATACTATGATTCAACGTGCTTACGCTTTATGTAGCCTGCGGAGACCGTATCAACACCATTACCCACACATTACCAGGCACTTAAGAAATTTACCAAAAACTGCAGACAACAATAATTAATACACATATCCTACGTGTGATAATTAGGTATATCAAAAATTACATACAAACATCAAATATGTAGGTACTTAACAAAGTAATTACCAGCCTCGCCAACGCTATTTCATTACCACGTACAAAATGCGATTTAACTGTGTCAGCCTTTTCATGTACCTAGTAACTACTAAAAATTGATAAGTAGTAACAACGTAGTCCTTATGTTTCTATGAAACGGTTGTCAAAACAACACAAATAACTAATTAGGCTTTTCTATCACTTCAACGTATACTCGCCGCGTTTACTTTCCGATCGGACTCTCTTTGTTTATATACACATTTTCTTAAAAGTACTATCCTTTGTTACGTGACACAGTGTGTCGCGTAGAACAAGCTAGCTGGACAATAACAACATTAACAATTCTAAAGATTGTTAATGAGGGTAATTAGAGCATTAGTTGCTTATCACAATAACAGGTATTGTTTAGATATTAAGTTAAAACATTTACGATCAGGAGGGTAAGTATAAAAGATAGTCGCGTCAAATGCATAAAATTAGTTGCATATTGGCTACTAATACGAATACTTCGCGTCTGTTGTTATTAAAAGTTGTGTGGTGAATTTGTGATGGATTCGATAACCAAGGGTAAGTATATATTTTTTGTACTGTTAAATTCAATATGATTTAATCTGTTCGTTAGAAATATTTCGTTATTTAAAAGAAATCAGTAAAAAAATCTTAAATTTACAATTTAAAAGACTGTAAGTAAAAATCCCCCGTTTTCCCCGAGCTACTTCTTTGCCAAATAAGAGACACATTATTCTAGTTTATAATCAACTTAAAATTTCTTGCTCGAATTTGCCCTAACTTTTTTTTGGATATTTTTTTCAGATTATTTTTTTACTATCTCGAAAATGGAATGTTTTGAGAAATGGGTCAAAGCTCCGAAAAGTGCCAAAAATGCTGCACTTTTCAAGTTTGTCGCATCAAAAAATAACCTGAGCGGCGTAATAGAGCCATCGTTGAAGGAGATCAAGGCAGTTATTTCACGATTTTCTGCGAAATTGTTGGAAAAATGGGAGAATTCGAACAGAAGTCGAGACCGCTTTCTAGCATCCAATAAGACATGGCTAGGGGGTAATATCACATTCCATACATTACTCGATCCTGTAGAGCCAGCAATATCGTCTCAGCCCCCACTGGCTGGCCCTGGAAGACCGAAGATTGTAGGTACACTTCGCAGATGCCAGTTCAAAGACCAAACGCTCTTCTGCCAATCGGGCAGCTTTCTGAGGAAGCTCAGGAAGCTCGCGATAAAGATTGCAGAAGATTCCGAGAGCATAACACCCGAAAGCTGTCACGTACTGCCACGAATAGAGACTTGCTTAACATGCTGCTTATTACGTCTGATCCTATTATTAACAGTCTCAGGGGAAAAAAAAAGACAGGTTCTCTTCCTTTTAAGTTTTTAGATTTAGTATTAGAGCCTCTTAGTTTTGGTAATAGAAATACAGTTCGTAGGTTAAGTATAGCATCTAATGATTATATACAAGAGGATTCTTCTGAAGAAGAATTAAGTGATTATGAATAAGTAGAATTAATTATTATCCATTTACGAGTATGTTTTGTTATATTGTGTTGTAAATGAAATACGTAATTAATTAATGTTCAGTTGTTTATCATGTATTTAGTTAGTCATTTTAGTCTTAAGTCCCAATTAGATTCATGATGTACCTACATTGGTTTGTATTTAGTTAGTCATTTTAGTTTTAAGTGCCAATTAGGTTAATGATGTACCTACATATTACCTAAGCTAGGTAATCAGCTAGTGCATAGTGGTTTAGAATTTTGTTTATATTTAAACAATTTTAAAATTAATTTAATTTGATTTGTGTGAGGTAATAATAAATATGATATATATTTTTGCTAAATTTTTATTTTATTGAAGTCTAGGTGAAACCATGAACTGAAAGTAGTTAAAATGTTTATGAATATTCATAATAAACACGATTGAACTTAATGGCATTGACAAATAATTTTGTCCAGCTAGCTTGTTCTAGGCGACACACTGTGCGTGATCCACACTTGAGCAGGTTGTCTTTGAGACGCACTGCAAGGTTCTAGCGCAAAAGTAATGGAATGTTTCTTTTTAAAATGACGTCATGTATGTCGGGGGTCGTCGCCGGGCGGGTGTTTATCGCTGCCCGATCGTGTTGAGGAGCCCCTCGGAGGAGTTAGAGACGGGAATCGCGAGGGGCCGAGGCCCCTCAGCTCTGCGCTAGGGAATCCAACGGCACCACCAGTTTTCCGTTGGAGTAGCTGAAACAAAGAAAAAACATTAAAATTAAGAACCAAACAACCCCTCTCAACGGTATTCTTACAGATATACTTTTACAAAACTTTCAAAATACAAAGTTTTTATAGCTTGAATTTACACGAACTGTTTATTAAAGTTATTCTATTACGAAAGTTCGAGTTGATATGAATATTAACCTGTATGGTATAGTGGCTGTTCTGGACTTAGCTCGGCTTGGCCTACAGGCGTCATCTGCAACCAAGACGTTACACGTTTGTCTTTTTTTACATTTTTGTCTTGGCGGGCTAATCGGGAACTTTTCCCGTTCTAAGTTACATCGTATCGCCGGCTTAATTAAGTGGTAGCGCATGCTATTGTCTCGGTTCTTCCGGAACAATACTTACTTATCTCGAGTCGAAGTCAGTAGAAGTAATATCTTCGATACCTTAACGAGGGAACTTTGTATCGACTTTGTTAATCGTTCCTGACCCAGCCGCTGCGCTGCGCGTTATTATTCTTGACGAATTAATATTTTAACATTATGAGTTTTGGTTGGGGGCTTGATATTATACCGAAAAATACTGAAAGTGTTTTGTGGTGAATGTTGGTGTTATATGGGTTCTGAATTCCTCCACGAGGTGAAAAATAAAGTTTTATAATGGACGCGGCTTAGCCAATCGGGGGTGACAAATAAATTATAATCTTTAGTAAAAAGCGTGCTGAATATTTTTTGATTGGGCTTATTCATGAGAGGCATTAGTAGTGAGTGAAGATTGATTATCTAAGGCGAGTTAGTGTGGTGGGGACCCTTACCATGGTGCGGCTAACATCGTTGTGAGAGGCACGCATCGCATGTGACCGGCTCGGCTCGCCGCTTGCTCTGAGAGCCCTGCGACCCGGACTTACGCCGGAAAGTGTACCTAACGAGCAGACCTGCAATGCAAAATGCCGCACCGTTAACAAAACAAACAAACAAAAACAACAAACAGAGCCACGCGCGCGTCCATCTGAAAAACGCCAATGGGCGAACGAAAGCGGGCGAAAATAAAAAGGGAATGATACCCTCAGGGGTTTTATGACTTGATACCGCGGAATCATTCGTGTTTTATGTGATAAAGGGTTTCGTTACGTACGTACGGGGCGTACGCTGTACAATTTTGTAGTGAATGTTATTTTGCTAACTGTGTGTGATAAGTTTGTTAACTACTAAAAATCGCGTTAGTTATTATAAACACGTGACCTAACGATTACGGTTCGTAATAACTATTCCATGCATCTAATATTTCTGTTGTGTCTAACTCTAAAACCATATTAAATGTCAACTCACCAGTAAGACCAGCTTTATTGATGCTGTTGGAGCTAGAGAAACCTGAAATTTTCTTCCAGGATTTTTTATTCCAAAACCCCGTCGTCTTGGCGTCGCCGCAACTGGAGCTCCGTGGAGAGGTTGCGTCGCGCGGGCAGCGCACACTGCACTCGTCCGCGCCCAAGATGCGGACACCGGCACCGCGTGTGCCGTACGCTACTGCCGGCAAGTGCGGCACTGACCCCGTCGGCTTCCGACGCAAACTGCCCACATAGCTCGCCCCACTGCTGCTCCCACTGAACCCGCTATCTAAATCCGGGGGATTACAACTCGCAGGCGACAGCAACTCATCCGTCGGCCCAACTCTTAGTAATTCTTCTATATTATCCCTATCTTCACCTCGCTCTGAATCAGGTGACTCGCATTCTGGCATCAACATCGCTTCTACACTGAGATTGAGTTCCCCTAAAATTCGTTTATGTCTTGATTCCACCCTACGAACTTCTTCTTCGACGACGCTTCTGTCTAGGGATACAAGCGATTGTCGAGGTGCATATCGATGTTTGGGACAAGTTCTGGTGCCATCCGTGATTTCTTCGTAAATATTTTCCTCGGTTCCATATCGAGTCACGTAATTGTGTCGCGCGGAACGATCACGTGGCATCCCTCCGCGTCCTCGATGCCTATTAGCTTTTCTTGAAGATGATGGCATTGATAAGTGGTGATCATAGTAGGCGTAAGAGTAGTCAACAGGTTCAAACCGCTCCATTGTGGCAGCGATATTTGTCCTGTTCCAAGTCTGGGGTGGAGGTTCCCTCGATAAATTGACGGCTGCAAGTCTAGCAGGAAGGATTTCATCCAAATCTCTAGCGCAACGTTCATCGAGCGATTGTGCACCGTCGTCCTCTTCCCTTCGGTGCTTCCTGTGAGGCCGGCGACATTGCGTCCGCGCGTGGACGCGTTCGCAGTCCGACCCATGCCCGTGATTGTAATCTGGCGTGTGACTGCGATTATAATCAACCGGTCTGTGCTTGCAGTCTAAAGTGTGATGGTAATCGGGGGTGTGCCTAAGATTGTAACTGGAGTTTCCTTCGTAGTCAGATCGATCGTAGGAGGGGCTGTCGTCAGGGTTGCTGGTGTGAGGGTGCGGGCAATCGGCGGCGATGCCGGACTCTGAGGAGGGATAGTCGTGGACCTCGGCCGTGGTGAGCACGCGGTCGTCGGGGCGCGCGGGCTCGGAGACCGCGTGGCGGTGGTGCGGGCGCGGGCGCGCCGTCTCGCGGCAGCTGGCGAAGGCCCTCTGCAGTGAGGGCGGGTGCTGGTAGCGGCCGCACCGCGCCTCGTACACCGCCTCCCCCGACTCGTCGGGGCTTGGCGGCGCGCTTTGTGATTCCATGGCTCATCCTCTCATATCCAATTGGTTTCTGCAAACAAAACAAAACCATATCAATCAAAGGTAGCTCATGTCCTCAACTAGGTACTAAAGACGTAAAGGACACGGAATGGCTTTTAACGAAATTCTGCGTCCCGAGGCGCGTTGAACTAAGGTCAATGAATTCGAAATTACATGCTCCGTGATAAGGGTAGGGTAAGTGACGATCAACACCGTGGCCGACGTCGATATATCATCATCAGCCGACGGGTCATAAAAGGGATTTCACATTGTGTTTACGTTTCATATCAAGATTTTACTGTTATGTTTGTACTTCAAACACCATTATACGGTACCGAAATGGAAATAACTTAGCTAGTAATACAAACTCAGGCAAACTTTGGGCTCATAACGAGACGGTAATGAGGCTATTGCTGTATATATTATCGCAGACATTATAAGAAAAGTCTTTGCTGTACAGTAACAAAGTAACAACAGATTTTAATCAACGTCTTAAAAACTCTCGAAACAAATTAGTAAAGTTTCAGTGAACAAATCAGTTTCTGACGGTGAACTTAGTAAGCTTAGTGCTCAGCTTCGAGAGTTTCACAGCGTAATTTATGTTTCCATGTATTCCAATACAAACATAATTTGCTTAATATTCCTTCGTTCAAAATAAATATCTTGAATAATGTTGCCGTTTTTATTGCGATCCTTGCGTTATTGCGCGTTCCAATTTATTACGATAACGATAAGTGTCCGTGAACTAGAGAGCGGAGAGCGGCGCGTGACACGGGGCGGGCACCCTCATGCGTCGCCATAGCAACGCTCGCAGCTTCCCGCGGTTTATCGTCGAGCTTCCGTCCGATATTCCTTGCATCTAAATCATCATCAGCGTTGGGAAACGCCTCGTAAAGCGCCCGTTGACCGTCCGCCGGCAATAATTCGTTATGCCCGCCATCGCATCGTCGCCCTGGGATTTCTCGGTACAATTGCGTATGGGCCGTAAAGGCGTCCTATCTATAAGTGGCACCGGTATACCGGAGCCTCGGTTTTCGTCCAAACTCGGTGGCTTAATACAGAATATCATTACGTATTCGCAATACGAACTCACGAATACTGAATCTGTACTTATTGTTATTAAGAAACGCTCTTTCGCTCCATAAACAAAATCGCCAAATTCCAATTTATTATCGGCAAATTCCCCCAATTTATTCCAATGATGTAATATATTGTCATGCTGCAGGGACGTTTTTGGTCCCCCTGCGTGTCCCCTACAGCATAACTAACTATAAAAAACTTGCGACGCCTTTATAATCGCGACGTAATTGCAACAAAATGAATGGTTATTTAATTCGCTTTTTCCCGTTCGTGGTGAATTAAAAAACAAATAGTTACTGTCGTTTTATCACTACCAGAAAATCAGGAGGTGTAGGTAATCCAAATTATGATACATAAAACTATTAGAAAATCATTTGAGTACGAATATTATTCTTTACACAATCTCGTTTTATACATACGTGGTATTTTAGTTCCTTCTTGGTATTGATTAAATAAATTATCAACCGAAAAATGGCACCCCATCGAGGCACTTACCATTTTATTCATGCAACGTAAAGATATTTCGTATTCTGAATGTTGCTTTGGTATTTCTAATATCGACGCTTATTATATGTCATGGGGCGACGATAAATACGCTCAAGCTCATGCAAAAAAGAGGGTTGCCAGAGTTTCTATATCGTTTTAATTATAGACGCTTTTAGAGCTGTTCTAGAATGTTCGACGGTTCTAATACTCGAAGGAAAAAAAGGAATTTTAAAATGCAGACTTGGCAGAAGCCCAGCTGATCAGCCGAGTGTCACCGTGTCGGTCGTTAGTGAGACAGCTTACTAAAGTGCAGAACAAATTTGCAATTTACCAGACTACGGATAAAGTACCCTGTTCCAACATCTCTAATAGGTACGTATCTACTAATTTCATTTAAGCTAAGTCTTTAATGTCAAATTTGTAGTAATAGTATTAGTAGAGTTAATTAGTAAAAGTCCTCTCTATCGCTTAACTGAACAGTGACGCTACATTAAGTCCTGACAAAATCTTCCACCGCTCGAGTGTTCGAACTTCGGGCTACGCTAGTTCAACGATGTTACGTCAAAAAGTTTTGCGGCGATGTCGAAAGACGGGGAAGAGAATGATTTAGCAAATGTTGGCCATACAAAGTAGTTAAAATAGTACCTGTTAATCGCCTTATAGTGGCGAAGGGTACTAACAACCCGATTCCCCAGGTACGTATCAAAATATATAAAGTTTAAAATTAATAATGGACGAAATACATAATGGTTATTTGATATAATGCAATTATCTTGGAAATTCTCAACTTTACAGGATTTTCATAAAATAAACCTAACCTAACCTAAACCAATCTATAGATTATACGATTAAAAAAGTTCGTTTTATCAATAGTTCCATAGAACATTTTAGTATATATTATGACCGTTATGTATTTCGTCCATTATTCGTTTTAAACTTTATATATTTTGATACGTTCCCGATTCCCTCGGGATGACTAAATTTTCGAAGTTAAAAGAAAAAGCTTCTCTTCCGTTACTGCACTTTTAAGAAGAGAATAAATGGCTTAGAGGTATTTTTTTGCTCCGGCTTTACTTGCAAAAATAAATCCACAGATGACGTGATCAATCCTACTAATATTGTAAAAGAACAAGTTTGTCAAGATATTGTACTTGTTGGTCAGTTACACAATAGCGGCTGAGCGAATTTATTGAAACTTGGCGTAGATGGACAAAGATCTGGATTGGGAAGTTGTTTGAAGGAACGTTATTCCTTAAAAATGTTGCCGTAACCTTTTTATGGATTATTAACACGGGCGAAACCGCGAAATATATGTAGTTCATTAATAATTATCAGAGTTATACATATACATATGTATATTTTTATTAGGTTTCTTTATATTATGAGTTTATGTATTGTATTTACTAAAAGTTGTATTGTAGCCTTTGCTTTGTCCGACTGTATTATTTTTACTCACTCTTTGTCGGTCCCTTACTAAATGCTCCTTTCATCCACTCAAAGGTTGACTGGTAGAGATCCCTTAAAGGGATAAGTTCGCCTTTGTACATGCATTTCAACGGTTGTCAATAATGTATTTCTTTTTCCTTATTTTTGTACAATAAAGAGTTTACATACATACATTGTAAGTTCGTATCTTCTTAGTGATCTTAAATATGTTTAATACTATTTAGAGAGCAAAAGCCGTGGTGGCCTAGTGGTTTGACCTATGGTCTCTCCAGCTGAGGGTCGTGGGGTTCGAGTCCGGGCTCGCACCTCTGAGTTTTTCAGAGTTTATGTGCGAAATTGCATTTGTAATTTACCGTGAAGAAAAACATCGCGAGAAGAAATTAAATGGTGTCCAATCCGCACTGGGCCCGCATGGGAACTACGGCCCAAGCCCTCTTATTCTGAGAGGAGGCCGTGCCCTGCAGTGGGACGTATATAGTCTGGGATGAGAGAGCAAAAATCATCAACTGTTTTTTATTTCACGCGATATAAGACGTTGGTTCATCAACATCAACATCACGTCAAGAAGTTTAGCGTCGGCAGGGCACAGGAGAATGAGTGGGCAGATATTGGCTTTACAAAGGGCCTTAGTGTATTGGGTATTGGTTCACTGCCTTTTTAATCACAGAGCGTGTGACCAATTGACGTAAGTATCCGAGACCGGTGACTCATGCACTTTATGTGTGTTCCACATTACTTAATTTGTCACGGGTCATCTACTTATAGTTGAGTGAGCGTAGAATAATAAACCATTCTCTCACTGTGTGTGACTTCGAACAATTTTTAACTAAAAGTAGTTATATTTAGTATAAATCTTCCGAGGTGAACTTTTCGCTTCGAGCCCTTATCTTTCAAAACAAACGGTATCGTCATAGTGTTAAGGTTCAAATTTAATGTAATGGCTCGAAGCGAAAAATTCACCTGGGAAGATTTATACTATAAATGAATATTACAGTTGAACCAACTGAAATTTGAGCCACTGTGGAACCTCTTCACAGAAAATGTCACAGTGCATTTTCTGTTTATTTTTAATATAAGTACCTACTCATAGGTATTTATAATAAAAACTATACTAAAAATAACTCAACTATACAGCATTGAGCTATTATTACTACGTACGTAGTAATAATAGCTCAATGCTATACAGTTCGCCTAGTCATTAGTACGCAGTACCCATAAGGCTGGCAGCTTTTCTGCGCTAGATTGTAATGCCAATACGTTGAGCGAGAAAGTACCAGCCCTATGGTCACGGACCATGGTTAATTTCGAGTGATTTATGTTTTATTCGGCCGAAAAGTTTGTGAGTGTGTGAGCTGTATTTTGAGCTGTAGTAGGGTCAACGTCATAAATAAGTAATCACTTTTGTACCTTGTCACTTTAACGTCACGTTTGAAAAGCCATACGAAATTTTACCTATAACGACTGAAACTGACAAGGTACAAAAGTGATCACTTATTTATATATGACGTTGTCTTTACCTACCAATACATATGGTATGATTTTAAAAATTGCACCCCTAAGTTGAGTAACTATGTTCTAATTTTTCGCCAATAGGTATATGTATAATATTCCGTCAACGCCACTCGAGAACCTTTTTACCCATCAGCCATCAGTTCTAGAAGCGATGTGCCCTGCCCGCTGTCACTTGAGTCTGGCGATTCTTCGAGCTATGTCGGTGACTCTAATTCTTGTGTGGACCGAAAGACGCAGCGTAGGTAGGCCTCCAACGAGATGGAGCGACGACCAGGTAAAGGTTGCAGAATCGCGTTGTATGCGGATGGTACGGGACCGATCTGTTTGGCGAGCCTTGGGGGAGGCCTCTGTTCAGCAGTGGACGTCTTTCGGCTAAAATGATGATGATGATCTAATCTTCTATAGAATTAAACCAATATCTTTTCTTTACCTTTAGTATTTATTTAAAAAGCTCCGTCTCGATCTCGACAAACAAAACACAAACCACACGTTAAGAGAGTTATTCGAAGGAGCCATTTTAACGGCCCCGCACTCGAAGCAGACATCATTAAGTGGTATTTGTGGAGATCTCCACGTTTTATTACAGAAAGAAGTTAATAAAATGTGCGAAAATATCCCTAAAACTGTTTCCGAACTCGTAACTCTGGTTTATTCCACCGTGTAACCCAAATTTCGTACCGCGTGTAAGTGGCCCAATTTAATTTCCACGACATGCGATGTGGTCCACATTAACATAGCTATATTTGTGTAATTCATTTGTTATTACTTACTATTTTATTAACAATATTCGGGGGTTTCAGTAAAAGAAGGTTTATTTAGTCGCAGACAATGGTAGCTATTTTTAACCGACTTCATATTAAATGTACCTACTAGTTGTGAGCCCTGTATTTGGCCGGGTGTACTAATAAAGATAATGAGACCAAAATTTAATTGCAAGGTTCTTCTGTCTAACTCACTCACTTTTTAATGTGGAGATTTAAAAAAAATTAAATAATTATTTTTTATCCATTAGTTTTAACTTTTTTGCACAATTAAAAAGTAAACTTTCGTACAAAACTTGTTTCAACAAATTAGAAACACGGAAAAAAGTATTAGCCAACTAGGTGCAGCAGTTCTAAAGTTTTTTTGCACAATTAAAAAAAACTTTCGTACTTAAAACCATTTAACAAATTAAAAACACAAAAAGTATTAGCCAAATAGATGCAGCAATTCTAAAATGTTGCGCTCACAAACATTCGGCAAATTATTCTAAGTATCTATAGAAACGCGTGATCCTCACTCGAATGATTTGGTACAAAATTATGCTTCAAATGCCAAATATAAATCTACGGTCAAGTTCCAATAAAGTCGCAGTGCTTTATTATAAAATGGGGAGAGGAGAAGGATGTTTAAATAACTTAACAAAGCTCAAACTTGAGAGAGAATTGGATATCACAGCCTAATGTTGGATTAAAGAAACGACGACGGTTCACAGCTCTTAAAATTCATCATTATTATAAAGCCTAACAACCAGAGCGAGCTCTGAAATATACGAAGCTATTTAATGGAAAATGTCATTGGGACGCGTGCGAGGTCACTACGTTACTTAGTTGATTCAATTTTTTTTTTGTGCTAACGCCCGCGACGCCTATAAAAGTACCTACTACTAAATTTACGTGTCGCTATTTTTTTAGCGCGAAGAACCCACTTATAAACGTTCGTTTAATATATAGTATTAGTGCCTCAAAATACGCTGATACTGCGTAATTTAAGCTTCACCAAATCGCATATTGCATTCATAAGGACTTCATCATACAAGCGAAAACTGCGCCTCAATAGACGCATTTATTTACTGCGTATTGCGTAACCATCGCTTAATTTATGGTATACCCAACTTCGACTCCAGCAGGGTAATTTTTTTTATTTATTTGGTACAGTGAGCTGCAGAGAAAAGGTACACCCCTACAACGGCGGTACCTTTTCTCTGGAGCTGACCGTACATTGGTTGATACCTATATACTTCTTTTAGTGTTATAAAAACGACGTTTGTACATTGAGTGTACTTAAAACTCTCAAATCTCAGTATGCAAATGTGTCACGATTCCAAAACAACTGAATGTGAATAGTTACGTTACGAACGTGTTGGCTTGCTAACGATGTGCGAAACAATTGAATTAATGTGCATGGTGGACCAAATGCTAACTCGATTAGGGCCACTTATTCAATTGTCTGTGTTAGTCACACCACGTTCAGGCAGGATCTCTATTCGAAAAGTGCTTTAACCATTTGCTGACGGTATTGCATTCGATGTTGTAACTTACTCTTACGCATTGTAGATAACATTTTAAGAAAGTGACACAGCATTGTAAGCAAAATCGTTGCATATTGCTTTAGACGCTTCGAATAGAGGTCCAGTTGTTTATGAATGTCAGTCATTCTACAGCTGCATACAATGGACAATAGATGATGTAATATTGTTATGAGAATGTTTTGCATTACTTTAGCGTTTTGAACGCTAATTCTTAATTACCTACTGAGGTACACAATTTTTGATGACCTGAGAGCTGAGAACCAATGTTGATGACTAGTGCCCAATTTTTTTATCAAATTTGTGAAACTATTTACCCTTCGAAAGCGGTAAAAATCTGCGCAATGCTATACAGTACTGATTTCAGCTGTTTTTACTTTTTTTGCCACAAGTTTTTATAAATCAATTCTGTTTTTGCTGAATATACGTTAAAATATTCCGGATATAAAATTTATATCAAAGAAAAAAACGCTAAATTTATCGTGTATATATATTTTAATGACATACAAAGAGTATAGATACTTTACGTAGCAGTAATACTTAAGTCGTGGTTGTTTTTATTTGTTATCCAACGAAACTGATTATTTCTAAGTATGATCCTGCAGGAAAAGGTAAAAAACAAGTAAAAGAAAAGGTTTCAGAAGAGTTCAGACGTAAACAAAAACAATGGTAAGTACTTAGCGCATTTATAGGCCCAGGGGGAAAATGTTAATGCTGCTCTAATACCCTGCCGAGTATGCGCTTGGAGTGGAAAGCGGACTTAAGTCGTTAAAATTCAGTAAAGCTAAGAACACATTACAAACGATAGGCTCTCTGTCGTAACAATTATTCCCGGCTCATACTCGTTTCATACTCGTTTTATTGCTGTATTTACTCTCTCAGAAATTAGAGATGTGCTTAACGGCGTTGTAACCTGCCCCCGCAAACCTTAGAGAATTAAGTCAAACGGAGATGTCGCGCGCACTAATTTCGGATGCGGCTAATGTACGCCTCAGTAATTATATTGCCCTCGAACGTACGGCCTAATAATGCATGCCGTGATAATCTGTGGGATTATGTAATTTGTATATTATAGTACACAAATTATCAGAGCGTGCATTAATTAGGTCGCCCAATTCGGGGCAAGAATTACTCAGGCATACCTACAATAACCGCACTCCTCTATACAGAAATCTGTAGTAATTCGCGACCAAAGCAAGGCAGCGTTCAGAAGAAATATCAATATTTAACACAAACGCATTTCTCAGACGTGATTTTTGTTAGTGGGCATTAAAGACGTCTAAAACTCGCCCACGAAATTGTCAAACACTTTGTGCTAAACTAACTCAATCAACTGCGGCTCAAGCCCTTTCATTTTGAGAGGAGGCCTGTGTCCTGCAGTGGGACGTATATAAGCTGGGATGATAATGATGATGAACTCAATCAGACTCACACGTAGGCCACAATGAAAACTTGTCATTACTTTTGGATAGGCCCGTCGTTGATCTCCGGTAGGTTCAATGCTCTTAGCCTCGCGTAAAGCCTTCGTGTTTGTTTAATGAAATTGAGTATGTAATTGTTGTAATAACAAACGCTCGATTCCATTGTTTACTGTGCACTTGTTTGATTTGCCTTTTCTTTAATGATTTGTTAACAATGTTGGGGTTCGCGTTGTGTTAAGGTTGGTATATATTTTGAAGCTCTGACGGGTAGTAATTATGCGTTTGAAGCTTGTGGTGTGACGTTTGTGTGCGTCTACAGAATCATAGAAATTGGTGGGTTTCAAATTATACTCCTGTCATATTTTCCTGTGAAATTTCGGAAAATTGTGATAATACACCAGAACCATTTATTCAAACAATATACCAGACACCACCAAACCACCATACCAGATGGCCTAGTGCTTAGAGAATCTGACTATGAAGCTTGAGGTCCCGGGTTCGATTCCCGTGTCGGGGCAGATATGTGTATAAAAAATACGAATGTTTGTTCTCGGGTCTTGGGTGTTTAATATATCCGTTGCCTAGTACCCATAACACAAGCTTTTCCTAGCTTACTTTGGGACTAGGTCAATTGGTGTGAATTGTCCCGTGATATTTATTTATTTATTTTAAGTTATAAGTTAAAAAAAAATACACATAAACAAGCGCCGCTAATATTCAGCTTAAACAAACTATCATGAATTTGTAGCGCTTGCTTTTGAGACAACGGTCAGAAGAAACTAAACTTTTTATTAAAGACGTCATCATGTCTGGTTTTGGTTTCAGGCGACCCCAGGGCTGCCACTAGGACTCGCGAGGATATGTAATGTTAATAGCTGTGCACGCCAAACACGCGGCGAAACAAAAACAAAACGCATAACGACTGACAGACACCACATCGCGATGATAAAATCCATTAACTGTGAAGTTCAACTTGAGTGCATATTTTATCCACATTGCAGGACTTTGGAAAAATCATATATTTTAATTATGACTTATGACTGGATATAGTTTTAGGAATCATCATGTTAATTTATTGTAATTTATTGAATCAGGCGTTACTTTGCGGAAGTCCATATTAATGAACTAAAACAATTACTTTGTAATTTGTGTGTTTTGTAATTGTTTTAGTTCATTAATTTATTGTGTCTGTTACAGGCAAAGGCAAAAACAACAACACTGATCAAAGCTGGACGATGCTGTCAACCGCAAGTACGAGTAGGTACGGAGACTGAAAACTCTTTTGATGTGCCAAATTCTCAGATTTTATTTCATTTATATTTTCATGTTTCTTATCGTCTGATTACTGGCATAACTTAAGATAGGATCTCTCAACGGCGGTCTGCGGTCAATCACTAAACCCTTTTTTGAGTGCATATTTGTCATCATCATCATTTCAGCCGAAAGACGTCCACTGCTGAACAGAGGATCGTCAAACAGACCGGTTCTGCGCCATCTGCAATCTACCGCACTTTGGAGTCTCGTTTCAGAATTTTCGTACTTTTAATGTTGATAATGTAGGCAATTATTACCTACTAAGTATTTAAAACAAAAATTCTCATTTTTTTACTAATTACAAATACAGTATTTGTCTTTCAGATTATTCTTACAACATCTTATACTAAACAAATGTAATAAATTAAAAACTTTCATTCCACTTTTACCTCCTGCAAGAGCTCGTTAATTCAATAAAGTGCAACCAGTTCCTCGTTGTTTCTCGTATCTTTTCATGAAACGGAGAAATAAAGTTATGTTACGATAAAGTCGTTCGTTTATTTTGAGAGTTAGGTGCCTCGGCGGACGCGTGACTCCGGTGCCTTTAATATTGGCTGCCTCCGTGGCTTCCAATAACGCATTTTAAAGATTTCTGTGGGATCGCTTTTTCCACGAGAAAATATTTTCGTTGGCGAGCGGAATTAGGCTTTATGAGCCGCCTTTCATCTCAAAACTCGTATATCTCGTCTTATAAATAATCATTTAATCTAACAGCTCCATGTTTGCTGCGGATTAAAGGAAAAAAGACATCAATTCTGTTTCAAAGTGCTCGAGAGCAACACTAATATTCGGTTCATTTATAAGTGAAAATTTGCCGTCAGCTACAAGGAAACGGGCCGACGAATTGGCTACCAGCCTATAAAACGTAATGTCACATTCATTTGCAATTCAAGAGTCCTCAGCCAGTATTATGCCTAATAAAATTTACATATTTAAATTAAACTGCGAAATAACAAGACACTGAAACCATCGCGGCGCTTAGATTGCCCGGACATTCTCTACGCATTTCGTTTTAATACATTTTTTTGCCGGAAAACATGTTCAAAATCTCATAAAGAATCAAATTACGAGTACAAGGGCATAGATAGGAACGCTTAAAATTATAAATAAACCTCTTATTTATACAATATAACACCAAGCAGTACAGAAACTGTAACAGTTGGACGTTAAATCAACGTCAGTTTAGTATTCTATTATCTGTTACAGTAGGCATTTATTTCAAGATAAGGAAAATATTGCTCCACATATCTCGAGTTCACATTATGTCACCCCACGACCTTTGACATCAATCAGTCCGTGCAATATGATAATGTAACACTCGATATAGAAGCGATCGATCCGAATGTTTGTCTGCGATACTTATTAGCGAACCTCGGAGTAAAAACGACATTTCAACCGTCTGCAGAACAACGACTTTAACATAACACGTCAAAATTCAATTCAAACACAGCAATGAAACGCTTGTTACTTTACCATTCATTAAATTACAACGCATGTTTGAGTTTTGACATCAGATAGCGTTATCACCAGGTTTCCTGTCGTTAAAAACAAAATAAACCGGGGAGAAAATGGACGGAGTCAGCTAGGTCATCCCATGTTATTAGGGCATCATAACATCGAGATATAATAAAGAAATACGCGGCCCTAAAAGCCTCGGGTGACACAAAAGTGTTTGTACCAAAGGTGGTCATGAAAAGTTAAGACACCCGCAAAGTAAGCTTATAAAAGTCGAGTGATGTTTTAAGAAAGTTTACGATCCAATTACGAAATGGTGTGACAAAGGGTCATCTTTACAGCGGTATTATCGTCGTTATTGCCTGTCGCCGCTGATACGTTCGTTCATTACTGAAGCAACCCTCAAGAATTTATGTGGTGTAGGGAAATGTAAATTTTTAGTAACCAGGGTGTATCTGCTTGATTAAATAGAGCTATAGTAACCGCAAAATACCTTCAAGCATGTTTTGTTTACACGCGTGTGAAGAATATAGCTATCTATCCTGGCATACTTTATAAATAACTTTGTAATAATAACTGCTGAATGTACTATACATAAAATGATGGACGATTTGGTAAGGGCCGCTTCCAATACGGTAATGATTGGGTATCAATGAGGGAGGCCTATGTTTAGCAGTGGTCGTTCTACGGCTGAAATGATGATGACAATAAAAAGTCGGCACTCAGAAAGATAGTGTGAAGCACTCATAACAACCTCGTAAGGCCCACTTACAATTGGTACTATCATAATTTGAAATTTATTGTCATTCAAGAAAAGTTGACATTTGCTTTGACGTATAATATAATAATCACGAAGGTTGCGAGATCGCGTTGGATGCGGAGGGCACGGGACTGATCTGTTTGGCGAGCCTTGGGGGAGGCCTATGTTCAACAGTGGACGGTTTTCGGTTGAAATGATGATGATGATAATATAATAAATTAAGAACACTGTGCTTTACAAGGTTAAGACATTAGTGCTTAAGCCGAGTTTAGATCTGTATGCTTAGTATAAGTTTTCCTTCACTTCAATACTTCTCGATCGCGTTTACGTAAAAATTTCAATTCTATGGAAACATGGACGCGCGCGCGCGGAGGCGCTGTCCATGTTTCCCTAGTAATTGATTTTTTTACGTAAACGCGATCGAGAAGTATTGAAGTGAAGGAAAACTTATACTAAGCGTACTGCAAGAAAAATCGAGCAAGTTGTATTACATTGCGAGGCCGTAAAGCGAACGAGTTTGAATAATAGTAATGCAACTTGCACGATTTTTCTTGCAAATTAGTTACTAAAATCACCATATAACACGTATTTGTTATTTGATACAGTGTTGAAAGCGTGTTGAACTATTAAATGGTTTTTAATGTATAAGATAAAATTAATAGATACCTATCTATTAATTTTATCTTATACATTAAAAACCATTTAATAGTTTATGTATACTAAGAATTGAATCCACGCGCGCCTACAAGCTTGGTGTGGTTCGTAACATTAGTTTACTTTACCGTAACCCCTATAATCTCATAATACCCTGTTTCAGTGTAATATGAGCAAGTAAACAAACAAAAAACGGGAAGCCCTAAATTTTAAATGAGCATTTGAAATTTAATTAGTCTAATGCAGGTAAGTACCTTCAATCCGAAACGAGGGGTGTCGGCCGCAAAAGTATGGTAAAAGTCATAAGCGACAAGGTAGGTAGGTATACTATTAAAACAGTAGCCATTAGTAACATTAACAGTTTGCTGGCATTCTGATGGTTAGTGAGATTGATCGTAAAATAAAAACTAGTGATTAACTCCATGTCAGTAGAGAAAGTCCTGCCTGCACAAAATGTATAGGCGGCGGCTCAAAATACGACAAGTGAGATTCTGTACGTATGTCTGATGTTTTTGGATCAGGTATATTTACTGAAGATTTCAGTATATCACACTTGTATTAGTTTTCTTTTTAAGGAAATTAAGAATCAAGTAAGAGATGACGCTCCAAGAAACTTAAAACAATATTATTCACACAGTGGATCAGTGGAAAAAAAAATCCAAATAGTCCGCACTACTCGGAATTTTTTCCACTTGTTCCAGTGTAAAAAATTGGTGAAAGAACCCCAGTAGTTCGCATGCGACTAAAGGAGTGAGGATTCATCATCATTACTATCATCTCGCCTATATACATCCCATTGCAGGGCACAGGCTTCCTCTTAGTATGAGAAAGCTTGAGCTGTAATTCCCACGCGGGCCCACTGCGGATCGGTAACTTCTCACACACCATTTAATTACCTTGCAGGTGTGTGTAGGTGTCCTTTACGATATTTTCCTTCACCGTAAAGCTCATGATAAATTTCAAACGTAAATTCCGAAAAACTCAGATGGTTTGAATCCACGACCCTCTCCTTTAGAAGCCATAGATTTAACCTTTTCAACGCCAAGCCTCGACAAAATGTAAACCTGCT
This sequence comes from Archips xylosteana, assembly GCA_947563465.1. Taxonomy (NCBI): domain Eukaryota; kingdom Metazoa; phylum Arthropoda; class Insecta; order Lepidoptera; family Tortricidae; genus Archips; species Archips xylosteana. The sequence continues at coordinate 12,803,424 of OX387355.1, forward strand.
TTGAATCTTATGTCATTGTCTCAAGATCACTTTGACACTGTACTTTGTGACACCTATATGTGTCGTTGGCGTTGAAAGGGTTAACCTATACAGTGGTGTAGCCTAGTGAGGTTACCACGGCTTTTTCACAGGGCGCGAGTTCTTGGGTATAAATAGACCTTGCAACCGCTCGTCGTTTTTGACTCATACCGCTGGAAACAGGAGTGTCCAGTGACATACGACTTTACAGTGCAAGTCACGTGTACTAATTAATCTACTCACCTTAACAGAGCGTAGAACTGTGTAAATATCTTAATTTATTTGTCTGCACGACATTTCTGGAAGGGCCTTTTAAACACCAAACTGTGATTGCTAATTTCTAATTGAATTATCGTACTGTTGGCGCTAATTAAGCCGATCAAGTGTTGCCATAGATACTTCCGGCTTATAATTAGGTTTTTGTTGCGAACTATTCGCCGGCGTTCGTGTCGTTACAGAGTGTATGTTTTTTTTTTGTGTTTAGTTTTAAATGGGTCCCACTGAAAAACAGCGTTGTTGCTTGCCACAACATTATGCTGAGTAGGGCCCAATTTATACTATTCGATATTTTTTATTTGTATATTTCCTGTCAAATGTATTTTTTTTTCTGTGTTTGTAACGAATATGTGTAAATAAACATCTCTCTCTCTCTCAATTGTCAATGTCAATGTTTATTTGTTTTTAGGATAATGAAACAGGGCTCCTATTTTAAGCCCAGTTTAGGCAAGCAAGCAAAACCGCGCAAGTTACATTACATCGCGTAGCTGCAAAGCGAACGAAATTAATGTGGTCAGTGGAGAGCTGCAATGTAATCCGACTTGCGCGATTTTACATGCACTTTGAGCATAAAACTACCGTGAGATTCACTAATAGGGGAAAAATATGGATAACTCACGTCTATGATCGAGTTTAGCTCTATATGTTTCAGGCTAATCCATAGCCCTTCATTACGGAGCACACGATACGGCGGCTGCTGCCATACTACGCGCACTACGCGCCACTGCTCTGTCCGCTCGACGAAACTGATACCGGCGCACAACTACCCACATTTTCATCGTCATTTTTATTGTCATTGTCAATTGTAGGGTAGCACACATCACTAACAACATCACCATGAAAAGGCATGTTAATTAATACTCACCGTTGGCGCAGTACGACTATTCAACACTGTCTTCCAACTCGGGGGTACCGACTAACCATTATCCCGATTAAAATTCGGATGACGACTAATCTCAATGGCTTCACGCACTTTCCGCGGAATGAAAAACTTCCTCTTGCAAGTCTTTAAAAAAAAGTGTTGTTTCAAGTGTTTTGTCTCTTGTTGTGCTTAGTGCGCGTTTGGCAGCAGCTGTAGCGTGTAGCTACGAGAGGAAAGGCTACGGATTAGCCCGAAACATGTCAAGTTAAACTCGTTTTGAGACTATGAGTGAGTCTCACGGTAATTTCATGTTTAAAATTTGTAAGTTGTAAGGCAGCCGGTTCAGTTCTGTCTTTAAATAAACCGACTCTCAGCCGAGGGTAAGCCTGTGTAACCTCCATTAGTGTAACATGCTCCGTCCGTGTGTAGCCTGCAAGTCACCTAACTAATGAACTACCCACTTTTTCTTCAAATTTGCAACCCTGTGTTACAAGCGCTTTAGAAGTAAATGCTTTTACGGTAATGCAATGTTAATGAAATTGTTGCCAGGTGTATTTGTGTGGTTACACTACACATTACGAGTAAGCGTTTATTGGGCCACACATACAGCAAAATTATAGAAGTGTTTCTAGTATGATAACCATAACTCAGACAGGTCATCGCAAAAGAATCACAACACGGTAATTGAACAAGATTAATAGAGTCGTATTATGTACAGTATTATTTAATTACTATTCTGTTTCCGTATCGGTTGGTTTTTGCTATGACCTCTCCAAGCTATGACGATAACAGTATTGAATACTTAGACTTACTTACATTAGAGCGTTTTAATAGAAAGTATGTACGGATAATATACTTTAAAACTGCCTACTTTTAACATGAACCTACAGATCTACTTTAAGCAGAAATGAAGTTGAAAAAACAATTGACACTGTAAGTATAGAGTTAAATTAACTTGCTAGGGTAAACAGCATGACACATTCAATTAATTAGATAATTTTAATGAATTATGTTATTAATTAATAAGTCAATATATCAGTATAATTATGATATTTCCTCAATAAATAATAGCAATTAGGCTTCAATGATACACGGATAAACAGCAGTAAGAAAATACCATAGTTATTCATTGTGAACGTCATGTACAATAGTAGATTGTTCAACAAGGGACTAAAACAAGCCATAATGACACGAGATATTTAGCCACCCGAGCGATAGCGAGGGAGGCTATAATTCGAGTTGTCATTATGGTAGTTTAGTCTCGCGTTAAACACTCTACTTTTCACTTTGAATGCGAGGAAAAAAACGACGTACAAAATTACTTTTTTACAACGTATGCTCAACGAGCAATGGACACCTGTTCAAAATTCAAATAGCAAAAAAAAATTCCGCTGTCTTTTCTATTCTTTTATATTTTTTTGTAAAGTGACGCTTTAAATGCTTGCATAATTAGCCAACAGATTCTAACTTAAAGACTATGTTAAAACTAATTGGACTATATATGCATCTAAGAATGATAATTGTTCATTCATTAAAATCGGCAAATAAATTAACCTAATTGATCTAACTAAGTTCACACACAAAATATATTGTTAACTGAAACACTTACCCGTGAATAAAGAAACGACATTTTATGTTTATTTTCTATATGCCAATTCTTTGTTAAATTATATCTAATTATACTTTCTATTTACTTTTAAATGCAACTGACATCGCATTATTTTGAATTCACGTCATATTAACTTTCAAACGTAACTGCTCTATCTACCGTACACTCCAGCACTGCTTTGCCGACAGTGCGGATTGCTATTTTATCGACAGAGCAGGGAACTGATTTGCCGACAGCGCTATTAAAAAAAAAACAAATTAAAAAACACCTAAGCTAAAGGAAATCTTTCTTTACATGCAGAATAAAATGAATTCATCTTTAATATTTTATAATTAAATAAATTAATATTCGTAATTATTCATCGTGTTTCACGAAATTATTATTTTTTAAATATTTTTTATACAGTTGTCATTTAGAGGTTATTTTCACGCCCTAAAGGCTTCCACAGACCGAAACGCTGGGCGCTACGGAGCGTCCGCAGCGCGCTTCGGTCTGTGGAAAGCTTTAAAATTGTCTATACCCTGTCACTGAAAATGGCGATAATCCTCCATTCACACAAACCGTGATTGGCAGTTTAGGGGTTTCCATAGTCAATTAAAAAAATTTTACTTTAATCCCTTGAGATCAAAAACGAGCTTTAGTCCCGATATGCAGAGACTAAAGTAACATTTTAAGAGCATGAGAAGTGAAAAATAATGAAAAACTAAGATCATCAGTAAGTATTTGATATTATTTAGATCGTGAATTAAATATAGTAATAAAATAACTAAGCCGTGGTAGCTTTGTCGTTTAGGTTATGGCCTCTTAAACAGAGGGTCGTGGGTTCAAAACCAGGCTCGCACCTCAGTTTCTTGAATTTATGTGCGTAATCAATTAATCATATTTGAAATTTAACATGAGCTTTACGGTGAAGGAAAACATCATGAGAAAACCTACAAAGTGCATACACACTTGCGAAGAAATTCAACAGTGAGTGCGAAATTCCCAATCCACTTTGGGCCCGCGTGAGAACTACGTCCCAAGCCGTCTCATTCTGAGAGGAGGCCTATGCCCTGCAGTGGGACGTATGTAGGCCGCGATGAATAACTTGGTATCTTTATTTCGTAAAAAAGAGAGACTATTCATGACATATTTACTGGTAATGTAAAATGTTGGTCATATCATTATTCCCTGTACGTTAATAAAGCAAATAAGTACATACGTGTTTTTAATTATTTTCATACGTGAGCTTGGCAAAGTCGTTTAACGTAGTAAAATTTAGGACAGAGTTTTTAAATTTGGCCTGCACGTACAAAAAATTACGCTTCGCTACGCAACGCTACCCCTGAAGCTAATGAAATTTTTAATCAAACGTTTATTAGAAACCATGATATAATATTCACCCTAACTAATATTCCACTTTAATCATCAAGTCGTTAACAACTAATTTTCAAACCGTTAGCTACGAGTCTACCTGTATTTACGAAGCAATTTATTAATTACTGAAATTAATTCCAAGCCATACCGTACTCGCACGAGATATTCAATTACTATTCTACTTAGTAATGGTTATTTTCAATGGCTTTTAGGATGCGGTCGGCGCATCAATCATTTTACTCATCTACTTTATGTCAAATACAAAATTTGATACGGATGATAGATGACCGTTTTCACGTCGTTCCGCTGTCGAGCAACCCTCGAATCTAGTGAATTAGTCGACTCTAGAGTTTAATGTCTCGAAAATCATTGCTCAAAGTAAACGCAATTCAGAAAGTCTGCGGCGGCGCATTAACATATAAATCAGCGTTCATAAGTCGCGGAGTTTGCTTTACGAGGGAAAAATAAAATGAACAAACTGCACCCGTTAGCGTCCCCTGGTGGTTTGCTTGGAAACGGACGGACGAATTCAACGTTTGTTTCACCTTACGTAGCAGGCAGGAATGCTTGATTTTACGTTGAGATTTCTCTCATAAGTATCTATGAATTCAAAGTTTTCGATTCAAACAGAAAACTTATACATGTAAAATAAATCACAGACTCATGAAAAGAAAGATATGCTACGGCACATACTTATTGTCGGCCAACCACAGAAATAAAATTTCGTAGATCGAACAACCATTAAATTGATTCCTTGCGGACCATTCGATTGCCATTCCCGAAAACTCCAGTGCTTTATAATTTGCCGGATGGTTTTGGTGCACAGCCAGTGGGTCTGCTAAACGGACAAAACGGTCGATTACATAGCGGGCGCGGCGACCGCTGCACGACCGCGCCGCGCGCTCCCCAGAAAAATGAACCTCTCATGAAATTTAATGTGGAAATGTCTTGAAACGACGCCAAACCCGCAACTGAATTATTTATGATTCGTTATTTTAATGGTGTCCCCGTTCTTTCATTACACCCCTAAGAGTGTTTCTTAATTTCGATCGCACAAATCATGCGTTCCCCGATCCGATTTTGGTAGTTCGCGTAGGTTAGGTTCGTATTGAATTGTGCTGTACTCATATCCGTTTTTATTTTTGTGCGACGTGTTTTGAGTTTAAATTAGGTGCATGGGAGACGACAAAAATAACAATGAAGTCACGTCAGTCTCAGGTGCGCTGTCTTTTTGGTACAAATGTAGGGTTTATAATGTAGTCACGCGGGGGATTCGCACGGGTAACCCCAAATTTATGAAGGTAACGAATAATGTGAAACGAATTCCAGGTGTTTTTACCGGTAGACTCGTAAGTATTTGAATGAGATACGCCTGTAGATAAATCAAATTTACGAAACAGAACTGAACAATTTTTTATCGGTCTCATATTTCTCAAACTTCAAGCAAATAAAACGCAATTTACACAACATTTCGCCGCCAGCTGGATCTAATTTATGATGAAAAAAAAAACATTTTGATATTCCAAAACAGGATTTAAGGGGTGTACTTAGAGTGTGTTATTCAAATAACAAGCCATGACATTAAGCTGTCATCCGCCACGTATCTGACTTAACAAGCTCAAGCGATGATCCTAAAATACCTACGCAAATGCCTGACCTGCGCAATTGATTTCATGCATTATCGCACGTGGCGTAAATCAATCGCCCACGCTGGCGTTCCATCACTAGTGCGCCATTATAAACATGTCGATGGCTGATTTCAGACCGGCTAGCTCCACTGTGCGGGCGTCAAGAGCAATAAAATAAAACAAACTAGACAGCTTTGAGCGTGTGATAGATATCGAGATTTACCGGGAGTCCTAGTAACTTGTCATTCCAATCGTGTTTACTCTAAACATCGTATATTTATGGTATCTTATAAAACAAAAGATAGTAGTTATTTATTACTCATCAATTACTTAAGAAGCTGTTTTAAAACATCTGTTCGGGCACGCGTAAAAGATTTATTTTAATTGCAAACACCTAACCTGTTAAAACGAAATGGCAACAATGTTGGTTAATCAAATTATTGTTCAAACGCCTTCGAAATGAACATTTCGTCAGCTTACAGGCGTTCCCCTAATTTGGAAAGCAGGGGAGATGATACCTTACTTACCTAATAAATTCTGTTAGGTTTGTGGAAATACGCGAGTCAACGCGGCAACAGTAGGACGAAAATGTTATGTAAACAGAGTATCGCCTGGCCCCGGGTCGTTCTACTGAATAAATAACGCTGTAGCAAAGGCAAACTCAAACAAAAGTAAATTTATTCACCAAATACGACGATTAATACACGATCTCCTCGACAGATTTATATTTGTTCGAAGAGTGCGGAATAGGAGTTAAATAGAAATGCCAGTGGCTGGATGTGAGTAAGCCTTGTGTTCGCGTTGTTTCTAATACCATCACTAAAAAAAAACAATCAAGAATAAAAAAGTATGTAAAAATATACCAGCTTAGCTGTCTTGCATGTATATTCGCGTATTATAGTTAGGTAATATGTTTCAGTGCATACACCTGCGAAGGAATTCGAATCCGCACTGGGCTCGCGTGAGAACGACGGCCCAAACCCTCTCATTGTGAGAGGAGGCCTGTGCCCTGCAGTGGGCCGTGTAAAGGGTGGGATGATGATGATGATGAATGCGAATCGCAGTCTCGAGCTTGAGAAGCTTTTGGCAGATTTACGCGCGTATCTACCCAGATTAAGTAGTTTAAAAATGTCCTTTCTGTTAAGGATACATACCTAAGTGGTAATTGATATAATAAGTAATTATTTATAAATATTATAATCCAAAAGTTACTAATCCGTTTTAATTCATCCATATTCAGTATTTTTATTTTCAAATCTCCAAAACAACAGCGCAGGTATCAGCGGAAAATAAAAAATAATCCAAAGCAAATCCCGATTCTCCCCTTATAGAATTCCCATTAAGGGAGCCCTAAAAAATAATTATATTATAAGGCGAGAAGGTGTACGGACGAACAGAGCTCCCCAAGAATATCTCAAGGCTCCACTTCCGGATAGCTCATAATTAAAAAGTATTTCAACTAATCTTTGCGTATAATTAATTTTGTTTTTCCTGGAATTAATTATAGCAAAATGTTTTGTGGAAAACGAACAAAACGATTGCCAATTACGCACTGCCTTACCTTGGTTTTCATCTGTTGTTGCTACGTCACCGATAATAAGGTGAAAACAGGCGAATTACATAATACGATAGGTACAGTCGGCCAAAAATATGGTCTACCCCCCTACGGTCGAAATTCATTTGCACGTCATGATTCAACGAGGTCGATTTTCCCTTGCAATAACATGATGACAGTGACTTAGGGATATTTAGATGTCACAGAAACTTTTGTCAAAAGTCGTAGACCACTTTCTTGGTCGACCGTACCACAAAATTAATATTAAAAAAAAGTCTAAAAACATCGAATAGTATAAATTGGGCACCGCTCAGAATAATGTAGCGGCAAACCGTGTAGTTCAGCGGGACATCGGCATTAGGCGAAATTCACGAAAACGCATATTACCCCTGAACCGATTTAGATGAAATTTAGTATGGAAACAGTTTGATACCGTAGAAAAGACATAGGCTAGTTTTTATCCCGGAAAATTGCAGTTTCCTGCGAGATAGCGATAAACGAATTCTTCACAGACAGAGTCGCGGGCAACAGCGGGCAATTACCATATTTTATTATTTCATGAAAAATGTAGTAAATAATACGTAAATGTCATTGGTATCGTTCGGTTTAGTGACAATAATTAAGGCCCAAAATTATCGTAGCTACTTGTGCCATTATTTACCTATTTATAAATAATTTATTGAATCAGGCGTTGCTTTGCTCACTCGCGACCTTACGATAGCTACGTTTATGTAAAAAAAATCGTGTTCATGCAGTTCCTCCGCGTCCACACTGTATGAGCACACACAAATCACACAAACCCAACTATTACCACCACCAAACTACACTGACTGAGCTGTGTAGTTTAGTGGTGATGGTAGGGGTGAGCAAAGTAATTGTTTCAGTCCATTATTTATACTTTGTCGTACGTAACTTTTGGATATATTGATTATTGGTATTTTCTAACTTCTTCCTTTGAATCAACATGGCGTTCCTGTCACGCTCCGGCAAACTAATTATTCCTGCTACCTTTCCATCAATAATCTCTTTTAAAATATAAGCGTGTTGCCGCCGTAAAGGGAAAATCAACTTTGGGGCGGAAATTGGAGTTCCGCCGCCAGAGGGCGCTAGCACACCGGACACGCTGCCATTACGGACACTTCCAATTCTTTATTTACTTCCCACGTTACACTTTGATATTGAAAGTACGTTAGGGCGATAGCGGCCGGTAGCTTGCCTTATCACTCGGATTATTAATAAATAATAGGGAGGGGTCCCCATATTTACGTCATATCAAGTCATACAGAACATACGCACGCATATTTCAAGCGGTTCCTTAAATTGAATAGTTCGTGCTTCTTTATCGATGGGCAGTTCTTTGACCTATTTGGTAATCTTTTCTTTCATTAGATTAATATAAGTTTAAATGATTATTGTACGCATATTTCTTTACTAATCATTACCACGGACAATGCACAATGGCAGCATCTCATTAAAGTTATGATGCATCATTCGTTTGAGAAATCATCATTATCATCATTACGGCCAATAAACGTTCCACCGCAGGGCACAGGCCTCCACTCAGAATGAGAGGGATTAGGCTGTAGGTCCCACGCGGGACCAGTCATCATTATCATCATCATTTAAGCCGTAGGACGTCCACTGCTGGACATAGGCCTCCCTCATTGATACCCAATCATTACGGTTGGAAGCGATTTGCATCCACCACGAACCTGCGGTCTCTACCAAATCGCCCGTCCATCTATCCGGCCAAAATGTAGTCTGTCCATCTTGCAGGCCCAGTGCGGATTGGGAACTTCACATACACCATTGAATTTGTTCACTGGTTTATGCAGATTTCCTCACGATATTTTCTTTCACCGTAAAGCTCAAGATAAATGTCAAATGTAAATTCGCACATAAATTCCAAAAAATTCAGAGGTGCGAGCCCGGGTTTGATTGAACCTACGACCCTCTGCTTGAGAGACCATAGGTCAAACCACTAGGCTATAGGTAACGCCATCAGAGTTGAGGCCACGCACACAACCACAACTCATGTAATGACAGCGGGATTTTGACGTTGTGTTGACGTTTAACGATAACACAACGTCAAAATCCTGCTGTCATTACATGAGATGTGGTTGTGTGCGTGGCCTCAACTCTGGTGGCGTTACCTGTACCACGGTTTGTTACCACCGCCAGGAATCATGGGCCCCCAAATGTTCAGAGTTAAAAAAATAATTACCAACATACGCTTTGTATATTTACATTTAGAGCCATCGTGCCGGTTCAACGAAACGCGCACCCTTTGGTATTTATTTGTTTTTAACACAATCGTTTCTCACAAAACCCCTAATATAACCGAACTAGAAAATTGAGTTGTTATCGTTGGGCCTAGACAAACAAATTTTTGATGATCTACGACCGACATCTGGTATTATTACTATGTGCTACGAAACATAAAGTAAACTTGAACAGTTAACACGTGTGCGTGAAACGGTTTCATTGAAAACGGTTTATAAATACAAATTATGACTTTAGTTCGAAGCGTTGTGTTTACTATAGACACATGGTGGTTTGTTAATCTGTCTATACGACTCATTCATTATTCGTATTTTTAACCCCCGACGCAAAAACGACCGGCAGGTTTATTGTTTAACGCTTCTGACGCTTGCCTTCGCAATTACTATTTTCTTTCTGTCAAACAGTAGGTATAAGATAGTGACAGAAAGAGATGGTGAAAGCGAAGGCAAGCGTCAGATGCGTTAGAAAGTACGGCCTTGGGTGTTAAGTTATAAGTTTGACGTTTTTTTTTGTTTGAAAGGTGAATTAGTCGGGAGTTATCTATGTTTTATGAAAATCGATCCAAAATGGCCGCCACCACAAAATGGCGAACTAAGTAAGTACATATTTTTCAAAAATATGTGACAGTGTGACTAATTTAAAATAATTAATAATTTAAAATCGAGTTACGCGAAAGCTGTTTTACAATTAATACTAAATTTTAGGAGCTGACTGAGTTAATTAGGAAAACTATCATAATTAAGTAAGATTTTCAAGTTATATAGAGTAAATAAGTTATAGAGAGTATAAAAGTTATAGAGAGTAAATAGTCGATCAAAATGTGTGGGTAGATTACAATAGAGGGATCTTTCTTCAGTCAGATTTCATGCCTGGGGATCGAAGTCCGAATGAAGCGAGAGTAGTAAGTTGTATTATACAGCCGAGTTGGGAAACTTCGTTAGCGCGATGTAGAACGTAGCGATTAACTACTAGATGGCGCTAGAAGTCGCTACAAAATCTTAATCCATACTTCCATACTAATGTGAAAGTGTGTTTGTTTGTTTGTCCTTCTTTCATGTCGAAACTGAGCGACGGATTGCCGTGATTTTTAGAACTGGAGACTAGAGTAACATAGGTTACTTTTTACCGCGGGAAAATATCTTATTCCTACGGGAAAACACGTTTTAATCTAGGTACTTAAGCGGGGGCGAAGCCGCGGGTATCAGCTAGTATTGAATATTTGCTGCATTAATACGGAGTCAACCTTAAATTTCGGTAATGTTTAATACGGAACTCTACACTGCGTGTGGCTACACTTGGCCCGCTTTTTAGACTTCGTACATGTCGCGAATAATTTGCGTATAATTTGCAGTAAGTTAATGCTATGGAATGCGCACTGGCGTTCATTGCGGTATAATAACGCCTTCGAATGGGGGCGGATGTCATAACAATTGGCAAAGGCGCGCCTGCTAGTCGCCTATCTAGATTTTAATTTGGTTTCATTTAGTATTCTGGATTCTCGAAATATTCCTTTTAAATTATTCAGCAACCAAAAACAAAATAAAATTATTTAATTTAATGATATTAGTGAAAGATTATAACTGTCGATTCTTTTTTACTGAAGTTATAAGCTTACAGAAGTCAATTTAGTTTTCTAAACGTATCGTTTTATTGATCACTTATATGAATATACCGCCATGCGCTTTCGTCAGCATCGTAAAACCACCTGGTTTTCAGCGGAACTATATAAATTTTATGAATAGAACAGAATGAACATGTCCTAGTGTGTAATAAATGTTCAATAATTTAGAATTCTATCTGCACAATTTAATAGAATTTCTGATAACTGATATTATTTGTTAGTACTTCATGAGAAAATTAAATTCATAGCTTCCTCGTACGTACTACCGATGCACTCATATACTTACATACATTATTTAGCGCAAATAAATAAAGGCCACAAGAGAGTCCGAAAATAAATACTAGAAAACACTGATAAAAGAGTAACAAAAACCTTTCATACAAAAATGTTGCCGTATTCTTGAATATTTTACGTCCATAATGTAACAGTTATGTGGTGCCCTCATTTAACTTCTACTCTTTATTAACTTCTGCTCTTGTTTCATGCTATTTGCATCGGAATACTAATTAATTTGATAAAACCAAGTTGATAATTATTTTTTAGCGCAAAATATTCGCAATTATGACATTTTAATCTCAAACAAAGCTTGAATTGGTTTCGTCTAGCTACGTTTTCATTTTCAAGTTTCATCTTCTCTACTAACCATGTCTTGTTAATTTTCAATAGTAGGTACATCTTAATAAATACACGCATGCCTCAAGGTCAACACGATCAAATTCCGAATGGAACACTAAACAGGGTTCCGTTAACAGGATTTTAATTGTAGGCTTCCCTGTCTTGTCAATTAAATAAAGCGGCGATTAAGTTTCTGAACATGACTGGCATTAACGAGGATTTGGAAAGTTATTGGATTTTACGGTTCGCTCGTCGAAAACTGATTTTGGTTCTTATACGGCTTCAGATTCGTAATTATGTCGTGCGGGGCTGGCCGCATATCTGATTGTTTTTTATTTTGTTTTCATTCATTTGAAGGTTATACTATGTAAGTATCCTGAAGAAAAATAACCCACTTATTCATGACGCGTAAAAAAATGAAAAGACTATGTCCCAGCGGTAGGACAGATTAGAACTAAGCTGGTTTAGGCTAAGAAAACACAGCTACAATTGAATTTGAATTAAACGTATCATTGCCACTTATTAGGGCCGGCGCTCACTGACGGCATGGCACGGCATGGCATTTTAATACTATCAAGTTATTTTGAATCTTATTTCAATGAGTTTAGAATTCATCTATCTAATACCTTTAAACGAGCAATTCTTGTATATATATAATCAGGATCTCAGAAAGAGCTCCAACGATTTCGATGAAAATTCGTATGTGGGGGTTTTCGGGGATGAAAAATTGATCTAGCTTGGTCTTATCTCTGGGAAAACGCTTGGTACCGAGTTTCAGCCCGAGTGGAGCTCGGTCGCCCAGGTACTGTTACTTTATTGGTTATGCGTTGCGTCAACCCTCGGCACGTCGCAGCTTCGTGGTATCGAAATAAAGTAACATGAATTCTAAACTCATTGAAATAAGATTCAAAATAACTTGATAGTAATAAAATGCCATGCCGTGCCATGCCGTCAGTGAGCGCCGGCCCTTAGAATCAGCTCCCACACATTTGTATTGACTTTTCAATTTGTTTTAACTATAATTACAATCTGTTTAATTAACAAGCTATAGTAATACATAAGGTACCCGAATTTCAAGAGTATGTAACTGATATCATAGATCGCGCTACCTCGCTTAAAATCGATAGAAAAGTCATGTGGCAGAGTCTGCAAGAAAAAAAAAATAGAAACATTGCTATCACAAATTGAAATAGGTGCATTGTTTCTGCCTCGAAGAAATGTTTCAATAATATCAATGACGCAGTATTTAAAAAAAAAACATTAACGTTATGTTGTGTGGAATTTTTGATAATTATTTGAACAATTTTTCAAAATTATCTCTAAAGGCTTGTCGTAGAGATACTAAATATATATAAATTTGAAATCGTAACTTTTCGCTCTAACCGTACGAAAGAAAGCAGATTATTCGATAATCTCACCGGGCGATGCTGGGACACGCGTCTCGGTCCGACCACATTAAAGCCACATTAGCCCTCCGTCTATTATCCACACACTGCACGAGCGAACTTGCTGCATTTTGCAATGTCAATCTGGCTTATAAGTTGACTACAAAATGGGGAAAATACTTTTAGAGAGTTTATGCAAGCGATTTTGGTAGATCAGTTGGTAAAAACCCTTTGTATGATATGACTCTTCGTCTCATGATGTGAAAATTGCGTCAACTAAGTTACACCGTCTTCTTACGCAAGGATCTGAAAGCTTTTGTTGATGAATTTAGTTTTTAAAACAACTTTAATCTGTTTTGAAATGTTCAAGGTTGTTGATAAGCTGATTAAACCTAACAACAGTCAGCCGTAATTCGCAGCGATTCAATTTTAAACTTGCAAACTCCATAGATTTATACACGTCGGACGAAAACAGATTTAGGGCGCACTTGACGGGCGTCAGCGTAACATCCTCGGCACAAAGCTATGAAAGCGGCTTAGCCCAGAGAAAGGGGATTACGCCATAATCTGGAACGGAGCGGTTGACATACGCCTGGGGCGTACTGGCGAGTCGGTTTGCTCTTAGTAAATACGGTTGCACTGTGCGTATTAAACCAGCAACCATTAAAGTAGCAGTACTGAAATGTGGCCGCTATTCAAGAACACAATGCTTAAGTAGACACAGAGGTAGCAGAGATGGCGCGCTGGGATCATTTACAGAATCCAGCATAATAAAATTACTTGATTTCCCAGGAAGAAATGGTAATGAGAACAGAAGTATTATAATTAATCAAGTCGCGGACTGGATGACAATGAATTGCGTTATAATATTTGACACGCCTGACACGTATGAGCTCGTGTGTTCACTCCGAATTTTAGATTCGAACGCAGTCGAGACATCTTGTAATTTGTTGCCTTTTTCTAGTAGTTTTATGGCATCTGTTTTTTGAAAAATACGAAAACTTGTTGCTGTTCGTACCTACTGTTTTGTAGGTAGGTACGTAAGCTACGCTAGCTGAGTCAGCTTGCGCTCGAACCGTAGTTTACTACCTTTTTAGAAAAGGAGATATTTATTTGCACTTTACGTACCTAATGAAACCAAGAAACAAGGCAAGTTAGTATCAGACATATTTTCTATGGGTATTGGACGCGATGATTTTTGATGAACTCCAAATATTTCGAAGATTCGCGGGTGCTGGCTGTCAAATGAAATGGATACGGTGGCACACTTGTACTATTCAGTGAAGATGGTGGGTGGTTACATCCAAATGTGGTGTGTGGTGGTATTTCCAATGTCATCATTAACCATTTAAAACCATTATGTTTATTTTTTTAATTAAATCTTCCTACTCCGCAATCGATTACGCTTTACGGAGTAGCAAAGTAAAAAGTAAGGAAAGGACGGTCATTAATATATACCTCTAGAATGTAACGCCGGAATCAGGAAATTATTAAAAAATAGGTATACTGTATTTGAAAACAAACGGTTTTAGTAAAAATGTGGCGAGTTTATTGACTGCGCGAAAGTGCTTTGTTATGCCGATAACTGTCAAAACGTTACAAGCTTAAGCTCTCACTCTATAAAAAAGCTTCGCTTCGAACATTTCAATAATTTCTTTTCCTTTTAAATGGATCAAAAGGGATTAACTTACCTTATGACATGTTTAAGCTGCGGCTCTCGGCTCTGAAAAGAAATAAGTCGATTAAATATACTTCATGGTTTAAGAAACAGTTCCCATGTATTAAACACATTTTTATGCTTTACACAGCGGACATGGAGTAATGCTGTGTATGAATGGTAATCAAATGAAGTAACCCAGCGGGCGGAAAACCCATTTGAGTAAAATACAATGTCAATAAAAAAATAATAAAAATAACGAGTGAATATAACGTTGACAAAGTGGTACGTGTAAAGTGATTGTTACGTTGAACACGACATGCCCATATAACATAAACAGTGTTTTTAATATAATGGAATGTCAATATTCATAGTAGACACCTAACGTAAAAATTCTTAGATACTTTACCATTCAAACAGCATTTTTTAGCATTTGATAAAATACTATAGTTATTGTCAATGGTTAGCAACCGTATCTAAGTAACTTTACCGTAATTCTATGTACTTACCTACTCTTTGAACGGTAATGAACTATTTTGTGAATTTTATTTATAAATTTGGCTAAAACACAATTTAACAGCGCATAAAGTGTTTTTGGTTCATTATAAAATACTTACTTAAACCAATTTTTAACACATTTCGCGCGATCATAGTACACAATGACATGATCTGAAAATTAGAGACCATAAAATTCCAACAGTCAACTCAAAATTCATTACCGTCTATTTCAATTCATAATGCAAGTATGACCTAGTCCTAGAGCAGTCGTACAGGATGAGTCAGCATCGCGTGTGCGCTTGACCAATGGCCACATCGGTCACTAGCGACCAATTGTCCGATAAGCAGGACAGCGCCCACATGCGGGATTATTGACTGACAATAAATGCCACATAATTCTTAATAAACAAACACCTCTAACCGACGAGTCAATTCGAGTGGCCGTTACAATGGACGCCCGTCTGACGATCAATAAATACCTGTTAGTGCCGGTTCAAATGTATGTTTTATAGATGACATATTGATTGGACGGACCGTTGAGAAGTGCTCAAGATATTGCTTTGTGAAATGTTTTTAATATTTCGAAGCTAAATGGCACTTGAATTTACTGGCGATGACAGAGATTAAAGGGCATGCAACTGAGGGGATGATGCCTCGGGCGACGAAATCGGAATAACACTTCGCTTTGCCGAAATAGGCCAAGACATAGAATAGGAAAACAAAATACGGCTATTCGGTAGTCCCAAAGAAAAATAAAGAGCAAATGTAAATAACTTTCAATAAGGACAAATATTCAAGGGAAAAATAACTAAATTCAAACGTAAACTTTGTGTTTTGCAGAAACAATTCCCACTGGAGATGAATTCGAGCGGTCATCAATATCTAGAACCCAGGTAACTTCTTCAACTTTAAAGAATTGCATTGGTAGTGAAGAACTGTGCAACTTCAATAAATTGTTTGATACTTTTGCAATTTCAAGTTGCTCCTCGGGATCCGTGTCTATGCAAACAAAAACGTAGAAACTTAATTCACCTTGTTTATAAATAAGTCTTCAATCACTGCGGAATACCAGATTTGTATCGGATGTTTCATTATTCATCCGTTCCCTGCTTCCCAGACGACAGTCCATTAGCATTTTAAATTACGTAATGAATTTACTAGGCGATGGGTCGATACGACCATAAACGGAAAAACACGAATCTAATTGCTCGAAAACATACGATGTAGATTTATTGATGCGATTTGCTTACTCGGCCTGCGTTCGGTTCACGGCGCTCGCTGGAAATAACAATTTCAATTTGTATCATAAACTTGCGGTTCTCATGAAGATCCTTCAGTAAAAATTGAAATTTTGCATGTCTTTAGTTTTTGTAAGCAATCCATTGTTGCTGTTACTCGCTTTCGTAACTATCTTGCAGTGGGATATACATAACATTTGAAATTCTTCAATTAGTAAACATTAAATTCATAGTACTTTATCTAGAAATTTAACGTTTTTGATGTCGTTGTTATTGTAATTATCGCCTGATAATAACGTCTGGGCGTAAGAAAAATAAAGACTGCCCGCAGCAATGTTTTTCTTATTGCAATATAGAAGCGCAAGAAAATACTTTTCAGACGCTCTCCCGTTTATTTATATCTGAAAATCCAATCCACTAGGGTATTGCAAGTCGTGATTTTGTTGAAATAACTGCATGAATCTGTAGTAGCATCCACCTGAAGTTTTAAGTCTAGATGTGTATAGAACTTTGGTGTGGCCTAGTAACAGCGTAGTTCCCTTCGGGTTACCTGAATTTTCACCATAAGCCCATATCTCTTATTCGCCCTTTCTTCACTCCCCCGCTTTAAGGTAGTGTCCTGTTTTTTTCAGGGTTGTCTGCCGAAAATTTTTACGCCACGAGACTGTGGTACAGAGTAAGAAATTACATGATAACGATCATAAAATGTAGCCAGTTAGCGCGCTAATCCGCGGTAAAACGCCATCACCTGACCAACGGCATTATAATTACGTCGGTGCCGGATAAAGCCTTTTTAATTTGGTCAAGCGTGCTATGTAAGTCTTTTAAATTTGGTACTTTTGTCGAGCTTCGCCCACGCTGCGCACGAGACGGTAATCGCTCATTTAGATTACGATTATGTGGACGAATATGCATGATGGCGGCCGTTATCGCTCCATTGATTTTAAATGGGATTAACCGACGAGAGAAACTACGATGCGGCCCGTTAGAAACGTCTGCAGGCTGAATTTTGTCTTGTTGCGTAACGTGTTTTTCAGATGAGTATTTTCCAATTGGGTTGACAATTATTTATGAGTCTGGATCTAAGCAAACAAGCTTTTAAGCGGCTGACAATAAAGGTACGTTGTACATACCTATTAAAGTAATGATTTCTGTGGCAGAATATTGAACAAACATTTTTCAGTAAGCTACTTGTCGAGATGAATACCAACTAAATTCGTTTTCCAATTATTTATTAATGAAAGCTTCTAGTTTTATAACATTAATAGTTAATCGGTTGAAGTTTTATTGGCCTGCTCACCGAGCAAAGTAACTTCTGACATTTTAATAACCACTCAAAGTAATTTAGTCACTGCTTATCTGACACCGTTACTTACGGTAACCAAGAGCTTATTAAATAACAGTAAGTCGTGAGTTCATTTCGGAGGATTGAATATAATTGTTCATCGTCATTTATCTTAACAGGGCTACGTCAGAAGAAGGCACGAAGGACAAAGGGCGGTACATGTGAACACAGCTCGGGGGCACCGACAATAGACCCGAAGGCCTAACAAAAAGACTTCTAAAATTTCATCGTGTTTCGTAGCAAGAGATCGGGTAATGAATCGACTCCATTAACTGGGAATGAACGGCTTAATTGCCATCGAGATGCTTGTTGTTCCTGGCTTACGGGCCAGGATACGTCACTTTTACTTCATTTGATAATGGTTGAACGTATTTCCGGAGAAGACTTAATTTATTTTTTAAATATTTACTTTTCACTTGTCATGCTCATAAAGTTCATATCGTTCGCTACATAAAATAACTTTTCACTTTCTAATACTACCTAAAAAGTGAAATGTCCGGCGGTAACATCCAAGTTTAAGTTTTAATTTAGTTTCTTTATTTTTTTAACAATCCCATCTGTATTATAACTACGAGTACGTTGTAAAATATAACAGGGTTCCGATTTAAGTCAAGTAAAATAAACGTCCCTATGCTCGACAGTGACCCAATACGTGGCACCTTCGATCTTATGTCATAGTAAGAGAGGTGACAGATAGGTGTCATCTACTGGGAGTTGAGGTGTCGAGCATTGGTACGTTTACCTTATAACCTTTCATGCATTTTTTGTATACTTTGTTTACTATTTCTTCATCTTTTTCTCTCCTTCAGCGCCTTGCCCTTGTCACCTAATGCTGCGCGTAGGTCTCCAGCAAAGCACGCCTTTTCTCTCGGTCTCAGTCGGAATCTACTGTTTAACTGTTTTTAATTTAATGCAATAAACACAAAAATGACCTAACACATTGCAGTAAAGCAAAAAGACTCTGAAGTTAGATCCCAACGTGTTAAATGAATTATGTAGCTGGAGCCGGTCTTCGACAAAATTATTCATAAATTTCAGTAATATACAACACTTGCGTTATATACTCAAAAAACTACTTTTGGATGATTCAATTAGTTTATATTTCTAATTCCACACACCGGACTTGAGCACGACGATAGGTATATTACTAAAATTACTTCGAAATTTCCGCCACATTGCAGCAGCCGTGGGCAACAAGTAGATTGAAGTGTAGGGCATCACGTTCGTTTAACCACCTGAGGTTTTTTGAACTACCTGCAGTTGATCTTGTTTACGCGCTCTGACGCTCATTATCGCAGTGATCGCATTCACCCTCTCTTTCTACCATCATCCTAAGCCACGTGGCAGAAAGAAATAGTAAAAAGGATTGCGATTCCAATAAGGTCTCTGGTTACTCTGACACTCAACACTCTCTAAATCCAAAGATTTTTCGATGCCCACAAATGCTTAGCTCCGGATTCCAAAAGACGATCAATTCATTTTGTTGCGCCATTTGCCAACTGAAAACATCAAAAAGTCTAACCCTTGCATTAATGGTAACGCACCTTAATTGCGTGCGGCTCAAAGGTTACAGTAACGCAATTATTTAGGGGCCCGATGCAATACATCAGCGCTGCGTGACACACAGCCGTAACGTCACCTACTTTATTTCAATTATTTCCTCGAATAAAGCCCAGAAGGCTAAACACTTTTACGTGCCGGGTTAAGAAGTTCAGGTCTGGCGCCGGTGATCTCGGGATTAAGGTACGAATTTGTTTTTATTTTGTATCAGAATCTGTTCCAGGGTGTTGAATAAAACAATAGAGGTTAAAAAGGAGTAGCGCTTTTTAAATTACGACTTATTGTATAGGTATAGCTTGATTGTTAGATAATCGATATTTAACAGCAGTAATCCTGCTTGCGTTTCGTACGGTCAGTGAGAGAGCCGGGGGCCCAATACCTCACCCCTTCCCTCTCCCCCTTCCCCTATTTCCTCTCCTTTAGGGCCGACAACGCACTGGCATCGTGTAAAGCGCTGCGGGTGTCTATGGACAGTGGTGTTCATTTAACATCAGGTGACCCACTTGTTCGTTTGTCTAGCCTATCTAACATAAAAAAAAAAAAAAAAAAAAAAAAAAAAAAAAAAAAAAAAAATTTGAAATTTAACGCTATTTTTTTTATATTCTAGATATATTAGCAATTTCGACAGACACTGCAGTTGGCTTGACATTATCGCCGTGTGTTTTGATGTTCTAGAAAATTCTCACATGCAGCAAAGGCTCTAAACAAATACATTATGTCTTAATGAAATCGCTGGTTGTTCTTAGTGGTGGTAAAGACAAATTTTATATAGAATTCTTATTATATTAAGCTAAAAGTGTGAAATGAATGATCAAAGTCAAAAGAGATCTAGGTATACTATTGCTGCGAGATATGTGATCAATTTTCCTCTGATGTCGGTTTGACAGGCTCCAACGAAGTAACTCGTCAATTGTAGTAAAACACTAAATAAACCAGCAAATGGGGCTGGTCGTTGATCCGATAAGTAGTATTTTTATTAGTTAAAAAGTCGTTTATATTCGTGCTCGGCTTATATTCATCAATTCGAATTCTTTATGCCAGGTAATAAAAGCAGACTCATTCAATTCCAACGTGTTCTTACAGCAACTTTCTCATATACGACGAAATATAAAGCTACTTTAATCTCGGCGTATTGCGTGACACGAAAGTAAATGTTTCCCGTTTTATTTCAATTATTCTCGTCCACAATCTCAAGTAGCAAACTCAAATTGTCATGGGTACGAGAGCACGGTTGTAGCTATTTAAAGCTGTACCTAATACACAACACTAAGACACAACACAAACATTTTGCAGATTTTCATTCCCCGTTTTAATTCACTGTTATTACTCTACGCTCCATCTAACTGATTGATTAGAAACAGTCAGGTGTAATTTCTAAGTATGTTAACTCATAGAACACACATTGTAAACAATCTGAACTTCTAGTTCGGCGTAAGAATAGTTAAAAGAAATTTGCAGATTCTGTCAGAGCTTCTGCCCCTATCGAGATTAGCCAAGGTACGAGGTAGACAAGCTAACAAACATTCTCTGTTACCAAACGGAAGTAAGTTGGTTGAGCTTTAAGATAAGCTACCTTGTCTCAGTAAATTATGTAGATTTAACGACAAAATAAAACCACGAAATAACAAGGAAAAGTTCTTATACCATTCTCTTCGAAATATGGAGCACTTAATTGTACCAAAAAGAAATACCAAAAAGTGGATTACTAAATTAATAAGGCCGTTGGATAGGTAAGTACAGCCAATATACATAATACAGTGACCTCATTTTACGTTCCCCTCCGAGTGCGGATTCAGAACGAGCCAATAATAAAGTCTGAGCCACTCCAACATCGATGGCTCTTCAACCTTTGAGCTGCTTCTCCTGCGAAGACAGAATGAAAAGCGAATTACTCTTATTTCTCACTACAATAAGCTCGAATTGAAGCACATTCAAAAACCACCCTCGGCCTGGCCGTCTTTGTTACAAGAAAAAACAAACAGGGAATTTCTGAAATCACCTTTGTTCATTTAGCCTTTGAAGTACAAATCAGATACGCACGCAATTTGTAAAGCTCGGACTTCGCTGTATGATAAGACTGTTTCACGTCAATATTGGATTCTCAGAACTGCTATATTAAATCAGTGAAGTATCCCACGTAAATGAAAGTATCCTAATGATTTACTGAAGCATTTTCATGGAAGAAAAAACAAACAGGGAATTTCTGAAATCACCTTTGTTCATTTAGCCTTTGAAGTACAAATCAGATACGCACGCAATTTGTAAAGCTCGGACTTCGCTGTATGATAAGACTGTTTCACGTCAATATTGGATTCTCAGAACTGCTATATTAAATCAGTGAAGTATCCCACGTAAATGAAAGTATCCTAATGATTTACTGAAGCATTTTCTTGCGCACATTTGGCCGTCTAGTCTCTTGATCTTTTATTCCTAACGATACCTATTACTACCCATTATACGCATGACGTAATGTCGTTGTAGACAATAAGAGCTGCAAATATCAGTCGAATTTTGTATATCGTATTCTTTATTTTCTATAATTTCTTATGAATTACGTATAGGTATTCCCCAAGCAATCGGTTCTCCGCAAAAATGTTTATTCAATTTGTCTCCCACCTCACGTTCAGTAATGTTTAAAGAGATACGCGTAGCTACGGTTTCATGCATAATTTCTATTGACATATACATACTTGGAATTTTACATAAAGGCCAATGTCAAGTAAAATGTTTGAGTTTTCTCGTTTCGTTTTTATATTTAAGATACTTTAGCCGTATTATTACTTAAATACTTACTAAGTAAATAAGATATAAACGTTGTTTGTAAGTGTACACCGACGCTTTGATTAAAATTAATACAAATTAAAAAACAATTCACATAGCCAAGATGATTACGTTTAAGATTTGTTTTTATTAAAAAGTTCTTTGTAATAAATTACTTTCTGTTTTCTTATAATGGTAAATCATTTATCTTATTAAAAAGTTCTTTTCCTTGCCCTGCCTAAAATAAAATTATGATTTGTTTTCCCTGGAGCTGTGAAGGGTTACTGGGATGTATCTAAATCAGGCGAGATGGCTCAACTCAACACTTTACACCGACGGGCATATTATACTCTGCCGAAAAAACGTTGTTTACTAGTCTACTGTACTACAATTGATACTTTATTGAACTAGCCTTTACCCACGGCTTCGGTCGCGTAAACCATTAGATCTTCTAGTCGAAATGAAATTTCGCGTTTTTACTTATTTCCGTGAGAATTTCTATAACTTACATCGTGGTCTTCAACAACGTTGTATTAAGAACATCCTTACAAAATTCTATGACTCTAGACTTAGTGGTTAATATTATCGGAATTTACACGTATTCCCGTGGGAATATCGGGATAAAGAGTAGCCTATATGATATAATACCAGCCGTTTTAGCGTGAAGAAGTAATAACGCACACACGGACGCACACAAACTCGTTACCGACGTAAATGTACCCATATCTTAGTTACTTGGTGCGAGTCAGACAGTAGCTCACCATAATTCGTTTCATTCGAACACACCATAATTCGTTTTCACAAACTACTCGCCTCCCCACCCCATCTCGCCACTTGCACGTCACATACATTGTGTGGCCAATCAAGCTTCAACGGCAGTAGCTGCCCACTGTCGGGGTGACAACTCGCACTATCAGTTCGACCTTGTCGTAAGATTTACTGTTTTTTTTAGACGCAATGAGAAACTTTATCCATTTGGTACGTTGTGTTAAAAGGCTCGAGTCTTCTAAGATTTCAGCAGGCTATAGCACAAAAATAAAACTGGTGTGCTTATTAGGCTTTACAGTCAGACAGACTTTGCGGCTGAGCCAGTATTTAGAAAGATTGTGAGCTCTGCGACTGTATTATGTAACTAATGACAAAAAATCTTACCATATTTCTCACGGCGCATTTTTCTTGCCAATGATGTTCGGTAAAAGAGCCATTTGCGGCCTACTTGCACAAATAAAAGACATTTGGGTTTATACTTATTTGATTTAATAAGGTGCATTATAAATGAATTATGTATATTTTTTATCTGACTGCCCAAAAATAAATGTTAGGTTCACAAAATAGCCGTAATGGTCTCTTTTTTAACGTGCTTGTAATTTCTATGGCTGGCAGTTGCTAAAAGTATAAGATGTGCATAGTTGTAAACAAACCTAATTTACCAAATTAGGAAGTTTTCAAAATTTGTAGAACAAAATGCATGTTCGATGGAATCAGAATAAAGTTAGCTAATAAAGGTAAATAATATTTATATCTGACAAATCTAAACTCTTAAAGACAATGGGTTTGTTTTTTTTGTTTGTAATGGATAAGCTCAAAAACTACTACTTAAACCAATTTACAAATAATTTCGCCTACAGGACGCTATTTTATTAGCGATTAACAAAACGCAAATTTTTATCCCGTAAAAGTAAAAACTTACTTCGGCACGCAGACAAAGTTGCGAAAAACAGCTTGTACGTGTATAAATAGATGATTCTAGAAAGTATACAGAACACCGTGTGCACTAATATGCAAAATTGGTACTTGATCGAAGACTTCATCTCAACGAGTCTTGAGAGGGCCTATATCCAGTGTAAAAACTTAAAAGGGAAGTCTTCAATTTTTCTTTGTCAGCTGTACTACTGTCTGCAATTTGATATAGCCAACTAGGCTTTTGTTCATTGGTACATAGTACTACTAAGTACTTTCTGAATCTTAACAACATGAACCGTAGGAAAGAAAAGGCTATACTTACATAATAGTTATTGAATGTTGGGATGTCGGGAAGCGACGGGAAGACAGGAAATAACTCAACTGCTTAGCTGAACGGTTTTATTAAAACTCAATCATCTAGATCGATCTAAACTTATAACTACCCTCTATTGACAAATATGCATACCCTACGCTACACACCTCCACCCTTATTCTACATAGTACTTATCAACTCTTAAAGTAATTAACAAAGCTAGTCTTAAAACTTAACAACTTATGTACGTCTACTTAATTAGACTTTATTTAATTTTTATACAGTGCATGAAAGTAAAAAGTAATCGCACATTTATTACGTTTACAATTTGTAACGTGCGGGGTTCTCGGTACGGCATTTACGTAACGGTCTAACCTGAGGCGGCAAGGGAGGCAAAGCTGGTGAAGCCCGCGGGGCAGGCCCGGCTATTCCCGGGTCCTCGCTACCACTCTCATCTAGCCCTGTCCCGCTTCCCGACGCGGTCACTGGGCTCGAAACCCCGCGGGTTGTCTCAGGAGGACGGGGTCCAGGTGGGCTCTCGGGCTGTAATTGATCCGACTGTACCTGCCCCACGGAATCATCCGAAGAAGAGTTTCGATCTGACTGTTTAGTTGGACAAACTAGAGAACTTCTATGCCGCCGCCTTAGCTGGTCGATGTGTCTATGCGAAGATCTTCCTAAATCGTCCACAATTGTATAGTTCCTATTACCTAACCGCTGCGCGACTTCTCCCGGCAACCACTTGTGATCTCCGCGATACTGCCGTACCCACACTTCCTCTCCGGTTTTTAATGCTACTCCCGAATCACTAATACGGTCCCCTTGACGTTTCTGAGCCTCAAGTACTTTGTTTGAACAATCAGGTCGAAAAACGTCTAATCTCGTACGCATTTGCCTGCCTAGCATGAGCGACGCGGGGCTTGCCCCCGTAGTGCTGTGCTCAGTGTTACGATAATAAAGCAAAAATGTAGAAATGGCCAATCCTATTTTTTTACCCTCTCTGACAGCTTTTTTTATCACTCGTTTAATTATACGGACCCCATTTTCTGCGGCCCCATTTGACGCAGGATGATAAGGCGCTGCGAAAGTATGTTCAATACCTAATTTAGAAAGGAACGTCGAAAATTCATCACTAGTAAATGGGGGTCCGTTATCCGAAACTAATTGCCTGGGCAAACCCCACCGAGCGAATGTTTCACTTAACTTATCCATCGTATGAAGAGCCGCTGTGCTAGGCACTTCAAACACCTCTAGCCATTTCGTCCTAGCATCGATAAGTATCAAATAAATTTTACCAAAGATCGGCCCTAAAAAGTCCACGTGTATTCGTGAAAATGGTTTTTCCGGCCAGAGCCACGCGCGCGGCGGCTGCTTGGGCGGTGCATCCGCCTCGGCGGCGCACACGGCACAGGCGCGGCACAGCGCTTCCACCGCCTCGTCTAGTCCCGGCCACCACACGTAACTCCTCGCCAACGCCTTTGTCTTTACAATACCCATGTGGCCACCGTGTAACTCGTCTAATACTTTTTTCCGACAGCCCTCAGGTACGACAATCCTATGGCCCCACATCACGCATCCTAATTCATCGTATAACTCGTCTTTACGATTGAAATAGGGTTGCAATGTTTTAATATCATTTTCGGTCGGCCAGCCGTCTCGAACGTAAGCTAGAATTCTACTTATAATTGGATCTCGCGCGGTAACTTTCTTAACCGTATTATAATCCAATGACATGGCATCCTGGGCAAAGTGCAAATACGTCTGCTCCGGTATCGCCGGCGCTCGTGCGGTGACCGGCAACGGCAGCCGCGACAGCCCGTCAGCCCCGTTGAGCTTCGTATTAACGTACTCGATGTCGTACGAATACGCCGACATCTTAATGGCCCAACGCTGGAGGCGGCTGGCCGCCATTGCAGGTACGCCGTGCTTAGGCCCAAAAATACTAACCAGGGGCTTGTGGTCGGTACGCAAGATAAATCGTCTACCGTACAAATACTGATGTAATTTTTCAAAACAAAATATGATAGCTAGCGCCTCCTTATCTATTTGCGAATAATTTGTTTCTGCTCCTGTAAGGGAGCGTGATACATACGCGACAGGGCGCTCCCCGCCGCCCGCGCCCGGCTGGCTCAGCACCCCTGCCACCCCCTTCGACGACGCGTCCGTCGTAAGGGTTAATGGTTTGCTAGGATCATAATGCACTAATACATCCGCGCTTATCAACACATTTTTTATTGCCTTAAAAGATTTCTCGCAACTCGAATCCCAATGCCATATTTTACTTTTTTTTAACAGTTGGTATAAGGGTGCTAATATTGTGCTAATATTTTTCACAAATTTTGCATAAAAGTTAACTAAGCCTAAAAACGACCTTAGTTCGTTTATATTGGCCGGGCGGGGAATTTTAACTATAGCTTCTATTTTCGAAGGGTCTACTTTAAGGCCGTCCTTTGAAATAATATGACCTAAGTACTTAACTTCGTCTACTAAGAACGAGCACTTGCCCTTCTTTAGCTTGAGCCCGTAACTCCGAAACCGACTAAATAATTGTTCTAAGATTAACAAATGCTCCTTAACACTGTCAGTGGCCACTATTACGTCATCCAAAAATACTTCGACTTTAGGGATGTCACTAAGAATGTTCGACATTATACGTTGGAAAATACCAGGACTTGACGCAAGACCAAATACTAATCGATTATACATAAATAATCCTCTATGTGTATTGATAACCGTAAACTTTTTCGAGTCGTCCAATTCGATTTGATTATAGGCCTGGGAGAGATCTATCTTCGAAAATACTTTAGCTCCGTTGAGACCGACTAGCAAATCTTCTATTCTAGGCAGCGGATATCTATCGACCAGCAAGGCAGGGTTTAATGTAATTTTATAGTCAGCGCAGATACGAAGACCCCCGTCAGACTTCCTTACCGGTACCAATGGAGTTGCCCAGTCCGATGTATCTACGGGTTCAATGACCCCCTCCTTCAACATGTCGTCCAGCTGAGAGTCCACCTGGCCCCTTATGGAGTAGGGCAGGGGCCGCGCTCGACAGAACACCGGGACTGCGCCCTCGCGCACCCGCAACGTCGCCTTGCCGCCCGTAAACCGCCCCAGACCGCCGTTAAACAGCTCCTTATGCCTGTCAACCAACACAGATAATTCATTAATGTCTACACTGACCTTATGAGACTCTAAACTCGGTTTTGGTACTTCCGGCACATTAATCCCTAACTCTGAGAGCCAATGACGTCCTAGTAAAGATGTGGATCCCCCTTCGATCACAAATAACTCTAACTGTTTCGTCGTCTCTCCAAACGTTACTTTTGGCCGAATAATACCTACTGGTTTGACTTTAGTGCCATCATAAAATTTCAACACAACCTCACAATTTTCTATTGGTCTAGACGAAAAATATGTTAAGTATGTCCTTCTACTTATACACGACACTGCTGATCCTGTATCCACTTCCATTTTCAAAAGGACACCGTCTACCGACAAAGACATGCTCACCGGCCTATAGTCTCTCAAGCACAGATGGTGGAGGTCCTCCTCCAGCTCGTAGTCGCTCGCCTCCGCGTCCTCCGGCGCGCTCCCGGGCGCCGCCGCCCCGACGTGGTGAATGTCGCGACCCCCTCTGCTTCTAACTGCGCCATCCGCGCGTTCCGGGCACACCCGTTTGAGATGCCCCTTGTTTCCGCATAGCCGGCACACGAAGTTCTTAAAACGGCAGGTTCCCCCAGCGTGATCCCCCGCTCCGCACACCATACACGATGCCGCAACGGCCGCTTGTGGCCTCGCCGAGTGCCGCGCCCACGCGCCCCTGGCCCCAGGCCCCGGTCGGGCCGCGCGCGCCGCCGCCGGCCGCGCCCGCAGCGCGTGCACCGCAGCCGACCCGCTCGCGCCGCTCGCCCCGCCCGCGCCGGCCGTGCCGCCGTGCGTCAGCTCCACCGCCGCCGCATCCCGCTCGGCAGCCTCCAAAGCGCTAGCGAGTTTGACCGCCCCCTCATAAGTCAACTCGTCCTCCGCGAACAAACGCTGCCTTATTACATCACTTTTAATGCCGCACACGAATTGGTCCCGGAGGTTAACTTCCAACGCCGACGCAAACTCGCAGTACTTAGACATCTGTTTAAGTCCCGTCATATATTGCGAGATATTTTCTTCCGTGCCTTGCCTTCTTTGACGGAAGCGATATCGCTCCGCCATTTCCGATCGCTTTGGCTGCAGGTGTTTACGCAGCACATCAATCACGTACTTGTATTGTAAATCCGCTGGCTTCTTCGGGCTCGTTAAATTGCTTAACAACTCATAAGTCGCCTCCCCGATGACGGCTATCAAAGTCGGAAGCCACATTTCCTCCTTGATACTATTAACCTTGAAATACATTTCTAAGCGTTCTACGTACAATGTCCAATTTCCGTCCGACACACAAAATTCCGAAATTTTTCCAATCGACATTGTTCCACACACTGTGACGCACACTGTCCGTAAAATGAATCCCAAATCCTCGTTTGCCACTGGGATGTCGGGAAGCGACGGGAAGACAGGAAATAACTCAACTGCTTAGCTGAACGGTTTTATTAAAACTCAATCATCTAGATCGATCTAAACTTATAACTACCCTCTATTGACAAATATGCATACCCTACGCTACAAATGTGTCAGGATTTACTTCAAAATGGCCGTTGACGTTTTTATTAGTTTTTTTATACAATTTAGGCTTGCATTTGACCATAATCTCGCCTGATGGGAAGCGAAGATGAGGTCTAAGAGCACCTGCCTAGTAAATGATCACTCACCCTAGATTGTATTGTTCAGGAAATACAGTATGCTGTATTAGTGTTCTGGGGGAATTATACTATCTCCAATGTGCCTATCTGAAACGTCAAAATAATAAGTATAATTTAAAAGAAAAGTAAAAAAAAGTATGGTATAAAGTATGGTTCTAAATTGTAGATTCTAGGATTGTATATTGATAAGTAAGTTTTCTGGTTTAATATCAAGCCAGACTTTAAGTAAAATTTTTATTTTTATTTTAACGACCGCTTTAGCCTAGTTGGTAGTAACCCTGCCTACGAAGCAAGAGGTCCTGGGTTCGAATCCTGGTAAGGGCATTTATTTGTGTGATGAGCACGAATATTTGTTCCTGAGTTATGGATGTTTTCTATGTATTTAAGAATTTATTTATCTATATAAGTATGTTTATCGTCGTCTAGTATCCATAATACAAGCTTTGCTTAGTTTGGGACTAGGTCGATTTGTGTAAGATTGTCCCCGAATATTTTTTTTTTTTTAATTTGATATATTTAGTAATCCAAATAATTTAAATATCATTTATTATATAATTTTTCTAGTTCTTTCATAATTTATAGGTCACTGTCTTAATGTGATCTTGGCTACCTACTGGGTATGCGTTTATTTTGACATTAACGACCTATTCTGTTATACTTACATAGGTCTTTCTCATATCATATCAATCTGTTGCATAGTTATTTCCATCACAGAATCATTTTTAATTATTGTGACATTGGAAGACTATCTCCAATATTATTTTTTTTTTTTTTACGGTGGAAGCATTCTACACTTCCACTAAACGTAGATATAGTTAAGATGTAGGTATAGTTTTAGTTTTTTTAACTAAGGGACCCAATACATCCCTGTATTGTTTTTTTTTATATACTTAATTATTATTATTTTTTTTACTTAATTCTATATTTGTATGGATTTTTTAGTTTGTAATTTTTAAGAGTTTGTAATTTATTATATTGTAATTTGAAAAGATGACTTCCTGCCAAGTTTCTTGCGGCGCATTCTTCTTGGCAATGATGGTCCTTACGAAAGCGCTGGTAGTTTTTAAAAAAAGTGGCATGTAAAAGAGCCCTTTGCGGCCTACTTGCAGAATAAACGTTTTGATTTTTGATTTTTTGAATCACTGTTAAAACACGAGAGTTGGTAAACTAAAACTCTAATTACCAACCCGTTGGCTTTTCTATACTTCAGAAAAGTTTTAATTTTCAGGCTTGATTGGCTATCTTGTTTCTAATTGCACCATTCGAGCGCTCAGTGCACTATTTAAATATTTAAATAACCGTAATTTACGAATTGAGGCAAAACTGTAGCGCGGCATGATTATTCCGACGCGCTTTGAAACTACCCTCGCGCTAAGTTCGTGCTCTTGCTTTCACTGTAATTTCTAGTCACGTGATGGTAAGGGAGAGGAGATTTGTATGATTTGTTGTCGACTAGTTTTAATCTGAATAGGGTTAGCTCGTTACATGGGATGGACTTTGCGATATGAACAAAGGTTCCTGCCCGCGACGACTCAGTGCACAGCGTAATTATGATCTACACAACGTTAAAGTTAGATTGAAAGCAGATTACGTTTGATTAACTACCCACCGTGTTAGTTTTGGTGATACCAAATGGAGGTTTGTTCTTATGCTAATGGCTGTAATATTAGGTATTACAAACGCGTTTTAATGATATTTTGTAAAGTCATTGCGCAGCCGTGACCGTAACGAGATTTTGAATTACGAGTTTTTTGATACATATCTCGGAATTTGAAAAATATAAATGTTTTTGTGGCTTATAGTTGTATTATGAACTAAGTTAAGCACTTAAAAGCTACATAACTATTATACCACTTGGTTTCTAGTCGTACATTATTAGCAGAATAATTTCTATTGTTATCTGTTGATATTGTACAATGTTGAATGGTGTTGACTTTAAGTAAAGTATATTTAAGCATCCTCAATTTATTTCAAAAATATTAAAAAACATCGTTAAATAGATTAAGACAAGATTAAAACATCTTGATCCTTTCAAGCCTTTGAAATACAAACGGAATCGTCCAGTATCTGTGCCCGTAAATCTCTGATAATAGATACCTAGACGTTAAATCAGTTTTCGTGGAGAATTCAAGGGACAGGGTATCAACGGAAAGTCGTTGCCTTCTTAGCTGTATTTTGCTTAAACATATTCGTTTAGCCTCTGGCGTTAGGGGGTAATGATTAATGAAGCACCCTGTATCTTGGGTGCTGGCAACGTCTGCCCCTTTTTCGTACATAAATAAGACTTTAGGGGATTTTGTAAAACTATTTTTGAGCTAAGGAATTTACTAACTACGTGCTTAACTAAATAAAATGTAGTAAAAATGTGTCTCTATTTACTTTAAGTTTGCTAACGAGAGTTTTATTTAAAACTGTGTATTTTTATTTTACTTAACTGGATTAGGTTTGCGTTAAGCCGTGTTTAAAACATAATAATGGGGTTCTGAATGGTTTATCTTCTTCAGTCGCTAATGTAAACTTGTAGGTAACATGCTATTGTTTTTCGGAAACTTTGGAATACATAACCATTGAGAAAATATTTCTCTTAAAAATGCTTTTAGACTACAATTAGTAAACTGTCAGTCAATAGAAATTGCAAACAATGTAAACAAGCCTTGTATTTTAAATGTCTTTAATTTCCATTTTCCCTCATCAAATACTGCTAAATCCGTGTGTTATTTAATCAATACTTACCACAACACTATCCTAAACCATTAAAACAATAAACAAGTGCTAGAATATGGATGGATATTTCATTAAATGGTTTATTTACATTGTTCGCAATTTCAATTGACAGCGATTTTACATCGCACACTCTTTGGGCTCTAAAAACGCTTTACAAAAAACCATAATTGGTAGAATGAATGTGTAAATACATAATCTACGTTTTCAGTAATCAACAATGTACAGGATCTAAATGTGAATGTAAATTATTGAGTAAAACAGTATTTTAACATTATTAATAGAACCATAAACAAAAGTATGCAGAAATTTACAAGTGCGGAGTTATTTCGCGACTTAGCCCGGAATCCGACGCGCCGTATCCATATATTTATATCGCGTGTATTCAAAGCATAAGCATTTGTTACCCAAATGCTTTCCTCGGTGGCTGTCACCCTGCAAATTGAATACAATTTGTCATGCTTATTTGCGTCTAGGTAAGACTGATAACTAAGTGACTGTTGACACCGGTATTTACGTTATTTTTATGACAGCAAAAAACTAGTGTTTTATCAGATTCTCGATCTGAACCTCGGGATCCCCTCCTCCTCTCCTCTTCTGTTCTTCTGGATCTGTATCTTGTCACATTTGAGATAAATAGAGGTTGTACTCTAATAATAGGTACTCAAAAGAATACTGACCAATCACTTTAATTTTGTTTACTATTAATGCATATCACAACTACTGACTTAAGTTGTATTGTAGATCGTGCTCCGCGTAATTTTAAGTATATCTAGTACATATAATGAACTTGAGGTTGTTGGTGATAATTAAATTTGTATAACATGTTGATTGTGGAAGGAGGTGGTTTTTGTATGCAGACATGTGTGTGTGTGTGTGTCGCGCAGACATTAGCTGTCTTGCACATGTGATACCCACATTATATTAAGATAGAACATATTTTGAAGTAAAAAAACTGCAATATGTACGTTTTTAAGTACAAATTCTATAAACTTGACCTCATTTTATTTGCATTGTTCTTCAATCTGGAAAATGGAGTTGATACGGGAACATCACAGTCACCATTGAATTACTTCGCGGGTATGTTCGGTTACCCATACTAATACTAAAACGAGATAAAACTGTGAGTTTCATTGATTTCGATATATGTAGGTACTTACTTAAATGCTTTGTAATGGTTTTTATAGTCCTGAGTCAACTTTTCAACTAGAGTATTCTTTGCGAAACACTGTTTTTTTATGTACAATATCTCATACAAAAAGTAGTAATTTATGTTGTCGTCTCCAAATTTATTCCACGCCAAACGTCAGCCCCTAAAACTCGTATAAATACGGTTCTCCGAGAAAAATGTTCTGATACAACATTACCTATGATGAGTTGGAACTTTCAGAACATATTTTCGTGAAAGTGAACATTTGGCTCCTGTTATGGTTTGTCTTTTGCTCTTGGAAAGAGAATTACTATTCTTCGAAATTATAAGTGACAGGCAAAAACGATTAGCAAAGATGTGCACCAATAAACACTAAAAAGAACAAAAAATTTTCAAGCAATTTTATTTTTAAAGCACTTCGAATATTTTAAGAGTCAATTTGAACGAGATGTGCACTAAAATACTCATTAAAAAATAAATGTTTTAACATCTTCAATTGCGAAAATGAGGACGTTGATCTCTTTGCTTAGACTTTTGGAATATCAAATTATACTTTAAATAACTTTTAAATTGTCTTAAAGTTATTTTAGTAGATATTTTTTTTCATATGTGTCTGCTACAAGATTAGGTATATCTTATTCGTTAGAAACTGAAATTGCTTTTTTAAATAAATAATTACTGAACTTTAACTTAATTGAGCGAAAGAGTTTTATGTAACTGTAGCATTCGACAATAAGAAGTCATTAGACACTATAGGGTGCTGGTAAATGGACCATTAAACGAACCTATAAATTACACTTAATCATGACTAATTGAAGTGACATAAAGGGAAGCACACACATCGATTGACTAGCTGCGCGGCCCGGGTGGTCTCATAAACGCCACTTGGGCTTTTACATTGTCAGATAATGAGCCGACTAAAGGTTACCAAATAAAAATTAAGATAATAGTGATGGAACGAATGCGGAGTACATCGTAAAAACTCAATTTTATCGAGCTTAACATTAATGCTGTCCAATAAAACTCCAAGATAAAGAGACGTTCCAGTCATTAAAATGGCAGTCCCTTATGGTTTATCCACCTACATTAACATTCAATAACCAATGCGACCACGAGATCTAATAGAATCGCGCCAGAGCAGTTCAGTAGATTATACAAAAGGTATCCCATTTTAGTAAAACCCTTCATTAAACTTATCAGCGTCGGATCTCAGCCCGAATCCGTGTAACGTAATCGATGTCGAAACGAGGAGCCGCGAAGGACAAAGTGCGGTCACAAATTAACATATAAATTTGGGATTATTTTAATTTAAAACACGCATTTGGAAAGTGTATTAGCATATACACGAGCCCATGACAGTTTCTTTGCCGCAGTTGGTTAATGTGACAGTTCAGTGAATTAATGCAATTTGAGTATTGTGGTAATACGAGCGACACTGCACCCCCGGCTCGCGCACCGAATAAATAGCCCGGTAAGCCGAAGTGACCACTCAATAAAATGAACCAATTTGTCAAGTGTGCGCTGCGCCCATGTAGAATCTGGGTGGAGTCGTTAACTGCACTCATTTAACTGATTTTCAATTTAGAAATTGAATTAAAACGATAAACTGCTCGATTTACGCGAGGCCACAATTCGACAGGTTTATAGTGGGTATGATTAACATTTTATTCAAATTGAATATCTAAATGCGGTCCCTACGTATGCGTAATTAGACAAGCAATTCATATGGCCCTAACACATCAAAGTGCCCGAAGATATATTGAAGATGCGACGTTAATTATAGGGCTTGATTTAATTCCATACGGGTATTAAATCAGTCATTGCCGAGGGACGCTTGATCCGGGTTCGAACGGGGAAGAGAAATGCGAGCCGAGCACATATTTGTTCTTGTTGCACTAATAGCTCGTAAATATTTCAGCGCAAGCGTTGGACACACATGCGCCTCAGACAAATGGTGCTTATAAATATGTGCGCCGTCACTTTGAACATTCCCACTCGTTACGTTTTCGACGACTGAAATAACAATGCAAAGCCGAAGCCAAAGTCGACAGTTTTAAAGCGGAAACGCCGTCCATCCATCACTTTTGGCCAGTCCATGGATGACTTAATGTGCTAGTTTTCACCCCTCTGTTTATTTTTCTTTTTTCTGTACGGATAACCCCGAAAATAACTAAGAAAAACAATATAACTTGTTTAAGTGAAAAAGTTGCTTGAGAGATGAATAGAATAATATATTATTATCAGATCGATATGCTATGGTTGAAAACTACAAGCAATAAACTTAGTCGCGTAAAAATAAGGATAGGTAAGTTAGACTTAGGTAAGATAACTAGCTTATCTAAGTGTGATGGTTGTCAATGTCCAACCGCTTCATCTACAACTACTCACATATTTACTAACATAGGTAGGTATCTACTATTGCCACGTATTGGACCGATAGTGTGAATCTTCCTTAATCTGCGGAGCAATAAAACTAGGGTCCACCGTTGTCCTGTCGTCAGACGGTTAAAAGGCAGTTTAAAGGGGAGATTGTCCAGAAAATGGCCAGGAGTTTTTATGTCGATCGAATCAGGATTGCTGTAGATTTATAGGGCGAAGGCGGGTAATACAGATGCCGGGTTTATTGGTCTGTGGATCTCAAACTATACCTAATTTGCTGGCAAATTCAGTGGTCAGTTTTGAAGAAAAAATTACCTCCAAGGAATATTTAAACGAGGAAAAAATAAGAATAATGAAATGATTAATTTTCTTCCGGCTCTTTTACTGATGCTGAGACATCTAATTAAAATGGGTAATAATAATATATCCTCTTTGTTCGGTAGATAGGATAATAGATATATGTTAAATAATTCAATAGTTTGACAGTTAAAATGGAAGACAGTGAGAGCACTTGATAATTTAAAAACCGGCCAAGTACGAGTTGAGCACAAAGGGTTCCGTACGACGTATCAAGCAACTTCCTTTAATTATTAACTTAATTTAATCTTTACTGTCGTAAAAAAATATGATAGTAGCTTCAACGGTTTAGCTGTGCTCAACTTTTTTGTATGTGCTGTGCTACAAATGTATTGCAGTAATGGTGCAGCGATCCACAGCATTGATTGTCAACAGCATTAAAAGTCACCGCCACGCCGGCCACTTCCAGAAGCTTGGCGGGTTGTGACAGAAAAGACTAACGTACGAGTGAAAGCGGGTCACGTAACGATACAACAAACGATTTAATTAACAGAGTGACCACTTAAAGTAACAAATTTACCACTCAAAACTCATAGCCATTACGTTGAACTATAGCCAGTGCATACGAGTTGGATCACGATGCCAGGGCAGAGCTGTCAATCTAGTTTATCTCAGGAATAATGCGGTGCAACCCAGCCGTTATTCATCCCACTGAACCGCAATCGCATTGTGCCGAAATGTCTCAAGCTCTCCCCCGGGGGCGAGCGTGTGCGAAATTATGTTTTCATTCCGTATTCCACAGGCATATGGAATTGCTTGTCAGTTGTTCTTTTTAAAGTGACCTATGAATACCAATTTTTTTCCCATTGGATTTGGACTTGGACTCGGGGCTAGGTTATACTGTCGCCATTTCATATCTGTTCATGCCTACGTAAACCTACGTAAGCGTAGGCCGGAACACTTCTCTTCTTATATACTATTCTTAATACTACGTATATGAAAAGAAGTGTTCCATATGGCCAGCTGCTAATGGTGACAGAAGAGTTCGATACTGGCGGCAAACTTTTTTATGATAGGGTGGCAAACCCGCAAGCCCTCATCTAATGGTAAGTGAATACCATCACCCACGTGTACATCTAGTTTGGCTATGGGGTCGAAGGAGAAAAGTTAGTAGTTAATATATGACATAACAATAGGACTAAAAATTTTATGCCATCCGATATAAACCCCTCCTAGAGATATGATGACAAAGTCGGTCCGGGTATTTTTATACAACGTTTTTCAATACCACGTTGGAATTTTAGGGATTCCCCACGAGAATTTGGTGAAATCCCGGAATATTCATTCAAACGCTACCATTAGGTAAACGCGAGCGAAAACGCAGGTTAAAGCTAGTCTAGTAAACTATAAAGAAAATGGTACTACGCTATCCTTTTCCTTTATTAATAGCGACCACAACGCTATATCTGAGGTGTTGTGGAGATAGAGAGAGATGGCGTCTTAGGTTTATCCCTACAAGGGATTTTTCACCGGCCTGATAATTTATAAAGCCTTAGCTGCGACTGTGATAGGATGTGAGATAGTGGGAGGGGAGGGGATTTGTTGTCATAGGTAAACTAGCTTACGGCCGCCGCTTTACTACCATTACAGGATACTATATCCCGTGGTTTCGAAAATTCAGTTCTTATTTCTTATTCTACGTAGTAATGGGAACCTTTATGCAAATTTCAGCTTGATTGATGAGTCGGTCAAGTCAGTAGCCAGTCGATTAGGACTTTTTGTGATGTAACCAAATAGTTATTGGTAAAATGTATACTTAAAAATGAATCGCATATAGAACCTTCGGTTGGTCTTATTTGACGTAAGCAGTCCATAACAACTATTTAAAAACAACGAACATTCCGTTGATTATTGTCATCAAATCAAAAATGTAATATAAGAACACAGCCAGTAGTCAAACTTTTAAAACTGAAAAACGGCTGTCAATTGTTATGCTGGGGTCAATGATTCACACGACTCAACTCGTTTACCTCGAAAAGACTAATATTAAACTCAGCAATCATCAAAATTGCGCCAAAATACTGACGTGGGACAAAAAATAAGCCGTAAATTATAATACATACCTACCAACACGAATTAAACTGTCAAGTAAGCACGAGTAACGAAATTAATTACAACAGACATTCTCATCGGCGACAATGATACGTTTTATGTTTATAAATTTGCTTAATCACTACTAAATGTCACATTAACTTGTATTAATTTAGCTGAGAGGTCTTTTATACGTTTATTAAAAGACAAAAGAGATTTAATAAAGCTCTTGGGAAGTCGTCGAGTGGGGCCGCGATTCGGAAATCCGCGAACCTCGAAATATAAAGTTTGAAGTTTAGTTTGGCGGTTCCGAGGGATATTTTATGTGATTTCATAAGGTATTTTGCAAACACAATGCGATAGTAAGATTAAAGAGGGTAGACGGGCAATTAATTTGTTCGCTTTAAACCTATGAGCAAAATGTAAGTGGATTCCGTAGGGAAAAAATGTGATTTAAATTATAACAAATGCATTTTTGAGACAGAGATAAGTAGATACGTATTTAATAGAGTTAAAAGCGAAAATGCCAACTATATATAAAATCACCGTGTTGTCTAATAACTAGTAAAATTGTTCAAAGAAAGTACACGAAATAAAATATACAAGCACATTTTCTAGTATACTTATCAACTTTAAAATGTTAACCTTTGATTATTTATACATAATCAAAGATTTAACTTACTTGGAGAAAAACAATGAAATAAAACAAAAATAATAAAATAAAAAATGCTCGTGTCACGAAAAGACCCCAAATCACCAAACTGCCGTTCCACTCTGGTATCCGATTAAATTTCTTTGATTTAGGTATAGTCGGGGTAAGAAAAGGTTCGTCACTTTTCGACTCTATGTCAACGAGTTAAGGTCGAAAAGTGACGAACTTTTTCTTACCCCGACTATACTTTAGGTTTTTGATCAACCAATACATTTTACTATCGTTCGTGACAATGTACCGTGTCCATAAACAACGTTCCTCACGTGCATTAAACAACATAGTTGCCAGTCTGCCCCGTCTACTCCCACATTATGAGCAATAGAACCGGCCGAATCACGTCGCGCTGCGTAGACTATGAGAAAAGTTGGGACGAGGGATTTATTTGTCAACTTCGTTCTGATAAAACTTTGTTTGACATTTGATTGTGAGGTCATGCCGCCCCGGTTTCCGCGCAGATAAGTTCTGAGGGCGTCTCTTAGCACAAGATTAATTTCCCCTTGTAATATTGGCTTCATTTGGTTTCTTTCATTTGTTAATGAATCAACGTTTATATCCGAACTTTTGATACGTACGGATGTTTTTCAACTTTAGTTTATGTTTACATTTCCTACGCTGCTTTTTTAGTTCTATAAACTTTTTGTTTTGACTTTTTAAATATGTCTCGGGACAGGTGAGGGTAGGTATATTAGATCACTAAAAATGTATGCTTTTATAACATGAGTTAATCATGTCTTCGAAAAAATAAAAACACAATAAACAAATTTACGCCAAAATTTTTTACATGACGTCACTGATGATAACTTTGGTGTAGGTTTTGTACACTAACTGCAGGCTGTTGCATCCAAAGACATACCTATCTTACGCTCCGAGTCGCATAAGATCTTCATTCTACGCTACTTATACCTACAAACAAAATTTAACTCGTTATTGCTACCGAAGGTCAACAATCCACCACATAACTTCTGATTCGCAAGACAAATAGCTTAATGCTTCAGCTGTCATGTATATTAAGAGCGTTGTCTTTTTACTGTCATTCGGTCGCGACCACCCTCAAAGTTCAGAACGATATGTCACAGTCGCTTAACGATCTATTTACGTGAGAGATCGGTAGGCACCTCAAAGGAATGTCGACTAGGCTCGGAAGTTGACAAATCTTCCCGGGCTATTCCTGTACTAATTAGAATCCACAGCGTGGGCGACGTCAGGATGACATACAAATTTAATAATAAAAGAGACGTGCGTCCGCGCAATAAACACATTTGTTGGCTCTATCGGCGGCATCAAAAGAGTTTAATCGTTATTCTGTATGTTTTAATGTGATGATGAATATATGTAGGGCTTTGATACGACCTGCCTAACAAGGAATTAAGTTTAGGTCTTTTATGTAAAGGTTTACTGGTTCTAAAATAGAATAGAATTTGGTATATGTACAGTTAATCGAAATATTTCTGATAAAACATTTTATACAGATGTAAAATTACGGTAGAGGTAGAGCATAAATTGAACAATGTTTATATATATTACAAGCTTTTAATTAAGAACTTTGTTCGGGTCACATCTTGCAAGTTAAATTTCCTCCACTTCTAGTGATCGGATTGCCTTGGAAGGTGCGGATATGTAATTTGGTTCCTGCGACCCTTACTAGATCGTAGGTGCATCTGTTGGAGGCTTTGCTACGCCACGACTTCCGGTTCGCGGTCGCCCTCTAGAACCTTAACTGCCCCATCGGCCGTTGGCTTGGCTACGGGCAACGCAGTGCCGATCATTGTGTAACTCTTGGGGGGAGCCCTTTGTCCAGCAGTGGGTGTGACTGATGTAATTTTAATGACATTTATCAAAAAATATTGTTTTAAAAATTGTTTTACAAAAACTTGTCGCCTTATTGCAATGACGTAAGGTGGAACATTATAGTCATACATATCTTTTGCATTGATTGTACTACCACTTTTATCAAAGTTACGAATGTTCCAAGTCGGTTGCTTTTACCAATATGTAAGCTTAGGTAGACACATAAACAAGATCACAAATTATAATTTCGCAGAAGCGCTCCGTTTAAGTTCTGGGCTCGTAGGTATGGCGGCAACAAAGGGTAATTACCGTTATTATAAGGATTATGTTTTGATACAACTCTTCGTTTGTTCCAGCCTTATTTCGTAGTCGACCATTATACAACGGGGCTTATTAGTCAGCTATAAAACTTATTATAAACAAAACCGGTGTAATTGCTACCACCAATTGTGAGATAATAATTTGTACAGCTCTCTTATAAGAAAGACTAATTAGCTGATACGAAACCATTTCGTGCTTATTTAGCGGCTAAATCTAATTAATACTTAGAAATTTCTCCATGTTTAAAATATAGAACAACAAGTTATGGAAAAAAGGAACAGCTTTTGATCTATACACAATATATTTAGTGTATATCCCGAAGAAAATACAATACAATGCAAATATTCTTTATTAAACACCAAAACAGTACAGATAAATTAATAAAAATAAAAAATTCAGGCAGACAATAGGACAGAAGTTAGAAGAAGTAGTAGGTAGAGTAGAGTAGGATAGGAATAGAAGGTTAATTTTTTTCTGTGGGTAGAAGCCGCAAGAGAGAAAATGTGTCTAATCTTTGACTTATACAGTAAAGGAAGTTGTAAAGTAAATATGATAATAATACACGCATAGCCTGACACAATATTTACCAAAAAAAAACGAATATTATTCAACTCTTACATGGAAACCCTTTAATTATGAAATTTGGCATGGATATACTCGTAACTTAAGACCTGCGAAGGACATACGTTCACATAATACATAATGTA
Organism: Archips xylosteana; assembly: GCA_947563465.1. Taxonomy (NCBI): domain Eukaryota; kingdom Metazoa; phylum Arthropoda; class Insecta; order Lepidoptera; family Tortricidae; genus Archips; species Archips xylosteana. The sequence goes on from OX387355.1 coordinate 12,844,645, forward strand.
CAGTCGACAAAAGCGAGGCCTGCTCAGTTTCAAACAAATTCGCTTGCAGCCGTTGAAGTTCATTGGTATGGAATGGTATGGACAGATAAATGTCTAGCCACTGCAAGCAAAATGGACATTTAAGGTGTCAAGGTGACCTTTTTGTCGATGGTACATACATTGCAAGTTAAATCATCATAATCATCATTATCCCAGCCTATATACGTCCCACTGCAGGGCACAGGCCTCTTCTCAGAATGAGAGGGATTGGGCCATAGTTCCCATGCGGGCCCAGTGCGGATTGGGAACTTAAATAAAAGCATAAAATAAAAATAAATCTTTATTAATCATTTAATTATCGTTATTATCTACTTTCATAACAAGGTCTCAAGTAACAATAAAACCTCAAGTAGGTAGGAAATGACTCCGTGTGGTAATGCGGCGCTCTAATTGGGCGGTTTCGAATTAGCTGCTCAATTACATCCACTGCTTCGAACATATTGCGAACTCGATTACCTTCTAACTTTTGTGTATAAATGCGAAATATTATTTTCGGGTGCTTAGGACTTAATTAAGGCTTTAAACAAAGGGATAATTACGTCTTAGTGTCCGTTAGAACTTTCGGTTTCGGTTTTGGTATCGAATCACTGTATCCATCCATAAATTAGTAGTTCGTCCATCAATTCTGGTATAAATGATCTCTGTTTGCCAGTTTGCCTGTTAATGTCTCTGTAATTTGGTACAAAGATAGTTAAAGATCTCGGAAAGGACACAGAATAGTTTATATCTTGAAAAGTTACATATTTCCGAATTCTTAGCAAACGAAGTCGCGAGCAACAGCTAGTACTACATTAAATACTATTATAAGTTTTTATTTTTTGTAAACGCATAAACTGAATAAACAAATTAACAATCCTTAAGAAGCGGGCGTAAATTGAGTTCGAAAAAATCCACGACAACAATGGTTATGGCATGCTTCCATGTAAGTAGAGGTACGTATAAAAACTAGTCTGGCAAAAATAACCTCACATGACAAGAAGGAATACCATGCTTTTTTCATGTTAAAGTATGAATTCTATAAAGATGTCTGCAGCGTAATGCTGAATATGGTAACACAAGACGGTCTCGGTCTGAACAGTTAAAAAAACACCGACTAATAAATTGACACTCAGTTTTATTATTAATGGCAAAATAAGTGAAACTAATTTATTTATTTATCAGGTAACAACGTAAAAAAAAACATAAGACCTTATTTAAGCTCCTTGATAGGGCCATAATAATGTTTTATTAACCGAAGACTTCGCCTGAAACACTGGATCATCCTAGTTCAGGCATATGTGTTACTCTTTCCTATAAGTTTACTATAAAAATTGTATTATATTGTAAGAAAGTATTTAAACAAAGATTTTTTTTATTAACCGAAGATCTAACAGCTGGTTTGGCATTGGTATCATTGCAGCAACTTGGAGCAACTCACTCTTTGCAGTCATCATTTTAACACAATATTTTACTTCAATATTTCAAACTTAGGATAACTCGGATCTTATTCCCATGGCACGGCTTGAGATAGCCTCTTAAGAATATTCCAGACTTTACAGATGAAGATGTTACTTATTCAAGGTTCAGAACTCTGAACGTGATGAAGACAAAGGGACTGCTCCTTTAAATGTGCTTAAGTTTTACAGGGCCCTTCTTATCTTAAAAGTGCTTCAAACTTTTTAAATAAATCGCTGGATAAAAAATAGTCAGTATAAATATGACTTCAATTTCAATTAGGTACCGCGCAAAAAATGTTAGAAGGTTAACTCAATGGCAAAACGATTGGGCACATATCGGTGAGCGCGGCATCCCGAAATCGTGACCAGACCACCCACAAGCGCTGTGAGAGAATAAATAAAATAAAACAAGTATAAATAACAGTGCCCGCGCATAATTGATCACAAATTAAAACTCGCGGCGCGTCCGAAATGTTAAACGCCGACGTCGCCGAAAGCGAAATTAGTGCCTACATGCAGCTATGTGTGTGCCAGCACACACTGCCACTTTGGTAGGGTTGCTACGGCAGAAATCTACGTCAATTTGTTTATTGTATTATTTTTTCGAAAACATAATTGATTCATGAACATGTCGAGCTAAATGCTAAACTCTATCATACACGTGAGATACGGAAATACGGATATTTTTTCACGATAATTGATTCATATTTATATTTCATAATTTGTATATATTTACCTATCTTTTAGTAAACTTTGAACTAAGTAATTCAGCAATTTGAGCCTTCTTTTAACTTGCGAAAAAACAATCAAATCAGAATACGTAAAATGTAAAACCATAGCGGCAGTTGTTTTAAACAGTGGAATAGAAAAAAAACACAATTTTTAAATTGAGTATTTAATGCTAACCGAGTATTGGGATATAACAACGTTGATACTTAAACAAATGAAAGAAAGCAAACGAAGCTAAAAGAAATTTCTTACTGATTGACTTACTGACACGTCATCTTTCAGCCTAAGCCTTTAGGCCTAGCCTAGATTGCTGAAATTCTTTTCTTAGTGTCATGACGGAAGTAGGCAATCGTCATTGGCATTCATTCAAAGTATGAATACTAATCTCAAAGGTTTTTCAACCATGATAATATAGATAAAAAAAACTTAAATAAAGGACCTGTTGTATGTAGTAGGGCACAGAATTGATAGGTAGGTATACATAGAGCTTAAGTATTTTTTATTTTATTTGGAGCGTTAATTTGTTTAGACATACACGTTACTACTACATACAACAGCTCATTTACTTAAGTTTTTCACCTATAGGTTTGTATACGCCTGCTTGGTCTTCGGCGCCTTGTATTATATTCCTGTATTATTAGCTGCAAATTTGCAAAAATATCCTGTCTAGCAAGACGTAGTTGTCTAGCATATAGATGTGTACTCGCAAAGTGGCAATTATTTTTTCTTATTTTATAATATTAAGTCAGTCGACGACGTCGAACGAAAGTCGAAACATATAGAAACAATGCACGTGTCAAACGAAAGTCAGTCGACGTAAGCTAGTAATGTAAGTCATGGTAGCCTAGTAGTTGGACTTATGGCCTGTCAAGCAGATTGTTGTGGTTTCGAACCCAGGTTTGGTTGTTTGTCTGAATTGTTTGGAATTTATGAGCGAAATCGCAATTTAAATTTACCATGAGCTATAGGTACGGTTAAGGAAAACATTGTAAGGAAACCTGCACCTTAGAAGAAATTCAATGGTGTATGCTAAGTTCCCCCGCGTGGGAACTACGGCCCAAGCCCTCTCATTATGAGAGGACGCTTATGACCTACAGTGGGACGTATATAGGCTATAGGATGGAACTAAATGTGTCATTGAACTACGTGCATACTTACGTGCGTGCTGCGTGCTTACTTAGGTAATAATCACAAAGAGAAAATCCGAGATGTTTTACCTGAGAACAAAAAAGCCGATTATTACACTTGTATGCGTATACATAACTCTATGTTATACATATGATACATTAAAGTAATAACTTAATAAGTAACTAGAAAAAAATACAAAGGCGAAGAGGAAGAGTCAAGCCATTTCTTCCACAATCGATTGCGCAGGGTGGCAACCGAATCTGATTGCCTGATGTCAATCAGATACTTACGTTTATTTTAAACAACGATTTATGCACGTTACAATAAATACATCAGGATGTGTTAGTCTTCATCTATCAGGATACATGAAGTCTTATTTTTCTATTAATTTGATTTAGTGGCAGCCCTAAAATATCTTATCATACATGTGAACTCCTCCTTCTGTTTACATGCCAAAACAATGGGCCGTTTTCAGGACAATATGTCACTAAATATAAATGTTCTTTGTTCTTTTTATTGTCTTCCCTTTAACCAATAAAATGTTGGTTTGATTGAATGTCTACCTGTATTACATACCCATTTTTATTTAATTTCAAAACAAGTTTTATTAATTTATACTTCGTGTAAACCCTATTACTTTAAGATCTAAAGAAATAACTAATAATCATTTAAATGAATTGGCAAATGCTAATTTGTCAACTAAATAATTCAAGGAATTAGAGCGGTTCCTCGAAGGTGTGTGTTCGGTTCTATATTTCATGTGGCGGTCAGATTGTTCCAACGATAAACTTTTAATTCCAATCAAGAATGCTAAAATGTTTAAAAAGTTTCAAATAGGTACTAAAGTTTGACAAGCAGTTATTTACCGAGCATTGTGGCTAAAAGGTTTTAGTCACAAAATACTGACACGGTAAAGTTGCAGGACTAAGTGTTGAAAACACTTCATTTTGAAGTTGGAAAAACTATAAGCTGTGGCATCTAGCCGTACCGACTTGTAACTCCTGGAAAACTCGACAAACTGAAATTACTAAGTTTGTAACATACTTAGGTATTACTTTTGTCGCTACGGACTGGATGTCTTGTTGCTGAGTTTGAAAACATGGAGTTTTCGATGTCCATATTGAGTTCAAAGAAGTTTGGAACGATTGAACTTTACTGACTCTTTTGTAGTTTGCGTGAAAACAAATTGAACTAGATAATAATATATCTAACTAGCTGTTGCCCGCGACTCCGTCTGCGAAGAATAGGGGTACAAAAATAGCCTACGACCTATTCTGAGACCTACCGAGTGTAGAGAAAAAAGTTTCATAAAAATCGGTCAAGCCGTTTCGGAGGAGTTCGATAACAAACACCGTGACACGAGATTTTTATATCATAAACAAGCAGCACTTCGAAAATAGGAAGCCGCACTTTATTTTATGTTCATTGGACTACCAATTCAAATTGTATAAGGCAAGATGGTGTACGCATACAATCAATCAAAGCGGCAAACCGTCGGACGCATTCAATAGCCGTGATTCAAGTTGGGTGGACGTCTTGACTCTTGACTAACATTAAAATTCATTGAAAACTTGTCTAATATGGCAGGACGTGACACGATTACCGGTACGTTCGCCCCACGGGCCCGGCTGAATACAAAATTCTTACATCGATTTAACTCCATATAAGAACTTATAAATATGTAACGAGAGCCCTCGACTTGACGCCGTTTTGAACCAAATCAAATGCACTTTGATACCTTTATTAAATAACATCGTATTTTTAAGAAAACTTTGACTATCATAATATTAGAATAATTCCGATTTATGGGCACCGCAAGATGCTAATTTAAATGAACTATGAATATCATTATCATTGCCTATCCGTTCTCCATCATATTTTATTGCTGATTTAATCTCTAAATTATTTGACCTCGTTTTGAGCTGCAGGAATGATCATGATCACCCATTTTGCTCATAGGTACTTACATATAAAGTAAAAAGTTAATGTTTAAAAATCTAGATAAGTACCCGTAACTAGCTTCTGTGGGAACCGGTGATAAACAACCTTTTACTGTAAATTATTAACTTAGATAAGTACCGAAACAGAAATTATTACGCCTAGTTGCAGACTTACAAGGAGTTATCAAAATAACTAGCAGCCATAAGAGCCGGACTCCGCTTATCAGCACAAATAATGTGTAGTTTTATTTCAACTATGTCCTTGCGCCCGCCGAGAGCATCATTCGCGTGCTTATCGCAATCACAAATCAGAACCTTTGTGGTATTCCAAGAAGAAAAAAAAGACAAAAGCAATCTTAAACCTGTGCCGTATGATTGTATTTCCTCAAACACAGATAACAAAGGTACAACACTGCTAAAGTGCCTCATTCTATGCAGTCCGCCGTGGCTTATCGAGATGTGGCATCTCATGTGAATACTATTTTGTTATTTTTGCAGAAGTAATGTAGATAGAGTATGGTAGAAATATTGTCGGCTGAGCCATTATGTGGTATACATGGTGCTGGGATAGTTTAACTTCGTTGTAATATTCATTTTGTTTATAATAAAATGTCTCATTACTTTATCGTAACCTAAACGCCCGGATAGCATCACATCGTTGCTACACAACCGCAGCCTTTGTTCGATCACCACACTATTAGTTTTTGTTTTGAATCGCCCACAAAAACTTAGTGGTTATTGTTACATCAGTGTCGACGATACTCACCAACAAGGCTTCATTTTCGTTATAATACATTGCTTCCTCCGTAAGAAGTTAGGAAGCGCTAGTTTTTTGTTTTGAAGACGATGTAAGTTTAGGCTTAGTTGTTAATGGTACTTATGTAAAATTAGAGTTACGTTTTGTAGATTATAGATAACAAAGGCGAAGTTAAGCCGTAACAGATATCGATCCGTGCCTCGATTAGAGCCTGCATAGCGAGAAATATTACATTATAAACCCGTGGTTACGCTGGCTTTTCAACCGTTAACAGTTATGTGGCACTTGACTCGTTTTAGATTTAAATTAATTATTCACTTTCCAGTTTTTATCTCAGTCCTTTATTTTACTATGTTAAATAGAATTAAAATTAATTCAGAAGATGAAAAAAGCCTGCCGGGTTTGTAACGATTAAAATTAAATACGGCTCACTTCCTGTTTTTTTAAACATAAAAAGGGCGTTCGAAACTTTTTTATTCAGGGTCGAGTAGCGAGTGATTTTAACGAGCTTTTATTCGCCGACTTTTTTACCTACGGTGGCAGAAAGGTACTTTCGTGAAAGTAATGAATGTCAAAACTACCTAACTCGTCTTTTATCAACAATTTCATGACATCTATTAGACGACCAGATGGCCTAGTGGTTAGAGACCCTGACTATGAAGTTTGAGGTCCCGGGTTCGATTCCCGTGTCGGGGCAGATATTTGTATGAAAAATACGAATGTTTGTTCTCGGGTCTTGGGTGTTTAATATGTATTTAAGTATGTATATATCTATATAAGTATGTTTATCCGTTGCCTAGTACCCATAACACAAGCTTTGCATAGCTTACTTTGGGACTAGGTCAATTGGTGTGAATTGTCTCCCGTGATATTTATTTATTTATTTCTCTTTGATGCTCCCAAAGCGTGATGTTCAATGAAATTTGTCTCTTATCTACCTCTTCTAGTGATAAGGCATCACGGAGTTATTTATAGTCTTTAAAGTATAATCAGCTATAGAATGTAGCTAATAAAAACTAGTCCTACATTTCGATCGATCAAAACTGAATTATAATCGCATTAGGTAGTTTCAAAAATGCGTGATAAATTTAATTACACGGACAAGCTTCCGTAGTGCTTGAGAGGGACAAGAAATTATTCATCATGAGTCGAAACGCGCGTGGGTTCATATTTAGTCACGGCCTCGCCAGCGCCTTATTCTGAAATATTGAACAGGCTAGCCTAACGTTTCCAGTAACCATACACGTCAGTAATTTTGTAGTACACTGTTACCTATGTGGCTACCATGTATAATAAAATTAGACATTAAACCGGAAAATATGATAACACTACCGTGTGATTGCTTATAAAAGAGCTAGCAGTTATTTTTGTGATAAACTAGCCTTTTAACCCGCGGCTTCGACCGTATTAGAAATTTATCAAAAAAGTTTCGGTAATATTTTTAAAGAAGGTATAGTCGACCAAGAAATTCCCATACCACTAAAGTTCAATAACAGTTGGGCTTAAAACATCAAAGGCTATTTTCACTTACAAGTCAATGTGACAATCACCCCTATTGTTTTCATTCTGACGAGGAACTGTCTTAAAAAAAGTGGTAAAGCACTAGCTTGTTCGATTACTTCGCATACGAATTATCCATGTCCTTCTAACTATGGCTTCTTATGAAACGTGCTTACCTATACCTTCGTCCTAACTGTAGAACCGGTTTCGATGCACTGTGAACTGACATCGATAATTCTTTGAAACCGAAAACCGATACCGATTCCTTATCGGAAGTATCGGTAAGTACAATACAGTTAAGTAAACAGCCGGAGTAGAAATAGAACTTTTAGCTTAAATTTACATGTTTCGCGAAAACGATTAGTACCTGTTAGTATGTAATGAATGCACACATTGAACTTCTACTTACTTTGTTTGTTAGAACAAAGCGGTGGCCGTCGTAACAAATATTAAAATATACTTAAAAGTTATATGTCTAAAATCTGACTAGTAGCTTGTTATTTTTATTAAAAGATCACAGTCAAAAATAACCCAGCTCTTAGATAATCATTTAGATAAATAAAATAAACAGTTAGTCCAAAATAATAACTCTGACTATAATATTTAATAAATCACAAGCCCGGATTTACAGTTGAATAACACTTAAATTGGAACAAATTATATTCGCTATTGAATAAGGCTGGTAAGACTAAAATAAGCAATTTGAAAGGTTCTTAATGGGTGAAATAATTAGGTTGTACGAATGATGCCCTGATGCCAAAATGTTTCCAAATAGATCCTTGACTTGACTTGACTGGACTTGAATTTCAGGTGACAAGAAGGTCCTTATAGAATTTGAAAAAAAAAACACCTACTATACAGTACCCTAGGTATAAAAGTTATAATAACAAATTGCAGCAAATCACACTATCCTAACGGGATAACGATGAAGTACAAATATTAAAAGGCGAATCAAAGAGATCACTCTAGACTGCCGTTACTGCCGTCAGCGGCAATAATTGAGCAGCTATGTTTTATGTTTTCCTGACGGATCAGGCTCTCCGTACAATTTAAGGAGTAAAATTAGAAGAATACTTAATTTGATAATAAGGCTTAAGCCAATCTGTAGATCAAATTGAAGGCCGTAGTACAGTCACGAGCATTAACATATATACGTTTCCTAATTTGCAAAATAATATATCTATGTAAAATTTCCTAACTAAATACACATACATAACGTTCAAAATATTGTATCCAAAAAACCCACCACAGTAATGTACACGATATTTGTTGCAAAATTAAGTCAACAACCTCGATCACAATATTGTATACGCCATTGCTCCCTTTTTGAAATATACGTGACAGTTTCTAAATAATGTCTACAACGCAGTGTCATTAATATGTAAACAATTACGTTTGGTTCATTTTTCATAACAATGTATACCAATACAACGATTGGAACATTTTTGTTCATTTCTTAAGTCTTATACAAACCGGTCAAGTGCGAGTCGGCCACGTCTGTGAAGGGTTTCTTACCTCCGTACAGAGTTTTTTTAAATCATCATCATCATCATCCCAGCCTATATACGTCCCACTGCAGGGCACAGGCCTCCTCTCAGGATGAAAGGGCTTGGGCCGTACTTACCACGCGGAAAAAAAAATACTGTTCAGTAAAAAATCGCCAAATGTAAGCACCAAAATCGTAAACTTATAGCTAGGTAAACGTACGTCACCGGAGTTAAAAACGCTGAAAAAGCACGTTTGTTGTATGACGACCCCCTTTAGTTTTTAACTTTATTTTATAAAATAAAGTTATTATATAGATTAGTAGGTATTTCTTGTTATAGCGGCCACAGAAATGTTTAGCTATTACGGTTCAACATATAGAGCTTCTTTTCTTCTTTCTTTAATCTATATTTAATTATAAATGCGAAAGCGTGTCTGTCTTTTAACGCTTAAACCGCTTTACCGATTTTGATGAAATTTGGAAAATAAATCACCCTTTAAGGGGGCAAAAAGGGAGGTGAATGTTTGTATGGGGATATATACCTAACCGCTGAACCGATTTAAATGAAATTTGGTATATAGACAGTTTGAGTCCGGGGAAAGGATATAGAATGGTTTTCCTAACATTTACATTCCCGCGGGACAAAAGTAAGTGAATTCAATTACGAAACTGATTTTAAAAAAATCTTTCACTAGTAATAGAAAGATACACTGCCTTTGATTGTCATTTAAGAATTTTCAAAATAGGTCAAACCAGTTATATCTATCCCGCGGGAATCTTATACTTTCTCGGGATAAAAGCAGCTTACGTCAATCAAAAACAGTGCAGCTTTCTATGAGTGAAAGATTTTTGATTTGTCTAAATGTAGAATTCTTTTATTTCTGTGCCCCGGGAATTTTGCGTTTTCCCGGGGGAAAAGTAGTTATCCAATGTCAGTCAAGAACTGTAGCTTTTTTATTAGTGAAAGTTTTTTATATCGATCTAAAAAAATATTTCAATCCCGCTGGAACTTTGCACTTTCCCGGGAAAAAATAAGCCTATTTCAATCAGGGGCAGTTTAACTTTCTATAGAATTCACTTATTCCTATCGGGCGGGAACTTTACATTTTCCCGAATTTATCCTATGTATTGTGTTAATCTACGTAACACATCTATCTGTGTGACACATCCAAACAAACGTGACGTAGACAAATTTGAAATATTTGATCTGCATCTAACTCTTATACTTCATTCATTTGAGGGTAGATTCACAAAAAAATAAAAATGACTGTCGCCTTTCCTTGCAAATTACGAGTAACGCTAAGACCACGCGTATACATTGTTATGAAAAATGAACCAAACGTAATTGTTTACATATTAATGACACTGCGTTGTAGACATTATTTAGAAACTGTCACGTATATTTCAAAAAGGGAGCAATGGCGTATACAATATTGTGATCGAGGTTGTTGACTTAATTTTGCAACAAATATCGTGTACATTACTGTGGTGGGTTTTTTGGATACAATATTTTGAACGTTATGTATGTGTATTTAGTTAGGAAATTTTACATAGATATATTATTTTGCAAATTAGGAAACGTATATATATTAATGCTCGTGACTGTACATGGTAGTAATAGTTTCAAAATCTTAGATCATAGCTGTGGCTATGAAACCTGTATGTTGATGTCATTAATCAAACCTTTAAGTTAACACAGTAAATCAAAGTAAGGTTGATGCAGAAAAGAGTAAAATCAAATTCACTAAATACCACAATTTTAATAACAAAAACACTACACGAATGAAAACTAAACCATTACGTGAACAACTTATACGAGAAATACGGCTTGCCAACGTAAATAAAAGAACACTCATCGTAACTGTAAAAGACTAAAACGCAAAATTTTATTATAAGTTAGAGCGGATAAAATTGAGTGATATTATTTCGTCTCAGTGGTTCAATCAATAATGCTCAATTTGTTTTGAATCCTTTGTGACAGCCAATATCATAATGTTAACGAAGTGTGTAAAAGTAACCTGAAACGCGATGAGGTTGAATATCGCGGCTATGAAGGAAAAGTTTTGTCATGCGAGCAAGTCTTCTTGCTGCACTAGGTACTAGAAAGTTGTAACTCAGCTTGGCTGCTCATAATTAATAATCATGTTAAGAAAAGAAAAAAGTGAAAGTTGTGGAATGAAATTTTGTAAAAATATTTGGTGTCTCCTCTACACGTAAAGTTGGGATAATTATATTTAGTCTACCCCACGGTATCAGATGTCGTTAGATAGATCTTTGAAAAATATTGCAGGTTTACAAACAGCGCTTTTCGTTTCAGAAATTAATTTGTGAAACATACATTTATGTTAGTGTCATGGTGTCCCGGGTCTCGCTGTTATTCAGTGTCGTTGAAAAAATTCACGACTAAGTATAAGTACTTAGTAAAAAAAAAGTGGAAGTCTTGTAAATATAACAAATTTAAATGGAAAATTATCACAGTTATGTAGGCATAATTTAATGTGTGGTGGTCGGCCAAAATTTACTATTTGGCGCGAATTAATACGGAACCCTACTGTGCATGGGCCAACACGCTTTTGGGCGGTTTTTGGCATAAGGATTTCCTCAACCAGTAAACGAGTCTCTTCGCGTGGGAAACAGTTCAAGTATCAGTAATTTTGTGCTGCCAGGGATTAGGAACATTCAAACTTTTAAACAAGTTACACAGTAACACCGTTTTTTGTGAAGCAAATTATCGAACAACGAAGTTTTAACAACACGCGTTAATACACTGAAAAACATGTATTTGCACTTTAAACTTTTCTCATCTGAATTTGAAAGCATTTGGCGAGTTCATATAAAAATAAGGTGAGCGAGCAAGTTATACTAACAAAAAAATTTCGCTACAAAAAAATTCACAACGAACCGGTGGAATGACAAGCGGCCGCCCGAAAATGGCTCGTCGCCACACGACGTGACAGGCTGAAAAGGCGCAGCCACGGCTCGGCTGTTTTTGGACCGGCTCAACAGCCCGCCGCCACATGTCAGCGCAGCAGTCGGCGGCGGCAGCGATACGGGACGAGCGACTGCAAACACCGGTCCATGCTAGCGCCTCTAATGACGGGGGTTGGACCCGAGTGTGGACCGACTCTACACAACGTTTTTTTCAAGCACAGGTGAAGCGGCGAACCCACACTTAGTCGGCGTTAACCTGTAATCTAAATTCATTTCTCGATCCGACCCACCGAGGCCCATATCTCTGTTTTTATTATAGCGTTAAGGCCCATTTACAGGTTTTTTTTATTCGAAACAAATTACCCATTATTCTGATGGCGGGTCGATCTTATTATCCGACGACAAACGAGTCTTTTTTTAACCACTTAAACCGTGTTCTTGGAAATTAATTTTATAAGCTGTGTTGTAGGTTAGGCATTGTGAGCTATCGTATCGATATTTGAGGTCATTAAGCATCTGCTAAATCGGTTTGTGCCCACTGACTCGAATGATTTCCAATGATCCCGTCAAGGTGCTCGGATTAACTTAGCGTCGGGGATATCGTTTTATCGCATAGAACTCGTAACATAAAATATGTATAAGCCTCCGTCTGTATTAGAAAGACAACTTTGAAAATAAATATTTCCATGAATTATTGAGTTAACTTGTCACATTTATGAATTATAGAGGGAATTTGATGTCTTTTTACTAACGTCGCAGTCGTTGGATAAGATGTTGGTTTGTAAAATTAAAATGGATGCATGAAGCAGTTTGCGCCGCTCCCAGGCTTCGCCAAGATAAGGTATCCGGCTCTCGAGCCGTGTCTGCTGTTCGTAATCGACCGAGCACTCTAACTTGAAAACTTTGCAGTTTGAGTGTTTAATAAAAAAAACTAAAGCGTTTTCCTTGTCACAAGAATTCCTTGGATAAACTGGAGTGTGATTATTCTTTATCACAGCAATCTACGTCGACTAAGCTATAGGTATTTTACAAATATTTAGAGAACGAATATTATGCATATTATTATGTTGACTCTTCAAATTAATTTCAGATATTATGTACCTTTATTTAACAAAAACTAATACGGGCGGGGTTCACGAGGATTTTTTTTAATTTCTTTGAGCCTAAACTTACTTTTGAAATCTATATAAATAAAAATACACAGCAATAAATAAGCTCGTAGTTCTGAGTTCTCTTCAAGCGCTTCAAAAGCCGTACCGTGAACGTGTATATCCAAATTACAGAACACCGTCTACTACTTAACAACCGTTTTGTTTTTGTACCATAATAACTGGAAGTCAACTATTAAGATAATACGGTAACAAAACGTAGTTACGGTACGGAACTTTAAAATTTATGTCCATTTCAAATTACTTGTAGAGACAATTATTGGCAATGTTTGACGTAGAATTACATTTTAATGTTTGAGTATTCCACAGACAAAACCAAACTGATAAATGAAGAATTCATGTCGACAACGAATGGAACCAGTTAAATTGGATTATATTTTATTTCTTTTCCCTTTCTCGTCGTATATTACAAACTCCATACATTATGTATGTATAAGAACGTTAATATATTATCCATGTCACAATCAGAATTAACGTTGGCTCAGCCAAGTGTAAGAAAACAATGATTGAAATCGTTACGACATTGTGACGAAATTCCACGCTATGATTAACTAACTTGCATTCGGCTTTGCGTCTGTTTGTGTTTACTAGAACATGCAGCCATCGCAAAACTTGACACAGTGCCAAAAGCCAACCAAATAACTCATAAACGTAGCTGAATAACTGTTGGAAGAACATTTCGAATATCACTCCAAACGATACCATTTAACTCGATCCAAATCTATCAGTTTTCAATGAACCTCGAACCATAATAGACTATAAATAAGATTCCATTTTCAATTATCGGTTTAGCCTCCGATTTTCGGGTTTAGTTAAAGATATATCCATGTTACATGTCCCAATTAGAGTTAGATTAGTCGGGAGCGTGCGTGATGCACGAAAGACGAACTCCGAACACCCACAGATAATTAAATATGGGATGATGGTGCAATGAATGTCCATGAGTGCTTTTGTCTTCGAGTTCACAGTAGAGACAGATACTGAGAAATTACCTACACGCGATCAGATAAGAAAGTTTTGAGATCTCCGACGCTGCTGTTAGAGTTCTGATGAAAAACGATAATGTACACGATGAAACGGTGATGAAACGGAATGAATAATGACTAACTAAATAGAATGTTTATAATGTATGTATTTGAACATTTCTATAGTTGTCGACAAGATTGCTTTCAGGTGGATGCAATGTATCCTTATCTAGAGGGTGCATACTTCTTCAATAATATAGGTTATTGTGCTATACCATAATCATGTTCTGTAGCTGTACTTTTTTATGACCTCTCTCGGCATCCATGATTGCTTCAGGCGTTACTTTACGAAGGCCCAGCCCATATCAATCGTGCACACAGAATCCGCCCTTCTACACTTCAGCATAAATCAATGCATCATGACATTCACACAGATCAAATTATCACAAACATCAAATAAAATTCTAACGCGTTTCGAACTCTCTTTGAGTTCCAATCAATCCAAAAAGCTAAAATGAGCACACACACGTACATAGCTACCAACAGACATAATAGTAGCTGTGATGCACGTTTGGTAATGGAGGAGCAAGGTAAAAAGGTTGCAGTTTATTCTCATTATAAGGTGTGTCTTTAAGAGAATAATAACTTATTTTTGTCATAAAAGTGCACTTAAACCGTATAACTGCAGACATAGGAATTTAGGGGGCTAAAATTTAGCATTAAATTTAATTTAATTTAATTTAATTTAATGAGTTCCTTTATCGATAAACTCAACTATCGACGCTTTCCCCATATACCTATACTGTGATCGCTCCAAATTTTTTTTATAAAAATGAAATTTTATAGAAATTAAAAATTAAACAATCTTCTTTATCCTCGTAAAGCCCACGTCAAATTTTGACTATCATAATTTGAAACTTATAGTCAATCAAGAAAATTTGACATTTGCTTTGACATAAATGTATTGAATTTAGCATTTTGGCCTTACGAGGTTAAATATTGTAGCAGCTATAATTTAAAATACGCTTTGTATAAACTTTATCATATTTGTCTCCGAAATAAGACTTACAAAATAATACAAACTTACATACAAAGCTGGGGGCGATCACTAGTACATATTTAGGAAAAGCGTCGATAGTTGAGTTCATATCGATAAAGGAACTCCCTACCTGTCATTAAATGTTGCCCCCTAAGTTCCTATGTCTACGTATAAGATACGCGCGTGATAAACAGCGCCGAATAATCCACTCATGACTTCTTCCTTATTGTCTTTTGACGCTAATATAATGTAGTGCTTTGTTGCGGCGTAAATACCCATTTGATCTTAATCGCAAAAATAAATCAAAGTGTAATTTACTTAGCTGAAATTTAATGGTCATAAACTTAAGATGTTATCACCCAATAAAATGATAGTAAAAATTGCGCTTGCGGTAGGGCGGGGGCTCGCCGGCACCCGCTGACGCCCTCAGAAAAAATCAAAATGAATTTCGTTGAGAGGTTAATGTTTACATTTTGGAACTGAGTTCCAAATTTACGGAAACAAATAACCTATTGCTTACCTTATATATGTTTTTCCATGTACTTATTTTTCTATATTGTTTACTTTTTGGTGGACAATGAAGAGTCATTGTCATCATTTCAGCCGAAAGACGTCCACTGCCGAACATAGGCCTCCCCTAAAGCTCACCAAACAGATCGGCCCTGCGCCATCCGCATCCAATGCGTTCCCGCCACCTTCACCAGGTCATCGCTCCATCTTGTTGGAGGCCTACCTACACTGCGTGTTCCGGTTCGCGGACGCCACTCGAGAACCTTTCGGCCCCATCGGCCGTCAGTTCTACGAGCGATGTGCCCTGCCCACTGCCACTTAAGTCTAGCGATTCTTCGAGCTATGTCCGTGACTTTAGTTCTTGCTCGGATTTCATCATTTCTAAGTGTCATTGTATTGTATTGTTATTAATTGATTGATTCAGACGTTATTTTGAGAGGATCCATATAAATTAATCACAACATTACATCTTGCTGCTTCGCTACCCTTTTGTTTTCTTTTGTGGTAATTGAGGAGCCAAAAGGTTCTCAAATGGCGTCCACGGACTGGAAGACGCAGTGTAGGTAGGCCTCCAACAAGATGGAGCGACGACCTGGTTAAGGTTGCGTCAACGAGTTGAATGCGGATGCCGCACGAGCGGTCTGTTTGGCGAGCCTTGGGGGAGGCCTATATTCAGCTGTGGACGTCTTTCGGCTAATTTGATGACGACGAGTGGAGGAGCAAGGTATGAAGATTGTATATTTCGCATAAATTTATCTTGAGAGATTGAGCGAAACATTAAGTACCTACACATTAAACACATTTGATTATCCAACTGCTACTAATTGAATGTGTCCTATAATAACGTTCGCAAACAATTTATTTGAGCACATCATTAAATGCCTAATCCTACAAAAATAAAGGTAAGTGTGGTCGACTAAGTAAGTAAGCAAACAAGTAACACATTGTTGTCACATTGATAATTATGTAAAAAAAACCGACCAAGTGCGAGTCGGACTCGTGCACCAAGGG
Source organism: Archips xylosteana (assembly GCA_947563465.1). Taxonomy (NCBI): domain Eukaryota; kingdom Metazoa; phylum Arthropoda; class Insecta; order Lepidoptera; family Tortricidae; genus Archips; species Archips xylosteana. Next base: position 12,861,285 of record OX387355.1, read on the forward strand.
TTCCGTTTAAAAGTTTATGCTTTTCGCAATTTTTCCTTTATGAGACGTTACTTCGTATCAAATTTCAAGATTCTGAGTTCACGGGAAGTACCCTGTAGGTTTTGATTCCCTTGCGAGTTTCGAAAATTTGCGGATATTTGCGGCATAAACTGCTGTATCTTTTGATTGCGTTGGCTTAGAAGTTTGATTTTTTTCACAGCTCCAAGGGACAGTAGACTTGAGTATTTGATATAAATTTTAGCTTGATACCTCCTCCACGCGTTCCTGAGAAAAAGGGTCTTGACAGACGGACGGACGGACAACAAAGTGATCCTATAAGGGTTCCGCTTTTTCCTTTCGTGGTGCGGAACCCTAAAAATCCGATGTTTTAAGACAAACAATTAATATTAAATCTTAAGGTAGCAAAGAAATTTCTTGGTCTACTACGAGTATTACCTATACCACAAAACTTATATTGTGAGGTAATTGCTCAAAAACTGAGTTTTGCATAAATTGTTGTGATGAGTATTGAAACAAAAACACGCGTGCGCGTGCGTGTGCATGGGACAAGTGAAAAAGTGGCAAGTTTGATTGAGGAAGAAGACACCACTATAACATTTCTATTCCTCTTAAGGTATTACGAGTATCAGTTCTGTGCTACGTGCATTAAACGATGTACGAATGTGGGAAAATTTGGCGTAGTTTTCAAGGTTTGAACTGCGTTCATAATCGCTAATTTGAATGGTAGTATTAACAAAGGCTGCGTGGTGAGACAAAGAGTGTCCTGGACCAATCAGCAAAGCAAGCGCATGGGGCGTGGCATCGCCCTCGTGCCAAAGCGGCCATGAAACAAAACACCGCTAAATAAAGCTCATACAATTAACCAACGAATAAAAAACGGGTTCAAATTTTTAAGCAGCAATTTCTCTTTTGTTAAAGTCAAAGGCCCTTTATGGAGGGCAGGCACTTATTAAGACTCGTGAAGCTCATGGTTCTCGAGTTTGGAAGTAAGATTAAAAGAATGAATTGCGTTTTGATGACGACTCGAATACTTTAGTTGGCTAGCAACACGATACTGAAAATATGAACGCGTAAATATACCTACTGTTTTTAGGGTTCAAATACCATAAAAGAAAAAACCCTTTATAGGATCACTTTTTTATCTGTCTGTCATTTCTCTGTCTGCGAAGAACATGGGTATAAAAAATAGCCTACGACCTAATCTCAGACCTACCAAATACAGAGAAAAAAGTTTCATAACAATCGGTCAAGCCGTCTCGGAGGAGTTCGAAAACAAACACCGTGACACGAGATTTTTATATATTAGAGATAAAATTTAGAATAAAGAAAAACCTCATAGCATAAGCAAAAGAAAAAGTCGGAAAATGACTGAAATCACTAAATTTTATTTTCTTAATGCTGCAAAATGCAAACTTATTATATGCATACGTTTAAATTTTAGTGTTTTAACTTTCAGTGCGCGAATCCAACTTGACCGACACTTGGTCGATTTTTAAGGTTTCCGTCCGTAGTTTTACAATAAACTCTTATATATGTTTGTTGCATTAGAATGGAACCCTACTCTGCGCTTAAGCTTTTAACCAGTTTTTCTTAATTACAATTGCAAACTTGCACTTGTACACTTTGTATTGTGATAGATAACTACACCTCGTAAACAAAACGCATTTAGACTTCGAAATACACCATTGGTCATTAATATGACGCCTTCAGGAAACCGGGAAATGTACTACCTAGTTAATTCTTAATCATTGAGAACGAGATAACAACAGGTATAATCTTCTTATATATAAAAATCTCGTGTCACGGTGTTTGTTATCGAACTCCTCCGAAACGGCTCGACCGATTTTTATGAAACTTTTTTCTCTGCATTCGGTAGGTCTGAGAATAGGTTGTAGGCTATTTTTTATACCCCTATTCTTCGCGGACTGAGTCGCGGGCAACAGCTAGTAACACTATAGTATCTACAATACGTCCCAACTAACGACTAGAAAATAAAGTTACAAGGAGTCTCATTGGGAAACCAAATAAATAAAAACAAGAGAACCACATCATAGTAGTGTGGGTAGTTCAAAGATATTGTGCGATTCTGCGACAGACACCCGCCTCTTCAGCCGTCTTATTTACACGAGCTTTGCAATATAGACGGTACGTCGAGGTAAATCAAAAGTTTACGTCATGTATGTTCTGTTGTACTTACCTACTTAATAGTAATAATCAAAACAAAAGCTGTGTAGGTGAGTATAAATTCATCTTATTTTCTATTCTGTTTATTGCTGTAATCGCTACTTGCCCGTAATTACGAGCCCCGCCCATGCACTTAATATTAATTTCCAGCAGAAGTGAACTGACAAACGCTTATTACGTTTAAGTTGCACTTAAGTTGGATAATTTCGCATATTCATTGCGAAGGTATAATTAGTGCGTCGAAATATTTGTTAGTTTTGCAATGAGTGTTATTTTAAGTTAAACGGTGGTATGATTTTCTTATGAGCTTTTACTTACCACGCAGTGTTGTTTGTTTATTAGTTAAGGCCAAATCTTGCAACTCAAATCACCCCACTTCTAGTGATTATTTAATTTTTATTAGAAATACTTATTAACAAATGTACAATCAGGAAACAAAGCTTGCTTTACCTAAACCTTATTTTACTCTTTGACTTGCTCAAGACCAGACGTATAGGTAACGCCACCAGAGTTGAGGCCACGCACACAACCACATCTCTTGTAATGACAGCGGGATTTTGACGTTGTGTTGTCGTTAAACGTCAACGAGTATATCCTGTGCACGTCACGTCAGTGTTAGTTGTGAAATAATGGCGTTTCATATTGAAATTAACCGTCACGAATTGACATCATTCTTTCCCAAATAACATTAATTTTATTGTCCTAACTTCATCATTACCGGATATTTTATTTAAAAATGTTAATATCATTATTTTAAATAAACAAACTTGTTGTTGATAATCAATTTAGAAGCGTCTTGAAACTCGTTTAGATCAGTAACGTCCCCATTGAAATTCAAATAAAGAATTTTAACGATAAATTGTAACGATAGTCGGCCATTAGAGTCAACCATTCCGTAATTATTGGGGACCACTGAGCTACAGGTGGTATTTAAATGCCCGATGGGCGCTCAGCGAACACATAATGTTATCTCACTCTTACTCATGGTTGAGACGTGTTAAGATAATTAACTTAAAAGTTTGTTGTTAAACTCTACTGCAACACGAGCTTTTGGTCGTAAACTGAGCCAAGATTTAAAGTGAAAACAAAATTGTAGCGAAGCGCGAAGCCCCAAATCCAGCATGGGTACTTTTTATTCTCAAGTACGTTCACATAGTTAAAAAAATACAACCAAATTGACGAACTTTTTTTAGAACTTTGTTACAAATTGCAGAATACAATCTACAAGCTACTTGTCAAACTAACTTGAGATTATAATTTTCTTTTGTTTTTCTCAAAGTTGTCCGTTTCATGTTGGTTAAATCACAGTCAAAAGAAAGATTGCGCATAATTTGTTTCTCTGCAGCGTACCTACTTTAAATAACGAGTAAAATAAATAAGTTGAGGAATACTTACAAAGTACCTTATGTTTGTAAGCAGTAAGCACGCTACGAAGATATCGATTGGAAGTAAAGTACGTCGCGTTAGATTCCGAAGGAGCCTAGGAACAGCTTTAGCGTAAGGTATTCGCAGTCGATATCTTGATCGAGGTAGTACTAGCGGCAACACCTTGCTCCGCAACCACTTGTGATCGAGATAACGTAAACCATTGCTGCCTTTACCGGAGAGAAAAGCTGTAATTTTCATTAAAAAAAAGTGATGGAGCTAAAACCGATTTTACGATTTAAATTAAATAAGTTAGTCAACTCTAGAGTTAAACGACGGATCCGACACGCTCAACTTCGCTTCTTGGAAAGTAAGCTTCATAAAACAACAATAAAGAGAACTCAACCCGTGCTTTCTTGTTTCTGTGCTCAGTCCATACTTAATGCACTGCGATGTAGCCGCGGCGGGACTGAATGCTTTTTAATGGGCTGACTGCGCATTAAATTACATACCTATTATAAGTTACATGCTGGTCTAAAATAGCCCATCGTATGAGCGTAGGTAGGTGTTTCTCGGAAAAGGAATTGGTGTACTGCCTCATATATTATGGCGGGCACGGTGCGGTGCATGGCGCGGCGTGAAGCCTTTTGAGTTTAGTGATTCTTTATCTGCGAGTGCATTTTCACTTAGTTAATACAACCAGCGACTCCATTAATGGGTGGGTTCAATGTTGTGTCCATTATTTTCTAGAAAGTTCTAATTATGATATTTGCAGAGACGTTTTCACTAGTATTATTTTGTGATAGTGATATTTCCGGATTATAATTGCGGTTTTGCCTACGCAAAAAATAAAAAATACGGTAGGTATAATATATCCTAAGGGAATTTTGAAAAAAATAATTAAACTTAAGTTTAAAAAAATACGTATTTTTAGGGCATATTTCAGCTGGATGGACTAAGTAGTTTTGATTGAGTGTGATAAATCAATCAGTTATTGATAAAACGATTTTATAAAGCTGGTTTCAGTTAGTAGTTTTAGAATGAATATTAAATAAACAGTTAAAAAATAAGCAATCGGCCGCGCAGACTGCTGAAATCCTTTAAAATAATTATTTTTCCATTACCACCCCACGTGTGTACCAATGGCGTAATGAATGCAATGTCACGTTCTTTGATAGACAAAACCTTTCATTGACTTCATCGAAATAAACATTAGTACGTACTTGTTAGTTTTAATAGTGCACGTAACCACAACAAAAGTAAGTATTCGAAAAATAAAGGTGGCAAATGAGTCACCTTACACCTGCTTCTCCAATGTCGAAACATGACTAAATAAATGTATGTTGGGGAACAAAACGCAACCTGAACTGGTATGATATAGACGAGTAGAATGCTGCAGGAATACCTTCCCGTAATGGAATGATGTCTTGCATAACTATGCAACTGGTTTTCCAGAACATATGCCCGGCCAATACCAATTGGAGCTACCTATAAATATAACAACCATAAGCATAAAATTCAATTTTACTACGCGTGTCTAGTGTGTTAGTTATACAAAATGTAAAGCGGAAATGGACAATAAAAGTATTTTTAAATGTAATTATGTTATTTCTGAACTATTTTCTTCTTATTCATAAATGCTTGTTAAGTTTATGCTAACTTAAGAGGGTTTATACCTGCTGAGATGGCAACGTTGCATTTTTGTTAGTTTTTCTCGATTATTCCATAAAAATTGAATGAAAATTAAAATTTTTTTGTATACAAATTGTTCTAATATATAAGTTAATATATATGTGTCTACTGCAATAATAATTCGTGATAGACTTTTATTTTCTTTAAAAACGAACAAATTATTACCTAACGGATTTAAAGAAATTAACTCACTCAGAGAACAGAAAGGCCGCGCAAACACAACCTCAAAGCGTGAATCGTGAATAGTACTAAACGAAACGGACTTCACTTCCCATTTACCTTTAACGGGCCATTGTCATAATGTTAACGCATCATTGTCATGTCACAGTTTTAAAAAGGTTTTTTGGACGGCCGGTAACTGTATGTTAATTTCGTGGGGCGGTCCCGGATGGCTGACGAAACACATGTCGTTGGTGCAACTATTGTTGAAAAAACCGACATGTTAGAAGAATGCGTTCACGATAACATCGACGCGTGATCGTGTTTGCTGACGCTTAATTCATTTTTAATGTAAAATTTTAAGCTTGCATGTTCAAAATACCATTTGCAGCATTATTAACCGGAAAAAGCGCGGCCATATTGTGTCTGCGGTTAAGTGCTGGTACAAGTACAAAGCTCAAATATGAATATTTAATGATTATGACGTTGATGTATTGCAGAATTAATTATAATGTTTACAATTCTGTTTTAAATTTCCGCCTAAATATTTCCTAAACACAGAGATATTTAAGGCGATTCCGGAGACAAAGTTAATTTAATCGAAAGCGGTAAGTCGCCCGCACTAAGCTGGCTTTAGCAAAAGACATTTTGATTTACACTGTTGAAAAAGTTACTTTACCGTACGTTCACTCCACAAAGTGAAATTTGGATGAGCTTAGATTTTTCTTTTGGCATGGTTACGAATTTAGCGGTTTAATTTTAGATGTAACTGACGCATATAATTAAATCCACAAAACTCGGCGCTTGGTTGGAAAGTGGTGTATTTTCACTAAATGAATCAAATTTTTTTAAACCATTTACAGTCACATTTCATCCCAGGATTCAAAAGATGTTGATAAGTACTCAAGTTAATTGTCATTTGTTTCATGGTATAAAATAATTAAGTTCATAGCTAGCTACCTATAACGTAAATATATTCTTAAATTGAACTGTCGAATAATTTACTACACAAAGTAGGTAGATAACTTATGTTAAATTGAAGCTTAGGATTTGACTTGGCTAGTTTTCACCAGCAAATCAAGTATACCTAGAAGATAAGTTGATTAGCCAAGTATTAGAGTTAGAGGTACATTTATAAATTGTAAATAATGGACAAAACTTCAAATTAAGTATAAGTTTTTAATTTACTTAAAATATACTTAATGTTTAAAAATGACACGATTTTCATCGACATCATGTTGATGAATGGCAGTCTTCGACGGTGCGTTATAAGCGGTCTTTTTTGCCACGAACTTGCAAAATCTGGAACGAGCTTCCCGCTGGGGTCTTCCCATCGAGTTACGACCTGAGTGCCTTTAAGAGGCGAGTGTACAATTTTCTGCAGGGCCGACAACGCACTGGTATCGCGTAAAGCGCTGCGAGTGTCTATGGACAGTGGTGTTCATTTAACATCAGGTGACCCACTAGGTCGATTGTCTGGCTTCACTAACATAAAAAAAAAATTGAACTTTAAAGACATCGATGCTATTTAGACACGCGGATTAAGGCGTTAAGCTGCAATTTAGCGTAAAGTATCTACTTTGTGTAAATTATTCGACAGTTCAATTAAAAAAGTCAAGTCTAGGGTGAATGAGCATTTTCTAGGTAGGTTAGCGTGCTCCATCGTAGGCCTCATATTCGCTTTCGATCAGGCGTGATTGAATCAAACGCAAGTCTATCTAATATATAAAAATCTCGTGTCACGGCGTTTGTTATCGAACTCCACCAAAACGGCTTGACCGATTTTTATGAAACCTTTTTATCTATACTCGGTAGGTCTGAGAATAGGTCGTAGGCTATTTTTTATACCCCTATTATTCGCGGACGGAGTCGCGGGCAACAGCTAGTATTATATAAAAAAAACATATTTTTAAATATCAAACACTGTTGTAGCAGAGAAAACAAGGAAATAGAATTTTATATTTGTTTAAGATGTAATTTGTTCTAATAAATACATTTCAGAATTGACTGCAAAACTTGGCACCCATTTATATTTTTGTTGGCGAAGTCCACAATCATTTAATATTGAACTTGGCAAATATTTTTCACATTTATGTTTTTGATGGGAATTTTAAATTTACCAGAAGTATCTCATTTCAAGTACAAAGTTGCGAGGTTTTTAAAAAGCGAGCCCGAATACCGACCGCATCGAGATCACGCCTGTACTGCACTCTACTACTTTTAACTAAATTGAAGTTGAGGGTAAAGAGTGCACTCGCTGCACGTGACGCATCTGTCCGGCGGTTCGTTTGTAACTTACGTGAGTGGATTGCAATGGATTTCTTTATACTATACTTTTTTACCGAAAGGGGCAAAAGTGTCACATGGTTTTAAGTAATTACAAGTGCCCATGGCCAATACATCCAATAAATCTGAGGCCCTTGTACTTCATGGGTGAAGAATAATAAATATTGACACAAGTCAATATTTTTATACCTAATTAATAATTAGATTCTTGCAAGGAACCTATTAAAATTCACACATACAGTTTGAAAGAAAAATAAACAAAATGCATAATGGTCATTTGATTATTATTTTGTGTGAAACTTTTCGGGCCTCATTAAAAAAGCAAATACTACCTACTGTACTCATAAAATTGAAAATGCCCTTTGACTATTTAGTGACCCTTCATTATCGTGTAATCTACAAATTGATTTAAATTAAATATTTTATCAGATTTAACTTTAACCAGGTTATTTTACCGTTATAGTGGTGGTTTTCATAAACTATAGGGTATACGTACCCCTTTAGTTTATGAAAACCACCACTATAACGGTGAAATAACCTGAACACAGGGAAATAAAGCCTTCATCAGCCAAAAGGAACGCAACAGAAGTATTATTCTGAGACCTGTTAGATAATGGCTTCGAACCGTTTGGTCTGCCAAGTATTTTGTTTAGTCATAGTGTTTGTTACACCTTAGTATTCTTGTCAGGTAAATTGACGTCGGATAAGTTCAAGAACGAATTACCACTTTATGTAAATCATTGTGGTTTGGCATGTTAGAAAAAATAAATAAAACCTGTCACCTTTACAGCTTAGTGAAGTACACATATTTCAATACATATGTCAGTAAAATTATAATACTACATCGCAGACTTGTGTTACTTTAAGCTTTGACATGAGCTACTTTAAAGTTGAATGCCATTTCATGCAATGGCTTTAATTCGTTCCAAGCAGCAAGTTGTGCATTGCAGACATTACAACTCCACGTTTCAACGGCAGTATATTTCGTAAGCTCTACTATGTTAAACTTTTTAATCTTTTGTTCAAGGGTTTTTCTTTGCAAGCGTAACTTTTCAATTCCTCAAGAGTGTCACTTGGAGAGTGCCACTTGTGTCACTTCCATTACAGGCGTTCACTACGTATGTCATTTTCTCACTTATCGTTCTGTGTGTCTCTTTTCTACAGCTTTAGTTAAAACGGGATGCAGGAGCGATACATGTTGTACAAAATAATTGTAGATAGAGTGAGACCGGTGAATGCCAACATATGAGAAGATTGTACTGTACAGTTACAACACAAGTGTAATGGACAATTCTAACTAACACCATATGGATGAATGAATGTAAGTGCTTAGCTCAGCCCAGGGGTCCCTTTCAGTTTTACAGTAAAAAGTAAATAAGTACCAATGCTGTGTGTGTAGATACGGATTTTCAAACATACCGCGTTAATAACGGTTTCCACCAGGCGGTTTCGTTTAGGGAAACGTTCAGTAGTAACCGTTTTTGAGTAATTTTTGGTCTCGCTTTCGTTCTTTCATATAAGCTACCTAATCAATGACTTCATTTTATCCCTGTTTTTGTAGTTTCACACAAAACTAACTTTGCTCAGAATCGTTTAACGTTCAGGGGGTGAAAATCATATGCAACGTACAAAAAGGCTAGTTTTCGCTTTTTCTTCGCAATCCTATTAACTTTTTTTTGTTTTGAAACTGAAGATAGAACAATTTTATATGGTCTAAGAGCCGTTGAAGATCGACCTTCACCGATCTGATAACTCGATGAGACATATTTTTTATCAAATATAATTTCTTGTCATCAATATATTATAATTTGTTGTCATATTTTTTGTCAAATATAACTTGCCTATCGAAAAATGTTCATAGCTATTTTTTTTTGTTTTATTGTGGAGTGCCTTTAGCCATCTTCCAGCTCCATCATCAGACCCTGGTTACCATCAGGGATCAAAGTACTCGTCTAGACGAATGAAACTAGTCATAACTCCATGGGGTTGTGTCGTTTTATTGTGGAGTGCCTTTGGCCATACTGATTTAATGAAATTAAGAATTATCCCATTGAGTTTGGACTCGCTTGATTCGTCTTGACGAGTACTTTGATCCCAGATGGTAACCAGGGTCTGATGATGGAGCTGGAAGATAGCTAAAGGCACTCCACAATAAAACAAAAAAAAAATCTATGAACACTTTTCGATAGGCAAGTTATCATAGGCATATTTGTTTATAAATTATATTTAATAAAAAATATGTCTCATCGAGTTATCAGATCGGTGAAGGTCGATCTTCCACGTCTCCTCTACTAATAGAGTTGCGTGTTTTTGAAATATTGTGTATACATATATTAAAATAAACTAATAAGAAAAAACTAACACGACATAAATTTTATTCACACTACCGAAGACGATTTTACTCGTGGGAAAAAATTGTGTCAAAGCGATTTGTTTCTAAAAACGAGCCAACATTTGCATAAAACAGCTGAATTAATTGCATGTAACTCAAATCTATTCTATTATGCTAAGACAACCGTTAAGTTAGCGCTGGCTTGTCACAAAGCCAGTTCTGTGGTACAAACTTCGTCAGCCATGTTTTAGTTCCGTAACCCAATCGAAAGCCGTATTCCTTATAATCGTGCTACCTACTCATCCAGAAGACTAAGTGCTTGAGTAATAAGTTCCTCATTCAAAGTTAAACAGGCAGCAACCGATGTGAAATACTATCGAAAGAGTTAATAGTATCTTAGTCAAATGATTAGCATCAAATATGTAAATGACACTTCTTTTGCTGCGAGTGATCCGTACAGGTGTAGGCGGCAAAATATTTTTGTAACGAATTCTAATGTATTCTATTTTCACACATGTAAGCCTAATAGCATAAAAAGTGCTAAGTCCGCTATTCTATCTATAGTTAACGGAAAATAGTTTTTAGTGACTTTAAACCTACGCATTACCATTCATTTAAATTGAAGTTATTTGTGTACATACATTTTATCCACGCTATGTAGAGTCAATTAATCCACATGTAAATTTTCTATATAACTAACATATCAAGGAAAGTAGGTAGCTTTGAGGTTAATTCAACAAGAAAAAAAAAACAACCGAGACTGTCAGCCATTGCCTCCAACGAGTGCAGCGTGTGCTGCACTGCAATACTTTGACCACATCACATAGCTCATAGAGACGCTGACAACTTGGAAAGACTTATGATAATGGGAAAAATGGACGGTACTAGACCAAATCTGATGGAGTGACCAGATATTGAGTCATCCGGGTGTACTTTTGAGTAATGTTTTCAACAGAGCAACCGACGGAAGAAAAGCTGATATTAAAATAATTGGTCCAGTACCTGGGCGACCGAGCTCTGCTCGGGCAGAAACTCGGCACCAAGCGTTTTCCCAGAGATAAGACCAAGCTAGATCAATTTTTCATCCCCGAAAACCCCCAAATACCAAATTTCATCGAAATCGTTGGAACCGTTTCCGAGATCCTGATTATATACACCGGAGGGGTGGGGGGGGGGGTGAGAGCGGGGGAGGGGATGCGGGGGAGGGAGCGCGGGGTATCAAAGGGGGGATGAAAATTTCATTGATTTTGCCGTAGGATGCACCGTTTTCAAGATATTTGACAAAAACACCGGAGGGGGGGGGGGGGTGAGTCACGTTAAACTATCGTCCGTAAACCGACTTTACAGACAACCGGCTTTTCCTGTTCTGTGCTCCCAATAGGGAACGTGCACATGACGGTGCTGCCAACTGGTGCCATAAGGGCGCCATCAATTTGAATGTTTTACCTTGATAAGTTTGTTTTACTGTCCGCATAGTGTCTCTTCTGTCGCATTAGTGCTGCCGCCTATAGTTACTGCACGTTCCCTATAATACTTTTTCTAACAAAAAAGTAACTTTTTCTCACAAAAAAGTAACTTTTTCTCACAAAAGAAGAAACTTGACGTTTTCTCATAAAAAAAAAACTAAAAAAAAAAACTAAAAATCTTGAAAAAAAATGTGGTATCGAACCGAGGTCGGCTGAATCCGCGACCACCCGATTTCTAATGTGCCATTATGATCTGCTCGAAGTCGGCGAAATTTAGCTTTATATTCTAATGCAAACAAAAATAGCCGGAAAACACGAGTAAAAGCGATTTTCTGAAAATGAAACATAGCTAGATCAGTTTTTCATCCCCGAAAACCCCCACATACCAAATTTCATCGAAATCGTTGGAGCCGTTTTCGAGATCCTGATTATATATATATATATACAAGAATTGCTCGTTTAAAGGTATTAGATGACGTCATGGTGGCATGACGATCCTCAACAATAAGGAGCCAACTTTGAAGAGAGGAAAAATAAAAAAGTGTAAAAACTCTTAAATTAATTAAATCACCTTATCTTCTATCTCTAATATATAAAAAACCGTGTCACGGTGTTTGTTATCGAACTCCTCCGAAACGGCCTGACCGATTTTCATCGAATTTTTTTCTCTATATGCGGTAGGTCTGAGAATAGGTCGTAGGCTATAATTTATATGGCAAAACAACGTTTGCCGGGTCAGCTAGTCTACCTATAAAATATTCAAGCAGTCAATATACACTCTGTATTCTATTTTAAACACCTTAGACTTTCAAGCCTGAGTGAGGCTGGAATTTACACTCGCCTTACCAACCTGTTTACCGTGCAACCAAAAACCAAACACAGTCAGTGATTAACTAGAACCTCGTGTAAATATGCCAGCGACAGCGGCTGCGTAGCCGAGGCGAGATGTCGCTCACACGACTCGCGTCTGTACCGAACGCTGCAGCCCTAATTGACAGCTACACAGTCGCTTGCCCGACACGCTAGTTGCCACTACAACTTGGATTATACTTTAACATTCAAGCGACCAATGGGCGAAGTTTCTTAAGCCAAAACAAAACACGATCGTAGTGACGACATAAGTTAACAACAATGCTGACAAAATAGATGCGTAGGGCCCGTGTTTGACTAAAGCGATGCGCAATTGACACGACATAATTATTATGTAGATTTAATAAAAAAGTTGTCCATCGTTTGCCCGAATGTCATATATGTCATAATTTATCGTTTTCCATAATTTTTATTTATCATAATGTAATTCATCTCTGAAACAGCATTTTCCTCAGAATTATTGAAAAACTAACCACTCACTCTACAAGATATAAGATGACATTTCAAAAAATTCTGAAAACAAGGAAAGTGAAATTATGACAAATAAAATTATGGGAAACGAAATGGTTCGCAATAAAAAATATATTTCTTAATACGCTACACTCTTGAGAGAGTGGTTGTGGCTATTGGTTGAGGATCAGTTGGGGGTTGGTAGTTCCTGGGAAAATAGTGTGGTGAATTCCCCTTGGCTTCCACACTGCAGTGCAGAAGTCTGGAGTGCGTACTTGGCAACAGAGAGCTCTACTGCTCACTCTCGCATTAGGTCCCTAAGTTTCTTTTTACGACACCCACGTCAAGATTATAGTCCATTCTTGTGAGATAGTCAGGACTCAGGAGTACAAAAGTTGACTTTTTTTAACGCAATATGAATTCGTGATCGCGGTACACTTTTTAACGTATTTCGGACATAAGTTTCGAGCAAAAAGAACTAAATCTATGTTGTACTCTTTATCCCTATGGCGACCAAAATATCTCACAATAGAGAGTTTTTCCTCTATTCCGGCAAATGGATTTTATTAGGTAATCAGTGTTGATCCTGGCTACTAAGAGGTCGGAATGATAGTAATGGCCGATTGTCCCGAAGGCTCTCGGACAGTTCTAATTTAATTAGTCGGTCACAACATTTACCCCAGTTTAGTCACAACACATGTTCAATACAAATTAACGAGTATTGCACTACGTAGTTTAGTTCAAAAGGCACGACGCCCAGTCTTTTGTTAATTGAATTTGACTGACACAGTGAAATCGGTATTTAAGCTAAAATAAACATACATTGAGTACGACTGCCCGTGGATACCAGAAATTTACAGATATCTTGACAGTCTAATCTAAGCTGAAAAACACTGAAAATTATGGTAGCCACTAGGTTTGACGTATGGCCTCTCAGACGGGTATGTATTACAATACCGAAGTACGAAAGACCGAATGTATTAAAAGATCGAATGGGTCAAAAGACCGACACGATTTTTTTCAGAAACCGTTAACTTTTAAAGATTGTTATAAAACAAACCTAACCTAACCTAATGGGTTCTGTATGATGCCGTTTTAATAAATTCTGAGAAGTTTACGGTTTCAGAAAAAAGTCGTGTCGGTCTTTTGACCCATTCGATGTTTTAATACATTCGGTCTTTCGTACTTCGGTATTGTAATACATACCCTCTCAGACAGAAGGTAGGGTATTCGAACCCGGGCTCGCACCTTTAAGTTTTTCGGTCCAAGTTCCTGCCATTCAGAAAATCAAAGAGCCTATTGTTATAACCTCAAATTAATTTCGCGTTTTGAAATTATTTCTATCTCAATTATGCTCAGTAATAGGAAATTGTAGCAGCAAGTGAGCGGCTCCAAGTTGAGCCCGTGAGACCAGGAAATTAGTAAAGCCATGTAACACACCCCTTCTCCCTTCATGCCCCCTCCCATAATCTCCCACTCTATTACAAATGGCAGCAAGGAAATGGTGCTTACGATCAGAGACAAAAGGTACATTGTTCTGTTAAAGATTGTTGGCACTTTCATGCTCGGCGAGTCTTAGAAAGTCTAGAAATAAGTTTTCGTTAAACTGACTGACGAAAATGTGTTGATAAAAGATACCTGGGTATAAATAACACTAGCCAGTGTGTTCCCATTCAAAAGAGTAAAATTCACACCTGTGAAATAAAAGTGTCACTTTTCCCGCTCTAAAATTATATTCCGCATGGCAGCTTGACACTTCACTAAAGTTTGGTGGTGGCGATGTGTCTATTTCAACTATCTTCAACAACTCAAACAAAAGCTTTTGTACAAATCGTATATTCACGTATTCACCTTCTTAGACATTAATTCAGAGAATCACACTGTATCAATCATAAAAAATATCTTATCATTCTTTCATAAGATTTGAACTTCACTATCGAGCCATGTTGCTAATTAAATTGGATAGAATATATCAATGGTTATTTTTTGTATCGATATTAGTTTTAAGTTCCGTGCGTAGGCGTGCCTAATCAATATCTCATTTAATAGTACATTACTGCAGCGGCCGCGAAATAGGGGATTGCCGGCCGAGTAGTTATAGATGGCCGAGTGTTAACGAGGCCATCTAGAGATACGAGGCCGGCAATCCCTGTTCGTGGCCAAGGCTTGTATAGAGTTTTTCTCAAACATGCATCACCATCACCACCATCATCATCATCACCATCATCAACATCATCATCAACATCATCGTCATCACCATCACCATCATCATCATAATCATCATCATCATCATCATCAACATCAACATCATCATCATCATCTCATCATCATCATCATCATCATCAACATCATCATCACCATCTCATCATCACCATCATCATCATCATCATCTCATCATCACCATCATCATCATCATCATCGCCATCATCATCATCATCATCTTACCTTACCTTAAATAAGCGTAGTGGCAGAATGTCTTAATGAACCAAAACGCAAATATTGCTTACAGTTTTTTTTTTAATGGCTAAATGCTATGATGCCATAGACCTATAAACGTCATGGTATGAAACAATAGACGATCACTTTGCTGGCCTAGGCCAGCAAAGTTGTATGAAATTCCATTATTGACCTCTCGTCTAGGCGGTCCCCCACCACCGGCTGCACCTGCACCTGCAACGTGACCCTTCGTGGCGTATTATAAGGAACATAACGTCAATATTTCATAGCATGTTTGAGAAAATTTACTTTCTTATCGCTCCGGCCAAATTTTTGCAAACAACAGTGCGTTCTTTGCATTAGCATGAACAAACTGTAAAACAATTACCTCTGTTAGCTTTGCCAATAACAATAACATTTATCAAATTACTCGGCCGAGCGACTTCGAAGCGATACGCCGAGGGAGAAACAAAATTGACAAAGCAAGCAAAAGGCTTTCAAGGCTGGCTCGCGTGTTGCGACGTGTTTGCATCCGTAATTTGTTTGTTGGCGGCAGCACACGGCAGACTACATTAAATGGATCTTCGCTTCGCACGCGACCAGACATGGCACCCTCTTCCTCGGTTTGTCTTTAACGTCTTTCTCCAAACCCGAGTTCTAGTCGCGTTTATAATTCCGTTGGCGATTTGTACGCCAGTCGCTTCTCCGCAAGTCTGCTTCGCTTTATTTCGAGATGTTAAACTATGCAGGTCTGCTGTTGAATTACTAAGGACCGTCGCGGCTTGGTGCCCCCAAGCACAGTCTCCAGATGGCATTATCGACGGAAAATCTAAAACCGGTGTCAAAGCAAACAAACCGCAGCGCGAAGCTCGGTCCCGATCGACCATTGCAGCTCTCATCACCGCTATTGCAAGGCTGTGAATGAAGCTACTGCGCGAACTGCCACTGAATAGAAGTAGTTTTACCCAAACTTATGCAAATTGCAATTATGCAGTTTCCAACGCAGACTATAATTAGACTAGTATTCCTCTCATAATTATTCCACTAAAATAACTACTGCTCCTTTCCAGTTTGGGACTGAAAGTGTCTAAGTTTGGATTATCAAAGTTGTTAACTGCCGTAAAATATTTTTAGACTGCTTTAGCGCTAAGATTTTTATTCGTGGGAAATGTCACGATTAAAAACGCCGTCAATTATCGTATGTAAACTTCGCTAGTGTTATTTTAACGTTAGTTTATGCCTGCTCTGTATCTGAAAGGTGTTTAAATGTAATTCGTATAGGCGTTGCGATAAGGTGC
Source organism: Archips xylosteana (assembly GCA_947563465.1). Classification (NCBI taxonomy): domain Eukaryota; kingdom Metazoa; phylum Arthropoda; class Insecta; order Lepidoptera; family Tortricidae; genus Archips; species Archips xylosteana. The sequence goes on from OX387355.1 coordinate 12,877,823, forward strand.
ATAAGGTTTAATGGTAAATGCGGCCGGGTGCTGCAGCACTTACGTTATCTCGGCGGTTTACACGCCGGCGCCGCGCCGTGCCAATTAAGCAGGCTTCGCAGCTCGCACTGGCTTCGAACAGAACCAGTGCGCAGATTTTACGGTACGCTTTAAAGTCCTTTTATTTACTGGGCTCCTGTGATTGCCGTTATTTGCAAATCTTCCTCTAATTATTGAGAATATGCAAAACCTGATGTTGACAAGACCATAGCGCCGTAGTGGCTTTCACGTTGTATAATATAGACGTTTTCACAATGCGCAGTTCTTGTTTGTTTGAATACGAAAAGTGAATTATGAAATGTAAATTTGTGATATTTTTCACACTTTGCCTAATTAATAAGAAGAGTGTTTATTTTCTTAGATTATTTTAACTTTAATCTGTAGGCATCGGACATTTGTTACAATAACATTTCATAAGTCGTTCAGATTAAAAACAACGTCAATGTAGGATTATCGTTTAATATCAGCTATTGAGCTCTATACTCAGTGGGACATCTTCTTCAAAATGTTGACGCTAAACTGGCAGCAATTCATTCTCCTTTCTGATTCTATTGACTACATTAAATGTTACACCTACGCCGCTTTCTCGAGTTCCAAGGTGCAACTTTAATACCTCCGGTGCAATTTGCTCAGGCCCGTGGTTAGTCCTATAAATACAAGCGACCTCATTTGCAAGTTAACTTATTTAAATTCTTTCACAAGTTTTCCCTTTGATACTTCTGTGTAGGAGCTACGCCGTGTAGCAACGTGTAAGTCATATTTTCAAAAGCTAGAGTAAATAGACGATATCATACAGTAACTTCTACTTACTAAGTAAGCTACATACGTGCGCACTTCTATGGCTGCTTACGTCCTTTGTGGCTACATATTTTTGCTACAGAGACTAATAAAGGAAGAAGGCAAGTAGGTATAACGGGCCAACATTTTGATAAAACGTGTGTCTAACTGCACTTAGAGACATCAACGAAATGTAATGTTTTCAACTCTCATGTATGTGTATTTTGAGTGATAGATAAGTCCCGTTTAGTATAGTAATTATGAGTGAAAATCACAAAAGTTCAAAACAGTATAGATCTCATGTAAAATACTTGAATTCCCTTTGCTAATCATATAATTGTACCTAAGCAATATGGACCCATCTCGTTTTTTCTAAATAAGTTCACACGCTGTTCTGTCTACATAGTTAAAATTAGCTGAATTAACAATTTCATTTCTTGTCTTTTCTTTATTATGAGAGGGAGACAAACGAGCAAGCGGGTCATCTGATGGAAAATGATCACCACCGCCCATAAATATCAATAACTCAAAGAGAGTCACTGATCTGTTGCCAGCCTTTAAAAAGGAGAGAGAATGGGGGAGAGGGAGGGGACAGGTATTGGGCCCCCGGCGCTCTCACTGGCCGTACGAAACGCAGCAGGATTACTGCTGCTTCACGCCGGTGTTCTGTGAGAGGGTGGTACTGCCCCGGACGAGCCGGCCCATTCGTGATGCAGCGGCTAGCTATACAACATGGCTTTACCACTAATACATTATTTGTGATTATGCCTCAATCGTGTGTTAATATCTTAACAGTCATTTTACTACCGTCAACTTTATTCGGAATTTGAGTAGATATGAATATTAACTTGCTCCTAACCGCACTGGTTAATGGCAAAAGTTATCACTGGGTGTAATAAAATTTACTACTCTCAAGTATAGTAAAACTCTATCTCATTCCAATCAAATTCAAAGTGTTTTAGTTTATTTATAAAAGGTGGAAAGAACGAACGCCACATGGAAGGCTACCTTACTTTACCTTAAATATTGGAAACAGCACAATTTATGTAAAAAAAAAAAATAACCTACAAACTGACAACACAACTGACAAGGGAATTGTTTGAAAATAATAAATTTAATAGTAGATTGTACATACAACGAGAGCATAAAACAAACCATTTTACGCAAGACTTTCATATAGGTGGATAAACACGTTGAGGGGAAAATGGATTTAATGGTCGAGTTTTAGGTACATTCTGCTTTTCACTTTGATTGCAAGGAAATTAAAAAGCAACATTGGAAATACAATTTACAAGCTCTTATTTATTTTCATGCATTGCAATATCTAAAATGTACTAGATTTGCCTACTTATATTAATTTCGTAACATGAAACAATTTATTTATTTAAAATTAACACGTCGCGTTCGTTTAAAATCACGCTCATTGTAGGTAGGTAGGTATTGAAAGAAGAATTATGTGCTTATGTACTTACACCATGTTTGTTTTTTTCGTTAACTTAAAAGTTTCGTTAACTTGGCTTCTTCAGGCCAAATAAAGCAAAATTTTTTTAAGACACAAGCATCCTAGCTGGTGCCATTGAAAAGATAATCAACTATTCAATTAAATGAGTATGAGTGGTTAACCAGTGGCACTGATTCCTAATTTAATGATCTATTATTTTCATCCGACTGTCGAAGGAGGGTTATGTTTAGATTTCGTTAAGAAGAGGGTTAAAGATCTAATTTTTTTAACATTAATCTTTTTGTCTTTAATGTGTAACATCAATGTCACATCACTTATCTTAAAACACTAAGCCTACTGGAAAGTGATTTTTTGTTTAGAAATTAGTGCCCATGGTCCTCCCTTTTCATTAATGATTTAGACTTAACACTAACTTTTGCTAACAACAAAGTGCCTGATACATTGACCATTAGTTGAGTATTTAACTATTATTTATACAAAAGAAATAAAATGTTTTCCGTTAGAACAAAAAACAATTTATAGTGATACTGAAGTTAACAAAAATAAAAAATAAAACACGGTGTATTCCGTTGACGTGACATTCGCAATCCTTGGAAAAATCTGCTTCACTCATGGAATACACCCGATGCCGACTGCATGACGCTTTAGCAAAAGCAAAGTATTCACATGTCACGTTCGGAATAAAATATAGGCGTGCGGTGCAAAGTTTTATTCTCGCCCTAAATATTCCATTGTGGCCGGGTGTAGAAACGGCACATAAATCCGAGAAGCAAACTCGCGGCGATTACTCAGCGCACAAAGCAAAGCGACGCAACATTCACGCTGCAAGCTTCGTCGTCGTTGTTATGCCATCCACCGATCACGCTCGTCTGCATACCCCGCTGTACCAATAAATACCCCTCGACCCTACCGCACTGCAACAACTTTTATCATTTACAAAAAGTTTACACCCAAGCACTTAGAAGGCATTACAGCGATTGAGATAAATCGTCCGTTTTTGATGAAACAAAAAGTCATCAAAGTTATTTATGACCGACTTCAAAAAGGCTCATTCTACATGCATGTGTGTTTTTCGTGTTCGCCTGTGAATAGATTCTTTCATACAATTTCTTCCTTTGTTAATGATTTTTTTTTCGAACGGTTATGATCGTGCGCTGGTCGTAAAACATGCTCGAGCTGCTTCGTTTCGTTGAAAGACGATAATTAATTTTATGTCGGTTACGCATCATCTATGATACTGGCACTCGGGGCATTAGTTCGTTTACTAAACCATTATACGGTTTATCTTGGTCGATTAGATTACGGTATAATCTGGTTCTTATTGAATTAACTCGTACAGCAGAACTTGAATGTGTGATATCATTGTCTGGAAAGCTCCCATACAAGTTTATTTCCTTCAAGCAAAACAATAGTTTTTTAGTTTCATTCACGGACTAAATACTCTATTGTGATGCAATCCGGCCCGGTAAATCTCTGGACTTAAATACGGCAATTATTCAGGGAAGGCAAGGTTTCATTGTGCGTGGTGCCGCGCTGTGCCGTCCGTTCCATAGAATGCTCACTAAATTTGGATTTTCATGCCTTGTCATCCGACTGGGAGTGTTTTAATATGGTTATTATATTTTATAAGTACGTTTTGACATCGTACACTATAACATGCATTCTATTATTAAAACTATTTGGAGCATGAACATGTCTTAACCATTAAGCACAATAGCGGTCGAAAGTAATTCATGACAATTGACTGTGGAATATGATTTCTTCGATAGAATTTGATACTTTTAGATTCGTGTTACTACTCAGTAAAGAGGCCAGCGTTTGGTTTCTATTTTGCTAATATTAAAGTGGAAAAAATCTGGCGAAAAGATCTCATCTTGGAGATGTTTATCGCATTAATATAATACGGCATTAAGATCACAATGGGTCGGCTCAAGAGAGGTCCAATATAAGGAGCTCAGGAACCCCGCATGCTTTGTTGTGAAAATAACTTTATGCTTCAAAGAGCGGGAATAGTATAAAGCAAGCACAGCTTTCAATAAAGCCAATGGCCCTTTTAGGTGATATACTTTTTCGTTCATATTCTTTGTGTACATATAATAATATTCAACCGCTTATCTGTAAATAAACTTGAATTCTTCATTAATGGAAGTTTATTCAGTGAGGTTCATGGAATTTATACAATTACTTGGCCTAAGTAAACATCGGTTGAATTATGCTTACACATTCTAATTTGACTTTGTAATTTCTTGAAATCTGGAATTTATAGCTCTGAAATATTGCCCTTCACGGGTACTGGCGAGTAAAATAAAACTTAATAAATGAGTAGATATTTAGATAACTGCAAACGATACGTCAATTTTTATTTGGGTAATACAATACTGGTGAATCAGCTAGCTAGTTTAACTTGAAATATGTGAGCACTGACATCACAAAGAAGCAAAACCACGCAAACGGTTGAGCGAAGCACGCAATATGTTCCAAAAGGGAGCCTGGCACTGCGCCGATAGCATCAGCATCAGCCTTTTACCATCAGACAATCGCAGCAGCGCAATTACAAATAAGTTATTTACAGCCCGCCTATTGGTAGATATTTTAAGCTTATCGCCATCTTTAATCTATTGATTCACTCCGCTTTATGCATTGGCTTCTAAAGCGTCTTGTTTCGTTCAATTGATATCCGTATTTGGACGTGAGTGCGGTTCGTTTTGCACTTACACTTGAAAGATTTACATTCTTCTGATCTGGTCTCGCATATCAGGTGTCATTAGCGGTCGGAATTATCCTTTTGAATGGGACAGCCGCGATAAAAGTTAAATTGATTAATTCACCGCTGACACAACGCTATTTGCGTGACTTCTTACGCAGGTGCAACCATATTAAATCGGCTTATCTGAGAGTTTGTATACGAATCTCACAAATCCGAACGTTGTTTATTTTTTGCAATATCACCGATTGCACTTTGCGAGTGGATCTGAATGAAACGTCAGTCTGTAACGGGAACACGATAAAGCAATATACAAAAATATCAAACAAATTTTCACCTATATACTTTTGCAGTCGGTGTTGGTTACGACTGAAAGGTGTGTGCGTGATCGAAGGAGCGACGCTAATGGTCGAATGCCGTAGCATGGCCGGTATGAAAAGATCGAATTTATTACTTCATAAGTCATGAGGGTTAAGTAATAATCGTCGACAATGGGCAATAAAGAGTTTATAGGCAGTAAAGTTCGATCCGCTCGCACGTCGAGGCTCGGAAGTCAACTGTGCCGCGATCAACCTACTGCTCATGAAACCAAACTTTTATTTTGTTTATCTCGTTTTGAATTACATAGTAAATATATTATTGCTTAAAAATGAAGATTGCTAGTGATAAAAAAGCTGAAATACTTGTGTTACAGCCGATACAATGATTTTATTCTGAGAAATTTATTGTTACATTTATGAATGTTCAATGGTTGTTGAGAAGCTATAAAGAAAATAAAAGTTTAGAAGAATGGTAGTAAATCGCATTTTTATGTTAAGACATTCTAGATGAACCACTGAGTTCGGGTATGTGTGACGTGACGACTTTTAATATATTTTGTGTTTTATTGCCCACTTTAACATGAATGATTATGATCAAGGAGCGGAATTTATCATAGCAAAAATTAAACATCAAAGGGATTGACCATAAGTTTTATCGACTATTCCAGCTATCGATGTTATCGAATCGACTCTTCGCTTGTCATCGCCTTTTAACATTACTCTGTAACATTTGACCTCTTTGATAAGCGACTTGCAACTCCATATTAAAATAAAACGCGTTAAGTTAGTTGGAAAAAAAAATTAAATAAATACTACCCACTATTAAATATGCTATTAAGCATTAATAGACTCTTTCTTAATACTAGAGGATTATCGTAGAGTGGTGTGGATGTAATGAAGTGAAACTAAAACTCGAAAAAATACTAGATAGGATTCCGGACTATGACCTAATTCGCGACTATGCCGATTTTATAGCAAAAACTGAATACAACCAAAACAGCATTATGGAATACTACAAATATGCTCCTGTTACATATATCAACGGAGTTAGAACACTCTTTCTCAAACTATAATTGGATCTACAATGATAACAGGACCAATATAAAGGGTGGCAATATAGAATAAATTATGAAAATTCTCTATTACTACAGAGAAGATGAAGAAAATGCGATTAGTACAGAAATAGATTCGATTGTTATTTTGAATGAAGGTTAGATTTTAGTTTCGTTGCATTTCTGTTTTATATTTTAATTGTAATTAACTTAAAAAGTGCTATTTTAAAAGTACCTACTATTTTCTGTTTTATTAATTGCTGAAATATTTATCGATAGTCGATAAAACTTATGTTCAATGCCTTTGATGTTTGATTTTTGCTATGAGAAATTCCGCTCCTTGATTATGATATGACTTGTAACATTACACGAATTCACAATCTGAAACATAATAAACTTTTGCTGTTAATCCATTGATGTGTATATGTCAAAATTGCTAAGATTTTATCAACGAAAATAAATGACAGAACATTCTTTCATTATGTTGATGTAAATTACGAATCCATTTACTTTCTGAAAAAACATGTTGTGAGTAATTTAAAAAAAACCAGTTGTGGTACCATTTGGTCAATAAGAAGATAGCTTACAGCTATCAACAACCATTCTTCAAAATTATTAAAAACGCGCCTGTACAACTTATCGTTTCAAATTAACATTAATGATTTGCCGTCGAAGTTTCATAATACATACTTAGTGATATATCACTATTGGATTTTGTTTAACATTTTAGTTGGCTTCTACTCTTTTGAATAGTAAATGAATTATAAATGCTCAAAAAAGTACTTATATTATTTTTAGATTTACGGTTTTCATCAAACTCTCGTACCAAATTCAGAAAAAGCGCTGATGCTAAAATATTTATGCCAATGCAACCATAGTTATAAATCAGGTATTATCAAACAAATGATCAGAAAATCATAAATTCTTTATTAAGATTCTTGTGATTATCACCATAAATACCTACCTACATAAAGGGGGCCCAAGTTATGCTGCTACACCTACCATCTAACGCGATTTGCAAATTGTTCAAACAGACAAAGTGGCAATCTAACATTGGAATAGAACAGAGGTAAAACCGTAATTCTAAACAAAGAGCGCATTCGGGTACAGGAAGACAATCTAACGAGCTGTCGGCGAATGTTTAAAATAAACACGGACCGTGGTCTCCTATCATAACAGCGGTGTTTGGATAGTCCATCCGCGCTGGACGTTACTTCCCCTTGTAACCTTAGCTTCTCTCAGAACAAGCGTCGCCGATGGCTCGTTGTGTAAAGTATCTTTAAAAGAGATTCTAAAGCCAAGTTTACTTTATCTTGGCATCTTTTATTTACTTAACTCTTTCTTATATAATATAATGTTTAGTAAAGCGGACCTAGATAGGACAGAGATATTTTAAGTCTATTCGGCTTTGGGACCCTTTATATCAGATACTTTCAAGACTACGAGTATGTCTATTTTAGGCTACGTTTGAGCAGAGAAAAGCTCTGAGATTTAGACTTGAGTGATAAATATGTGAAACAAAATTTCAACAACATTCAGAAGCAGAAAACGCATAACTTCAATGAAAACTGTAGATAAAACCTGTTATTCGTCTAGAAAAAAAAACCGTGTGAAAACGCTACGCCAACCTCTTTATCGCAATTACGAAGCTTCTAAGAAAGCAAATGCGATAACGCTGGATAGTTTAAAATACTCTTCTCGCGCTACATAATTCGAACCTGGAATTTACTAAAGCAAAGAAAATCTTACGCTAGCGGCAACGGAGTTCAACGGTGTAGATAATATCACATGCTCACACTCCCAGCCTAATGTTTGTCATGCCAACATAAAATGACACTTTCCCACTCAGCTCTGTTTTGATTGCCGCCGCCGCGCGAGTCTATTTGACCGGCGACATAAGGCGGGCCCTGGAATGTACGCTGTCATAGCCGGTTTAAATCCTTCCAATGATTAGCCGAAATCCAGTCACGAACACACAGTTATTGACAGAGATCGGCCAGAAATTGAATGCCGCTCGTCGAGTCTATTAGTGTGCATATTGCATGAGAGATTCAACTTTCGTATAGTTACTTCCCATATAATAATATTTGTACAATTCAGTTGTTTTTATATACGTAATATTTAAAAAAGGTGATCTTTTATTTAGAGCAAGTAGAGCAATAAAAAATCAAAGATCAAAAAAAGAAAAAAGGAACAATATAAAAATAAAAAAATCACCAAGTGAAATTTTTTTTTTTCATAAAGCTGACCCGTGATTGACCACTATCTCACCTGATGAAAAGTGTAGATGAGGCCAAAGGTGTACCTCACTGGTTCAGTAACAGCCTATTCACTCTAGCCTTGAAGAGACCTAGGATGTATTTATCAGGAAATACAGACGACGGGAGCGAATTCCATTCTTTAGCAGTTCACATTAGGAAGGATTACGCGAAGCGCTTCGTACGGGCTACTGGAATACTAACCACATAAGGATGAAGACGCTCCCCCCGCCTGGATGTCCGTTGGTGAAATGGAGATGGAGGAATTAAATCAAATACCGATTAACGTAATCCCCTGTAAATTAATTCCTCAGAATTTCTTAGACATAGATAAAGCTGTTACCCGTTTTTGATAACTCGAATTATAATAAAACGGATACTCATATATTTTCATTAGAGACGCCATAGCCTCAATAACGCAATCAACATAATAAATAAAAGTAGTGATCCTATTGCAAAACTGTACTAAAGCAATAAACGAGGTGAAAAAATGGGGTAAACGAAATATGTATCCTTCCTTAGCTAGGCTTCCGATATTGAACAGTTGAGCTGTGTCAAAGTTAAATTGGAGCTTGCCTCCGCGGAATTCTTAGGACTAGAGACACAATTTTATTTGTTAACAGCAAAGAAAACAAAGTTTCCTTCAGTTATTCTTACTAGAGGAGGCGAATAAGCTGTTGATATTCTACTTTATGAACTTGCTCTTACGCAACACTAATAAGACGTAAATTCCTTCGGCATTTTGTAAGGGACATTCCCTTACCTGCTTATCTATTTGTTGTACGGAGAAAAGGGGCTGGCGGTGGATATTGAATCTTTTTTACATTAAATTTTATGTGTGGGAATTTTAATATGGGACCAAAACGGCACGTTCTGCTGCACAGATGGTCCACAGTTGGTTCAGGTACTTTGCAAAACACGTGTCGCTGTAGGTAATAAAACTTTTAATAACCGAGCACACTGATTCTTTTTTAGAAAACGCATAACATAAAACATTCGGCTGACTGCTTGGATCAGTTAGCCATTGTTTCACCGAAGCAGCAGCTTGTATGTTTCATTAAGTTTACTGGCGGGTGATTGATAGAACTAACATTACACTGAAGTATGTTTATCATAGTAATCGATAGTTTCTGTGCTATCAATTTTATCAGAGGATAGCTTCGTCTCACGGCTCACACACGCTGCGTCGCTGCGGGGTGGTAAGAAAGTGCAGCGTCATCCATCTCATATTTCCCGGTCCTGGACTCGAGCGGAATATACTCGAAGACGTTCAAAATAAACACAAGTTCTACGAAATCTGTCAGCAGCGGTAGCTATTGGCCCCATCACGGATCATAAAATCCACTTTGATTTATGAAAGCGGTAGAATCGTGTTCGGCATCTGCCTTTTTTTTGGTTCATCAACACCTTTCATATGACGCTCAGTAATAGCGGTTACATTTTATTATACATTACATTTAATTAATGAATGAATCGTTTTAATTTCCGTTCATAATCGACTAATAAGAAGTAATGTTTAAAGCAGCTGGAATTCCCGCAAGAAATCCGACGGGCGGCGCTCAGCGGGACGCCTCGACAATGGCAACCAAATTAAAAGGAACCGTAAACGTTTGGACTTGAGCCTCGCTAAAATTTATTGCTCCAAGTTTTTTCTGTTGTTTTGCCTGCTAATGAGATTCGAATGTTGCAGCTGTATTATTCGAGATTTCTGGCGTTGATTAAAAACTGAACGAGTTACCGCTCAGGTTTGTTCCAAATCTCTTTCTCCGGGACGATAATGTTCAAAATATTTTTACATTACATTTCGTTCCACGCAGCAAGCTGATTACAAACATTTCAACACGTCTGGAGTTACCGGCGAGCTACCCCAAATCCAATAGCTATCTTTCGATACACATATTGAAATTCGCAAGTGAATTGTAGAGCATCTTATTGCAAGCAATACGACGGAGTCACATGGCATCGTGATCTGATAGCTGGCGCGCTGCAATAAAGCTGGTATTGATTTGGAGCTTGTAAGGCTACGCGGGTGGTCCTAGACAATGTTGTGGAAGCGAAGCGGGAATGCAAATTTCACCAGTGTTTCTGGTCACGTGTTGTTGAACTCTCGCAATTAGCAGGGGACGCGCAGGATGTACACCGTTAAAATGGACTAAGAAATTGCTTTGTGGTATGTAATAAATCATATAAATGAGCAGATTGTGTTTCATGGTTATTCATTTAGCCGAACGCCATATTTATAAGCACATCTACTTTATCATAACAATCTGTAAGTCAAGTATCATTGGTACTGGATTAAGTATACATAAAACTCAAAATCGTATTGTTACTTAAAGCAGATCATAAAATCGTGATTCGACAAATTCTCCGACACTTGTATTCAAAGATACGGCAGGATACTGATCGAGCAATCGAATTGGTTCAAATAAAGCAAAAAATGCAATGGAACCGATGATGCAATACAAATCGACGGCAAACTAGATCCATGGCATAAAGAGCCGCTCTTTTGAAGCCCTGACGAAGCTAAGTAGGGACAAAGGGACAATGGTGGAAGAGCATAAGTACCAGAGCGTGGCGATCCAGTGCCAGTTTCCGGCAACGTGGGAACGCCTTTTTATTGCTATCGATAATTTCTCTGCTTACTATTCGATATTCGGATCTTAACCATTATCCGCCATAAAGAGTACTCAGCCATAATTGCAAGGAAGGTCCGCCGCTATTATCGACAGAAATACGCTGCGTTTATGGCTTTTAATCATGATTAGCCACTTTATGAACACCGGCCAATAACATTTTACTTGGGTGGCAAACACTACTGAAACCTGATTCTAAGAGAAGAATTTAGTTTTAACACTTATTTTCATCGTAAATTCCAAAACTTGGTAAACACAGCTAAATCCTACAATTTCGGCTATAAATATGCGTAGAACAGTAAATGGCTAATAGAAAATATAATTAGGAAAAAGTATAAACATTTGAGAACAAAGCTACACAAAACTAAAATAAACACAAAATAGCAAATAAGTACAAAGCTACAATTCACTAACAGACCTCAGAAAATTCAAGAGTGCGTAAAATCAGCTCCGACACCCAACATACTTTCCTTAACAATAGTTCATCAAATGGTATCGTGAACCGACACATCATTTCACGGCCCATCGACCGTTGGTCTATTTAGCACTTCCATTTCCTTGTCGAGACGATGGGCCAAAGCCGATGTTCTTCAATTACGCGTCTCATTTTGCCATGGCTTATTAGTTTCCCCCAGTACGTTACGTATGTAGAGTTACAGTAATTACATCACTTCAGGCAGACAGTGAATTTGCTCGAGTGGAAATGTACGAGAGGATTACTCTTGTGCTCAATCCAAAATGATTTAGCTCCGGATTTAGTCTTTTTGTTTCTTCCTTCTACCTATCTACGCGTATTTTACTAAGAACTCATTTAAAATCGTTCCCAAGATTCTTTGATTGTTTTACTCCGTTTGTCCAACCGAAGACAAACATTGCTTGATCAAATAGTTCCTTGGTCGAGTTTATAGTATGTTTTTTCTCCTTTTCTACATCATTGGCTGCAGCTATTAGATAAGCGCACCTATCAGACAGAACTAACAAGTAAGGGAGACTCTTGCCAAATACCCACCCACCGTTGGAAGCGCATTTCAGTCAGTGAACCAATGATTTATCGGTAAAAGTTGCGCCATTTCTCATCTTACCATTCGTTACTCCAATAAAAAGAACGTCTCCCGATAATTTATTGGAATAAGTATGAAACGATTTTTTATTACGGTTGTCTATTTTAAAGTGCACTCTGTCATAAGGTTGTTAGAGTACAACGATAAATAATAAGTTTTGATTTACGATATCCTTCAAAAAGTAATTTAAGTTTTTGAGCGCATTAGGTAGGCATGAAATTTTTTCTTTATTATGACAACTGCTAGGCGAAGCTTTGTAGGGTGAGAATATTAAAATATTTGATCTGAATTTTTAATGATCATAGTGAAAAAGTGAAGTGTTTAATGTTCATATAACGCTCTTCTAGCAATAAATAAACATCAGATTAGGTACTTTTAGGAGCTTGTGCATTTTAGTAAGTACTTATGTAATATGAACAAATTAATATAAATATTGCTTTCCTAATAAGTAGAACATATTATAGGTATGTACTAAATAGGACTCAATTAATTGACGTAATAAAAAGCTATTTTGAAATACAAAACAGAAAACACCTAGGTATGGGGCCAGGAAAGTCTTAATTTTTTTAAAGCAATTTGTTTACCATATTAGACTAAACATGCAACCGAATTAATAAACTCCTATTTTTTAATTGATTACAAAGAGTTAGACGTGTTGTTCCGGCAAAAACATGAAGAGCGACCTGTTACTATCGAGATAAAAGAATCAGAAATGGTAAAAACGTCGCTGCGCTTCCAAATCAGTACCTATAATAGCGATATTAAACTAATATAAATCAAAAATAAAAACATACAGCTAACAATCATTAATCAACCTTACAGTACCTTTCAAAATTGTCGTCATGAACAGTCTTATTAACCGTAGCTTCCTTCCACAAAGCAGAAGACCAAAGTTTCAACTTTCTGGCTGACACAACAAATTGTTTGCTGAACGTAATTAACTTGTCAACAAACCGAAAATTACGGAAACGCGGCACGTAATCACGATACTTTATGTCACTTCATAACTTTATCACTGGGGCGGAGTTAAAAACAAACTTGGGTACACATCACACAAAAGTGTCAATTGAATCGCACTTAACAAAACTTAGTCGCTTTTATCATACGCTTAGGTTCCTTGGGCTGAAAAAGCTCTTAAAAGTCTTCGCTAGAAACACAACACGATTATTATTGGTCGCATAACGTGTAATGAGTGGGACCGGCCGGACCGGTTGTCGCGCGAGGCACGAGGCGCGAGGCGAGCGGCGAGGCGTGGCGGAGCGGCGTTCGTTCGCCGTGGCCGCGCGGGGCTGTCTGCCTGCACGAGACGAGAAACCCTGTGGCGGGCGAGGGGGCCGCCGAGAGACGAAAATGGCTTCACAAGTTAATTTTTTTCTCTTTCCTCCTTTAATATTCCGCATATGCCGTGCGCGGCGCATGCGTCCAACCCCCGACGTAGGGGTTGTAGTGTAACGCGATGCATCCGCACTTTACATAACTTATTGGGCTAAATCGAAGCCGCTGTTTAATAACCTTTTCGTGTCGGCTTTGTGCGTGGTTTCTTCGATGCTCAATTTACAATAATAACTCCATTCGTACGTTTTTGAAACTTTTTAAGCTGTAAAATTTGTCAAGCCTTTGAAAACATGCGCTTTCAGGTTCATGAAAATAATAATACTTACGAATCACTCCCTAATGCAATTAAAATAAATAAAATAGGTACCTATACAGGATTATAAATTATATTAGACAAACGTTATAAATTAGGTAATTTTTACGTGACCTATGTTCAGCAGTGGACGTCACAAAGTTAAAAAGAAGAATAAAATCTAGGTTACTAAGTATGAATAATATATCATGACGTCTCGTACGTCGATAATTATATAAAAACTTCCACAGTGAAATAAAATTGGAATAACTTAGGAATGTCTTTGCTCTTCGCTGTTCATAAAGTGATATAAAAAATTTATTGTCGACTTTAATTTAAAAAAGGACTTTACTAATTAGCGGAGAAAAGGTCTGGGAAGACGGATTTGAGCTTCAGGTTTATGGTATGGAGTAAAAGTTGAAGGTGTGAATTGTCATCATTAAACTTGTTAATGTAGAATTCCAAAGGTTATGGGGACATTTAGCCTAATTAATTAAACGTACTGCTGCTTCATAGTCATACTTCAATTGTGTGTGTGGAAGCCTTTTTATATGGTGAATACCATAAAGTTGGTCTTCGGCACTTACACATTATTTGACTTATTTTAGTTATTATTTGAACTGTTTTCCTAGCCAGGCAATTTGCAAATAAGTTGTTTTTGTTTTCGAGAACATTATTTTGTTTATAACTTGCTTATTACCGACAATTCCATGAAAACAATTAAGCTTTAATGAAACAATGAACGAGATTACGGAGATAATAAGCATTGCAAAGTTCGCAGCTGCATACAAATTGCTTAAACCAGCATTGTAAGTTTTTGCATTTGCCTCTATAAATGTATAGGTACTGCCTTTGATCAACCACGTACAACTACATTATATAAAGCCGGCTATTGCTTACTTTGTAAATTTTCTCCATGTACAATCGAAGCAAGTAATCACACTTAAGGGTGGAACCGTTTCGCTGCAAATTTCATGTTGAAATTCTATACAGTCATGTATTTACAATAGAAATCAAACAAGACTCAGTCGCTTTTAATGTACCTACTTATAAACTATAGAATACAATAGTTAATAAGTACATAAAAAGAGACAGATTGTATATAATAGACATTAATTATGTAAAATTACGAAAAATTATTCTTAACTGATTTTAAAAACCAAAGATTCTCTATTTATAATCTGTTTTTTTTTCTTATGTTCAGCTATAGTTTAAATCTCGTAGATCGATTACGTTTTTATATATTTTTTTAGGGCAGAAATGGATACTTTCTGGGTGGCTTCATTTCAATTTCAACATGATCAAATGACGGGAACTATGAGAAAATACCTACTATAAAATTGTTCACTTGATCGGTTTTTAACGGAAATAAGTATTAGTTGACTTTCCTCACAAGTTGAGAAATGAAAAAAAATAACAAGGTCAATCGTTACGCTTCTTGTTATTTTATTAGCGAATAATTAAATTGTTTCTCCTTCGTAAAAGCTTTCTATCCGTTAATAAGAAATGAATCTGAAAATGCCAACAGTTTTAATAATTTATTACTAAGCCTGCCATTAGCACGGCTATTACATTAATTTAAAAGAGCAGCTAAGAGACTAAAGGGTCAGATTTTCGAATCAGATCGCGGATTAATACATTATGTTCTTTATGAGCACTTATTTCCATATATTTTGTGTCTAGTTTTATTGATGATATGACAAATGAGCCTATCAGATGCTTCCAGAACCCTCAACATACTCTTAAGTAGAGGATCGTGGGTTAGAACTGGGGCTTGAAACTTGCATGCACCTGCGAAGCAATTCAACGATGTGTTAAATTCCCAATCCGCAATCCGTCTGCGCGTGGGAACTATAGGCCAAGCCCTCTGTTTCTGGTAAGTGGCCTATGCCCAGCAGTGAACGTACCTATGTAGTAGTAAAAGATGAGGTGCTTAAAGTTAAAAGATTGCATCAGGTTAGGAGTAAATTGGATTCAAAAATCTGTCAAGATTTTCTAACTTAAACCGCGTTGGTGATCTGATCATATAAGATAGGTCAACATTAATTTTAATTTTGATATAAGTCTATGAAATTTCGATAGATCTATCGGGTAAGTTAGACGAAAAATTATATTATGGCTTAAAAAAGTTTGCTTTTCAATCCAGGAAAACAGTTAATCAATATTTATAAATATGATAATTGAAGAAGAATGATTTATTATCTTAACTACCACAAAAGCAAACTTATTAAGGAGCATAGGTATTTTTTCTTTATTTTAAAGCAATCAAATAGAAAAATCGCGAAATATATTTTAGCACAAATGTCGACCTAGATAGTGGTAGCCTAGTTGTTAGAGAACCTGACTACGAAGCTTGAGGTGTATTTAAGTATGTTTATCCGTTGTCTAGTACCCATAGTACAAGCTTTGCTTAGTTTGGGTTGGGACTAGGTCAATTGGTGTCATTGTCCCATGATTTATTATTATTATTAATGCAATATTTTTATGTAGAGTTGTGAATTCATTAAATCAGGCGTTACTTTTCGGAACATACAGGTCAATGAAAAAAGTTTCAACACACCGGATAGCGGAGGAGCTAGGTAAAAGGTAGTCCATCTTACAACATGTCGCAACTAGTGGTGACTTGACACAGTGGTTCGGACAATAATGCCTTCGAACGAAAACTTAGAGCTGTTCCACATTAGGTTGGACCGATAATTTTACCGGAACTACCAAGGTGCAAATTAGTAATTATGTATTTCAATAGCGCTGCTCACATAAGGGCGACCCGATAAATAGCGGCGACGACATATTTATCGGACATTAGATTTCGGTCGAATTCGATATTACTCTCGCGTACTGTGGTGTTCAGATCGGACCGCCAGTTTAGTATGACCAGCATCGGCCAACAGCAAAACTGCCAACCTAATGTGAACCAGCTCTTAGGGTATCCGTCCACCGAACTTACTTTGACGTGCGCCCAACAACACTCCCGGCTTACCGTTGCCGAAACGCCCGCGATTAGCATACCGTTCCCACGTGAGTTGGCAGCCCGTTGCCGTCTCCGCTTGCTTTGCATACTTTGCTGTCAAGGCAGTTACAGTTCCCAATTCAAATTGCTTTTTTTTTTAATTTTGAACCGATGACGGACTTGAAATGGTATTGTTTCACGTGGCCAATGGCCATAAGGACTTAGCTTTCAAAATGTCGGTGGAAACCTATGGTTTTTTTTATCGGTTTTTAGAGATCATAAACGCGACTAGAATATTATGATTATATTGGAATAAATAAAATTGACAAATGCATTTAAGTAAATTATTCCATAATCTAATACCTTTAAACGAGCAATTCTTGTATATATATATATAATCAGGATCTCGGAAACGGCTCCAACGATTTCGATGAAATTTGGTATGTGGGGGTTTTCGGGGATGAAAAACTGATCTAGCTATGTTTCATTTTCAGAAAATCGCTCTTACTCGTGTTTTCCGGCTATTTTTGTTTGCATTAGAATATAAAGCTAAATTTCGCCGACGTCGAGCAGATCATAATGGCACATTAGAAATCGGGTGGTCGCGGATTCAGCCGACCTCGGTTCGATACCACGTTTTTTTTTAAGATTTTTAGTTTTTTTTTTTAAGTTTTTTTTTTATGAGAAAACGTCAAGTTTCTTCTTTTGTGAGAAAAAGTTACTTTTTTGTGAGAAAAAGTTACTTTTTTGTTAGAAAAAGTATTATAGGGAACGTGCAGTAACTATAGGCGGCAGCACTAATGCGACAGAAGAGACACTATGCGGACAGTAAAACAAACTTATCAAGGTAAAACATTCAAATTGATGGCGCCCTTATGGCACCAGTTGGCAGCACCGTCTATGTGCACGTTCCCTATTGGGAGCACAGAACAGGAAAAGCCGGTTGTCTGTAAAGTCGGTTTACGGACGATAGTTTAACGTGACTCCCCCCCCCCCCTCCGGTGTTTTTGTCAAATATCTTGAAAACGGTGCATCCTACGGCAAAATCAATGAAATTTTCATCCCCCCTTTGATACCCCGCGCTCCCTCCCCCGCATCCCCTCCCCCGCTCTCACCCCCCCCCCCCCACCCCTCCGGTGTATATAATCAGGATCTCGGAAATGGTTCCAATGATTTCGATGAAATTTGGTATTTGGGGGTTTTCGGGGATGAAAAATTGATCTAGCTTGGTCTTATCT
The DNA here is from genome assembly GCA_947563465.1 of Archips xylosteana. Classification (NCBI taxonomy): domain Eukaryota; kingdom Metazoa; phylum Arthropoda; class Insecta; order Lepidoptera; family Tortricidae; genus Archips; species Archips xylosteana. The sequence continues at coordinate 12,895,944 of OX387355.1, forward strand.
CTGGGAAAACGCTTGGTACCGAGTTTCTGCCCGAGCAGAGCTCGGTCGCCCAGGTACTTAATAATAAATCATGTATTGTGAATTAATAAATAATTAAAAATTAAATCTAATAAATGAATAAAATTGACCTAGTCACAAACTAAGCAAAGTTTGTACTATGGGTACTAGACCACGGATAAACATACTTATAAAGATAAATACATACTTAAATGAATCAGATCGTATTTTTCACACAAATATCTGTCCCGACCGGGAGTCGAACCCGGTACCTCAAGCTTCGTAATCAGGTTCTCGAATAACTAGGCTATCTGGTGGCCGCTTTACTAATTTTTTTATCCCCTTATTAATTATTTGTTTTTTATTCCCTAAAGGGGGTGATCCATTTGCGGACTTAAACACCGTCGGATTTGCTCGCTGGCTCTTTATGCATAGGTACTTGAAATTCTAAAGTCCGCAGATTTTTAAGTGCTCCATTGGCGGTTTAGACCTTTGGCTCGCGAGTTCGTTGGCGTACGGGTTTTGCTCGCCAATGGATCACCCCCTTAACGAATACTGGCTATTGCTTGACGGAGACTACGGAGAGTTCGGCATCAAGACAGCTTTAGCTATTCGCTAAAAGACTGAATACCTATTATTTGTTAGTTAATCATTTAACGCTAAAACTTAGATAGGTAGATACGTCAATTTAGAATATTTTGTTGGTTTGAAACCACATCGAAAACGATACTAAGTTAACCATAAGTCTCTAAACTAATCTCAACTTATATGTACTTAAAGAGGAATATTTCATTGTGTGTTCGTGTTTGATTGTTTTTATTGGATATGATCAAAACTACAAAGAGTTTAAAAATCTTTGACCTATATATAGAAACTTATATTATCAGAGAGTAATATTATTATTATTATCGTTTATTTTCAGAATTATTGACACATACATTTTTACATAAATTAATTGTACTGCCAAACTGCGTAGCAGTTTGTTGGCAGTTCGAATGCTCTTGATACACCTTGTGTCTTACATCTAATTAGTTATATTCATGCATTATTATTTACTATGTATACAAAAATACTAAGCATGCAATTTGACATTTTAATTTTAGTGAGAACTAAAAGCAGTGAAAAGTGGGTACCGAATGAATACGAGTTATCCATTCTCACTGCCCTTTATCCCAATAATTATCTATAAAGAACTTTTTGTCATTATTCATAAAATTATTTATTCTAACTTTCTCATCAAACAACTTCTGCGGTAAGGCGTTATAAATTTTAGGAGTCATGTACTCAAATGTGCGTTCTCCATAGTAATTAGTTGCGTTATATTTATCAGGGAATAATTTAGGTTTTCTTCTTGAGATACAGTTATCATCCGGCAATTTGCATATGAAAGGTTCTTTTTTATAATTGTATGATGCCACTAGCAATTTAAATTTTTCACTTACAGGTAAGATATTACATATTTTAAACAGCTTTTCGTATTCTTTGTTACACAATTGCTTCTGTTTGATGCTTATTAATAATTTTAAGTACCTAATCTGTATACTTTTAATCATATCCAGCTGTGTCTTGAATGTTCGCCCATATGCTATTAAGCCATAGTCTATATGCGATTCTACCAATGCACAGTACAAGGTTCGTAAAGTTTTGCGGTTCACATATTTTTTAAGTTGTAATATGGGCTATACTTCATCTTGAGAATATGTAAACCTTCCACTGGACGATGAAGGAGTTGCGAACAAAAGCTAGTCAGTTCATAATAATCATGGAACAAACAGACAGCCGGTGAAATTACAGGCACAGATATTCTACCTTGGCCCTTTAGGCTAGCGACGCATCTACAATCCTACTGTTAGTCTTCGTTACCATCAGGCGACCCACTTCCTAGTTATCATAAAAAATTGGAAGTAATTGTGAAACTGCCAAATTACCTACTTTAACTAATGCCATATTTCCATGACGAATACTCGCACGAATTGATTTACCATTGCATTAAATAGGTACCTAAGAGCTATAAAAGACGGAAGTCGGATAATTGTATTATTGAAGTGCTAAAACAGTTTTGATGCATTCGCTGCCGTGATGGTCTGGTCGCGTGTCGTGGCGCGATAACGAAGGCAAAGCTCAACCCACCAGCCTGTCCCGAGCCAGTCAAGAAAATGAAAGTTTTTACAACTGAAGCTAAATGTTCCAGGAATTTTAATGGTGCACGTGGTGTTGGGTGCGATTTACACATTTTTGCTTTTTGTGGATCACTAGTTTTTGTCCGTGAAGATTCGTACTAATAATAAAGTCTTTATCCGCGCTCACAGACATTAAAATGTCTGAAGGCAACAGAAAATCAACAACACCTATAGATGGAGAAAGTTATGTAAATGATCTGTTATATGTAGCAGTAATTTGTCCATATAAAATTGACGTTCCAAATTTGAAAAATGACTTAACTTAAGCTCCCTATCCATTCTGTGCACTACTAGGTACATACAACAGATCAAGTAAGTTCACTTAAGTTTATTACCTATACTTAATTTGTACAGTTACTAAATCTTTGTCTTAAACAATGGTTGCTAGGCAACACGACTTAGATTCCCGCAGGGGCCGCAGGACGTAGGATCCTCTATTATTATTTATTTAAAATATGGGTTCTGTCCCATTTCAGGACAATTTCGCCAGTGTCAAAGTAAGCTCTCTTTGGGAGCGACGTTGTACGGTGATTGTAGTTTTTGCAATTTGATAGTAAAATTCCAGAAACCACATGGAGACAACTTGCGCATTAAGGTTAATCGCCGCATAAAACACTATCAAAATTATACTTCAACTAGCCAAAGAAACAGAAATACCAAAATTATATTTTATACTGTCTACATCCGCCATGTTCGGATGCTACAAATCGAATCGATGGAGGATCCTCTAACTTTCACATTTATGTTTTTTTTTTACACTACCTCCAACATGATTGAAGAATATTCCATCTGTTACTCTTGCATACAATTTCTCGCAATTTCTACATCTCGTACTTTTATTCCGCATACGGTTTCTTAGTAGACTATGAGCTTTACTTACTTATTTACGCAAAGCTTCTATGTAATTTGCTTTCTTTAAGAATTTATAGAAATATAATAGTAGTAAGCTTCAAATAGAACTGTTTTAAAAAAAAATAACAATTTTTTTATACAGAAAACAAAGGTCGAAACTAAACCAATCTTCCACTGTTTAATTTAACTCAATCATACGCCTAAAATTTAGATTTGTTCCACTCATACACCGTTCGACGAATTTTGCTTGTAACAGCAGAAGAAACCTTTTGTCCAAAACAGCGATAGTTTCTTCCGCCCGGTACACTGTACAATGCAATATCAAAAAGGACTCTCCACAAAAGATCCCGATGACGTTCCTTTTTGATATTCACGGCGCAAACGCCTCGCCACTCAGTCTTCAGCGGCGTCAGCTAAATTGCTTTATTGCAGCCATATCTACACCTAAATATTTAAGTACTTACCTAGCGGGTCTTTGACTTGTGTCTCGGTTTGTTATACGCGAGTGTAAGGTACGTTTGATGTTAGGTAATGCATTTTGTGAAACGGCAATGTTACATTTGAAGACCGCTCGAAAAACTCTAATGATGTTATACAGAGAACTATAAAATTATATTTCCATAAAGGTGAGAAAAACTGGAGTACCGACTTATTCATGTGGGTTATTAAGTGCGAACATTGTTGGAAGCATAGCATGAAACTTGATAAAAAGAAGATGACGCCAAAATTTCGTCACCCGTTTTACATAAACAAAACAAATTCCTTAGTGATTGGTGCCAGCCGATTTCGTTAACATGCCCGAGGCCAGGCCAAATTACTTTCTGTCTTCCCTTAACTCGACTTCGTCAAGTTATGATAGACAAGAAATTGTAAACAAGACATAAAGAAGCCACTAAGCGAAATTGCAAATAAACTAAAATGTGCTTGCCGAACTTCACTGTTTCACTTGCGGTTTTAATAAACAAGCGGGCAAATAGGAAAAGTTTTCGCTTGACCCCTTGATTGTGCTCTAGGTACAAATTGTGGAATTTGACTTCTAAATCATTTTAGGACCGACAGAAAAGTTAAGCAACCCGAGCTGTTGTTTTGTTTAAATAAGAAAACTGTTTACTATTCATATTCTGCTGACTTAAAGTATTTTATTATTAATGTCTTAATAGCTTAACTAAACTTCGATACATTTAGATAACTTAATAATATTTGTATGTATTCGTTGCGTTTCTGCGCCCTGAAAACATGGACGTCGTAAAAAGGTTGGCTACCGCTGCGTGTTCACATTAGGCAGCATTTTCCCGAGCTACCCATTCGATTTGTTGGATTCATAAGTTGAATAGCGATGATTGCCAGTTTGCGTGCGGCACCCTGATAGTTTTGTGCTCGACGGTAAAATCTACAGACATATCTACTTCACCGGGCGAAATGAACGATCACTGAACATAAATATTAAATAAAATACATCGATGCGAAGCCCACAATATTAATTCTTTTCGTGACTGAGAACACTGTTTCTTCGAATGCTTGATGTTCGTATTGTAAAATGCGCGTTTTGAAATAAGACGGGTAGTCACGACGTGGACGTTGCATTTTAGCTAAAGTGTACGATGGAGTTTATTTGCTTAAATATACACGGTTCTTAGCTAGGCACTAAGTCACCAAAAGCTGTGATTGGTTTTGTATTCAACTTCAATAGGTACGACGTTTACTACTGTGAAACTACTCATAGTGAAAAATATGGATAACTCACGTCCTAAATTGAGTTTAGCCCGACATGTTTCGGGCTAATCCGTAGCCCTTCCTCCTGGAGCACACAACACGGGAGCTGCTGCCAAACACGCACTCAATGTATTAGATGTAAGGCGTGAGTTTTCCATATTTTTCACTGTACGTTTACATTATTATGCAAATTAAAATATGAACAGAACTTTACTGTTGTTTCTCTGGCAAAATATATTTCATTTGTTTGTATTTTACTCGTAATTATAAGGTATTTTTATAACTAAAATTTACTGTTGTTAACCTGATACTATAATACAATTCATTTCATGAAGCCTTCTTAAAATAATACAGTTTCAAGATCGACGCAAGAGAAAGAAAAGAAAATAAAAGAATACTTAAATGCTTAGCAAAATTTAATTAAAGTCGGGGCGATATCTCCCGAAAAACATTTTTGTGCCCGATAGCGTCGCTAATTGTGCAAAAAAGCTGTTTCGGTCTATCGATTGCGCCTCTTTACGTTGATGTTTTTGTGGAACATTAAATTTAATAGTACATTGTTGTAGAGGCTGGAAAGCAAGCAATTGATGGACGAGTTTGTTTGAGGGCCGACGCGTAGCGGAGGCCCTCGAAAGTACGAGTCCATCTATTGCACTTTAGGCCGAGACTAAACATTGTGCTTTTCACGACTAATGCGAGGAAATCATCATCATCATCATCATAAATATCCATCCCGTCCATCCGTCTACCCCGTCCATCCGTCCATCCGTCCATCTTTCCATCCGTCCATCCCGTCCATCCCGTCCATCCCGTCCATCCCGTCCATCCGTCCATCCCATCCATCCCGTCCATCCCGTCCATCCCGTCTATCCAGTCCATCCCGTCCATCCCGTCCATCCGTCCATCCCGTCCATCCGTCCATCCGTCCATCTTTCCATCCGTCCATCCCGTCCATCCCGTCCATCCCGTCCATCCCGTCCATCCCGTCCATCCCGTCCATCCCGTCCATCCGTCCATCCCATCCATCCCGTCCACCCCGTCCATCCCGTCTATCCAGTCCATCCCATCCATCCCGTCCATCCGTCCATCCCGTCCATCCGTCCATCCCGTCCATCCGTCCATCCGTCCATCTTTCCATCCGTCCATCCCGTCCATCCGTCCATCCCGTCCATCTCGTCCATTCCGTCCATCCGTCCATCCCGTCCATCCCGTCCATCCCGTCCATCCACTCCATCCCGTCAATCCCGTCCATCCGTCCATCCGTCCATCCATCCATCCCGTCCATCCCGTACATCCCGTCCATCCCGTCCATCCACTCCATCCCGTCAATCCCGTCCATCCGTCCATCCGTCCATTCATCCATCCCGTCCATCCCGTACATCCCGTCCATCCCGTCCATCCAGTCTATCATGTCTATCCGTTCATTCGTCCATCCCGTCCATCCCGTTTATCCAGTCCGTCCGTCTGTTCATCCGTCCATCCAGTCCGTCCGTCCATCCGTCCGTCCGTCCGTCCGTCCGTCCGTCCGTCCGTCCGTCCGTCCGTCCGTCCGTCCGTCCGTCCGTCCGTCCGTCCGTCCGTTCGTCCGTCCATCCATCCATCCATCCATCACATGCAGCAGACGATTACTTTTGATTGGTCCAATAGTGTCGTTTCAGCACGCCAGGAATGAAATTCAGAAATTATCTTTCAAAAAGTCGTATCGTATTATGAAATACATATACTGATACGTCCTGTTTTTAGGCAGTTTTGTGTACTGGATTTAGGTTATCTATGGCCACATTTTCGAGCAGTGTCGTGAAATAGTACATTACTGCAGAGGCCGAGACTTATAAGTAATTTTTCTCAAACATGCTATGTAATGTTTACGTTGTGTTCCTTAAAACAGGCTTCAAAATACACCGTTGCAGGCCTAGGCCGGCAATGCGATCGTCTATTGTTTCATGTCACACAGCACCATGATGTTTATAGGTCTATGGCATCATAGCATTCAGCCATTTAAAAAAAAAACTATAAGCAATATTTGCGTTTTGGTTCATTATGACATTCTGCCACTACGCTTATTTAAGGTAAGGTAAGATGGTGATGGTAATGGTGATCTGCCTAGAGAAATATTTCACCATAATATCATCACCATCATCATCATCACCATCATCATCATCATCATCATCATCATCATCATCATCATCATTCATCACCATCATCACCACCATCATCATCATCATCATCATTCATCACCATCATCATCATCATTCATGACCATCATCATCATCACAATCATCATCATCATCATCATTCATCACCATCATCATCATCACAATCATCATCATCACAATCATCATCATCATCATCATCGTCATCATTATCATCATCATCATCATCATTCATCACCATCACCATCATCATCATCATCATCACCACCACCATCAACATCATCATCATCATCATCACCGCCACCATCATCATCATCATTCATGACCATCACCATCATCATCATCACCACCACCATCATCATCATCACCATCATTTTTCACCGTCGTCATCATCATCATCATCATCACCATCATCACCATCATCATCAATCACCACCATCATCATCAACATCATCATCATCACCATTACCATCATGATGACGACGACGATGATGATGATGGTGATGGTACTGATGGTGCATGTTTGAGAAAAGCACTATACAAGCCTCTGCCGGAACAGGGGTTGCTGGCCTCGTATCATGCCGGCCTCGTGTACCACTCGGACGTCAACTTAGATACTCGGCAGGCAACCCCGGCCTCTGCAGTAATGTACTATTACTACGACAACGGTTGTTAGCATGTTAAACGTTAACTATTGGCAGGGAATGATCTTGATCGTTATTCTGTAAATTCTCGTTCACCTACCTCACTAGCTAGTGTACTTTTTTTACTACCTAGAATTTAGTTGTTAGTATATCATTGGGTTCCCACGCGGGCCCAGTGCAGATTGGGAACTTCACATACACCATTGAATTTCTTCTCAGATGTGTGCAGGTTTTCTCACGATGTTTCCAAGCCTCCCAAGCTCTCTGATTCTGTGAGGAGGCCTGTGCCCTGCAGTGGGACGTATATAAGCTGGGATGATGATGATGATGATATCATTGGGTAGGAATTAAAGCTCACTAAAAGAGATCCGTTAAAGGGATGGAGTTTGCCTTTGCACTTACATTAATCGTTAACGATGTCGTAGTTCTTTTATTACCTACCTAGAATTCAGTTGTTAGTAGCTGGTATATTATGATAACAAGTAAATAATAAGGCTGACTGAAAGAGATCCGTCATAGGGATGAGTACCTACGCATTTGCATTTACCTACATTAAATTGTTTGTTCCTTCATTTCTGTGTATAAAATATTTGTAGCTAAGTGATTTATAGTAAGTAAATTTTTTAGTTGGTAGTTTCTATGGACCCTACCAGGATTATGTAGGTACGACTGGTGGCACGACGAGTAAATTGTTTGTTCATTACGCGGCTGAGTCGTGTAACATACAGCGGTTAATAGGACACAAATGCGCAATGTATAATTAGTGAATCGCTTTCCGTAACCGTAACAAAACCAAAGCATTTTATACACTGCTACGTGTAAAGTCCGGCTCAATTTTCTAGTCTTTTTCCCTCTAACACTTTAATTATAATTTAAACCAGCCAGTGTATATAGACTGTTAGTGAACTAGTAAGTAGTATCTCCGGCCTCATGTGCACATACAACACCAGGTGAGATAGAGACAATCGCCGATCAGTTTAAAAAAATAGTCAAAACATTACTGAAGTAGGTATATTGAAGAGTATGCTACATCTTATTTGTGGATTACATAATATCTACTTACATATATTGAAACAATACTCTTAGTAGAGACGCAGGCTTTGCAGGTGTAAATCTAATCTAGCTGTGCCCAAGGATTGCGCACTTAAGCCAAAGACAGTTACAAATTGGTTAAGCTCGAATACACTGCCAAGTAAGACATCAGTTTCCATTATTTAAAAGTCGATAGTCGATACTCTGTGTGTTGTTCAACTATGCACCGCGTTTTTTAAAATCCTTTTTTAGGGTTCCGTACTCAACTAGGAACCCTTATAGTTTCGCCATGTCTGTCCGTCTGTCTGTCCGCGGCTATGCTCAGAGACTGTTAGTACTAGAAGGCTGTAATTTGGCATGAATATATATATCAGTCACGCCGACAAAGTGTTTGAATAAAAAAAAACTAAAATATTTTTTTTTTACGGTACCTCCCATTGACGTAAAGTGGGGGTGATTTTTTTTTCTCAAATAACCCTATAGTGTGGTGTATCATTGGATAGGTATTTGAAAATAAATAGGGGTTTTCTAAAACCATGTTTTAATAAAGTGAATATTTTCGGAGATATTCACTCCGAAAGTTCAAAATAATGTGTCCCCCCCCTCTAACTTTTGAACCGCACGTCTAAAAAATATGAAAAAAATCACGTAAGTTAAACTTAATAAAAACTTTCTAGGAAAATTATTTTCAACTTAATCAGTTGAGTAGTTTTTAAGTTTTTGTAAAAAAGTATTTCTAAACTAAGATTGTAATTTAACCTTCATTGCAAGCATTTTTTTTCTTTAAGTACCTATAAGATCACGCTAACTGTATCTTCTTTCAAATAAAAAAAATATATTACATCTGAAAAACAATCAACATACATACCTACTAGTTCTAGTAGACTGCAGTAGATTAGTTACCCAATTCGCCGATAGATGGCGCTGTACCGCCGACGTTGGGACCAAAACAACCACATTAATAAAGTGTGCAAAGATTTTTTCGTACTTGCTATGGAACCCTATCTTGTTTTATACAATATAGGCTTGCGTTTGCGAAGATGAAGTCTACGATGGCGCACGCTTACCTAGTAAATGCTCATTCAACCAATAATGGAAAACGGCCAAATTGTAGTGTTCAAGAAACATAGAGCCAGGCAGGGAATTCCACTCCTTAGCTGTACGGTTGGTGAAGGAAGAGCGAAACAACATTCAACAGGTCAAATGAAATTAATTTCTCTAAGGCACATTGCCCAAACTCCTATTGTTAAAAAGATAATCGAGAATCAAATTTAATTATATAATGCGAGGTAAACCAGTGAAAAAATTATTAATATATGGCGTGAAGTTAAAACACTGTCATATTTGACACTTACTTCTTGCAACTCTAAAGGACCTTTTACAATTACCTACTGTAAACTCAATGTTTATTTATTATGTAGGTATGTTTTTTTTCGATTTGGTCGAAAGTTAATTAAGAACCTAAGATAATTTGATATATAAATAAGCTATTTCCTGTCGAAGTTAAGGGAAATCAAAGAATACGGTGGATAATGAACTCAACTACTCGACTAATTTCGGTTAAGTCAATCATGAACGATTGACATACAGAATACAGTATACAGTAATTTTACCTCACGTGAACCATTAAATCTATGTATAAATAATAAAACAGTAAAAGTAGAGCTCTGTCTGTCTATATGTACACGCTAATCTCCGAAACTACTGAACGGATTTTCTTGCGGTTTTCGCAGATAGACGAAGTTTAAATTGGCGTAACATGTATCATTAAAATTGGGTCACAATGAAAAAAGTTATTGTCGTTTAATCTATACTGTATGCTTAGTATAAGTTTTACTTCACAAAAATACTTCTCGATCGCGTTTACGTAAAAATTTCAATTCTATGGAAACATGGAAGCGCGCGCGCGGAGACGCTGTCCATGTTTCCCTAGTAATTGAATTTTTTACGTAAACGCGATCGAGAAGTATTTGGTGAAGTAAAAACTTATACTAAGCGTACTGTTCGGGCATTGTAATCTTTTAATATGAGGGTAAGTCACAATACTACGGTCGGTCGGCGGCAGACGAGCTGTCAAGAGAGTTCGAGGTAAACGAACGTACGAATCACACGTGTTTTTGATTTGTACTGTTCTTTTAACCAAAGTACTGGTTTTTTGGTGATATTATTTCGGTCATCGGGATACTACATTTGAACATTATTGTGTGTGTGACATTGTGGTTTCTGTGTAAATATAACAGCAGCAGGCGCCTGAGAGCAGACCAAGGTGAGTATAGCTTTCCTTATATTGAGAGAGTACAATGCCAAAGACCCTGGGGCTATCCTCTATCTCCAGCTATCGAAGGGTTCTTTACACGAACATATACCTACTTACAAAACAGTACCGTGACTAACAGACTGACTGGCAGACAACGCACAGCCTAAACAACTGATGCTAGAGACTTGACATTTACTAAAGAAATTATTTTTTGAAATTCCCGTAGGATAGGAAAATATCTAAACTTTGTTGGTTTTTTGTCCGTGGGATAGAAATAAGTGAATTCAACTTCTGGCTTGATTTTAAAAATTCTTAAATAAATAAATTCTTAGGTATTACATTACCTAATGCTCCAACCTTTTTTTTTTTTTTTTTTTTTTTTTTTTTTTTTTTTTTTATTTTGGTGTGGAAAATGCACCTTATGCATCGTACACCGTTCGGGGAAACGGAGGTATGTGGGGCTCTCCTCTCACCAGGCATACCCACTAAAAACCACACGGATTCCCTCGTTTGCCATTGTGAACGCCACGGGAGCATAAGGAGTCACCGCAACGCCCACTGGCCGCCCCGGGATGGGGCTCCTCTGTCGACACCGTGCAATGCGGGCTCGGCACTCCCCGGCCTCCCCCGCTGGTGAAGGATTGTTTAAAGAGGTTTACTCTTCGTGGCTTCCGCAGATGCCCACGTTCCCGGCAAGCCGGGGTTACGTGCCCTCACGTTAGCTTCCGCGCCCTCATGTCCCGCTCTGAAAGCAGAGCGGAATCGAGGGCACGGTCGCCTCCGCCACCAGGCTCCCCCTCGCCTTTCCCTGTCCGCCGTGGCAGAGCAGGTACTCAGCTCGGGTTCGCCGACGTCAAAGGCGCCCGCCCAATGGCGAGACGCCGCCCTCACTGCGGACCCACGGATGGGCCCGCTGGCTCGGATCCCCCGCAACTAGTTGCGGGTTCACCTCACCACCCCTCCCCCCCAGTCGGATATTAGCCACCGGTAAGATAATGTACGAATACATTAGCTTACCGTTGTTGCCCAGGGTGCACCGTCCCAAGCGTTACCCTTCCCCACCCCATGAGGTCTACGCCTCGGACAGAAGGGAGTGGTAACGCCCGGGCACTCGAGGAGGTTTCCGACTTCGCACCCCACCTAATGCTCCAACCTAACCTAACCTGTTTTGTACTATATAGTAAGACATAAAACTTACGAGTCATACAAAATCATAATTATAAATGTTATACTAAAGCAGGCATCGGTAAACCGCAGCTTGCGAGGGGTATGGAAAAGTTTTAGATTTTTTTTGCCAAAATGTTTTAGAAACCGGCTAAGTGCGAGTCGGACTCGCGCACGAAGGGTTCCGCACCATTATCTATAAAAAAGGCAAAAAATCACGTTTTTTGTATGGGGCAAGTGTTTGTTTTATTTTAATTTAATAATTTATTTTTAAAGTGAATGTATAACTAAATATTCTGTGAATAAGTAATTCAAGCGTCTACCTGTTGCCGTTATCAATATCGAGCGACAAAAAAGGATAGATTTGTTGAAATTTCCACGGGATAGGGAATAAACGAGATTTATTATATTCACCAATGATGATGAGACGATGGATTTTTGGATGTTGCCGTTGCCGGATTTTTATTTTATTCAATGAAAGAAATGAAGAAGCTTTACTGCGCGGACCAAGTCGCGGGCACCAGCTAGTCTATGTATAAATTTAATTGAAATTCCGAAATTTTACTACATACATCTCCGACATAACTATAAAGTACCTGGGCGACCGAGCTCTGCTCGGGCAGAAACTCGGTACCAAGCGTTTTCCCAGAGATAAGACCAAGCTAGATCAATTTTTCATCCCCGAAAACCCCCAAATACCAAATTTCATCGAAATCGTTGGAGCCGTTTCCGAGATCAAAACACCGGAGGGGTGGGGGGGTGAGAGGGGGGACGGGATGCGGGGGAGGGAGCGCGGGGGTATTAAAGGGGATGAAAATTTCATTGATTTTGCCGTAGGATGCACCGTTTTCAAGATATTTGACAAAAACACCGGAGGTTTGAGTCACGTTAAACTATCGTCCGTAAACCGACTTTACAGACAACCGGCTTTTCCTGTTCTGTGCTCCCAATAGGGAACGTGCACATAGACGGTGCTGCCAACTGGTGCCATAAGGGTGCCATCAATTTGAATGTTTTACCTTGATAAGTTTGTTTTACTGTCCGCATAGTGTCTCTTCTGTCGCATTAGTGCTGCCGCCTATAGTTACTGCACGTTCCCTATTATACTTTTTCTAACAAAAAAAAGTAACTTTTTCTCACAAAAAAGTAACTTTTTCTCACAAAAGAAGAAACTTGACGTTTTCTCATGAAAAATAAACTTAAAAAATAAACTAAAAATCTTGAAAAAAAAAAACGTGGAATCGAACCGAGGTCGGCTGGATCCGCGACCACCCGATTTCTAATGTGCCATTATGATCTGCTCGATGTCGGCGAAATTTAGCTTTATATTCTAATGCAAACAAAAATAGCCGGAAAACACGAGTAAAAGCGATTTTCTGAAAATGAAACATACCTAGATCAGTTTTTCATCCCCGAAAACCCCCACATACCAAATTTCATCGAAATCGTTGGAGCCGTTTCCGAGATACTGATTATATATATATATATATATATATATATATACATATATACACGAATTGCTCGTTTAAAGGTATTAAGTAGATTAAAAATTTTAAAAACCCCCAACGCAATTATGTCACTCGTATGACGTTTGAACATTAAGTCAGTGCCCATTATGCGTCTAAGATCCCTTCCGCAGCTTACAAAAGAGCTGATAACTTTGAAACGGCTGAACCGATTTTGATGAAACCATCGCCAAGAAACCTGCTTTCTATTAAAAAAAATCGCATCCAAATCGGTGCACCCGTTTAAGAGTTATGATGCCACTAGACAGACACACAGACAGACAGACAGACACACACACATAGCGGTCAAACTTATAACACCCCCCTTTTTGTGTCGGGGGTTAAAAATGGCGTAAACTTACGTCGTGGTCTCCCTTGAAATTGTAAGAAAAACACCCCTGTGAAGTGTCATATCTCTAGACTTCGCGACATCCTTTCATACGAATTCGTCCAGCCGTTTCAGCTTAAAGCTCCAAACGCACAGGCAGCGGAGGCCGTCAGGTTGTAATATTCTAACTTGTATGAACGGTTGTGCGGTACCGTACCGCGAACTCGTTCATACAAGTTAGAATATTACAACCGTCACCGCCATCGCACCGCCACGCCTCCGCTGTTTGTGCGTTTGGTTGGAGCTTAACCCTTTATAAGGCAGAGGCGATTTAGTGACCACATGAAATGAGCTGGAATTTCAACTTTATTGAACATACATACTACTTACATACATACATACATACTTTATTGACATTATACGTCACAATTTGTATTGTAATTATTGAGAATATGACTAGCTTTAAAAATATCGTTTGTCAGGTATCCATTCGATAGCTGCTTTTGATTCTGTGGTAGTATGCTCCAATAAATGGGGCCTTATAAAGGGTTACAAAATCAACAATCAAATACACAAATTTTCACATTTATGTGCTAGTATAAGTTCTGGCGCACACGGACTGTTGAGAAACACGGCATCATCACATACGCGATCAGATAAGTGCGTTGTCACGGCTGGCGGCGGCCGGCTTGCCAAATGTGTCGCGACAGATAGCGCCGGATTTACTGCCGGGACTCCGTTCGGGTGCCTGATAGCGCTTAGCTTTAGGGATTGAGAACTGTTTTCTATTGATTAATACGAGTGTTATTGTTTGTTTTAGCGGCTATGTTATGTAAAAATAAGCGTGGTAGAGACTAGAGGTTTGACGCCCCGTTTGTTGTGGTCCCATTATTTTGTCCTATCAATGGGACCACGAAGGAGAACCGTTTCTCGTTGTCCCATTAGTATGTGCGGTTGTGGAAATTTTCACCCCCTATATAATATATTTCCTGCATAGATAAACTTTTTCGAGTAAGTATGTCATGAAATCTCTAATTCAACAGAAAGAAAACAAGAATTTATAAAGCTGGATGATTTCATAAAGAATTATGAACTGCAGATAGTCCATGGAGATTGGGGCATTTTTTGGAATAATTAAGATAACGTCTGATAGACCCATATTATCGACATCATCATCATTTAAGCCGAAAGACGTCCACTGCTGAACATAGGCCTCCCCCAAGGCTCACCAAACAGATCGGCCCAGTGCCATCCGCATCCAACGCGATCCCACAACCTTAACCAGGTCGTCTCTCCATCTTGTTGGAGGCCTACTTACACTGGGTCTTCAGGTCCGTGGACGCTACTCGAGAACCTTTTTGCCCTATTGGCCATCGGTTCTACGAGCGATGTGCCCTGCCCACAGGATTGATTGAAAGATTTTTATTTTTTTTTATTTTAGATAGGCCAGACAAACGAACTAGTGGGTCACCTGATGTTAAATGAACACCACTGTCCATAGACACCCGCAGCGCTTTACACGATGCCAGTGCGTTGTCGGCCCTAAAGGAGAGGGAATAGGGGAAGGGGGAGAGGAAGGTGGAGAGGGAAGGGGTGAGGTATTGGGCCCCCAGCACTCTCACTGACCGTACGAAACGCAAGCAGGATTACTGCTGCTTCACGCCGGTGTTCTGTGAGAGGGTGGTACTGCCCCGGACGAGCCGGCCCATTCGTGATGCAGCGGCTAGCTACAACATGGCTCTACCACTACAAAAAACTACCTTACTATTAAATTCATTTTAGTACCGTAGATCGGTACGGCCCGTAGATCACTGCACTGACACAAGAAAGTCTCAATACTCAGTTTATTTTAAATTACACTTTGTATGTCAATGAAGTCTCAACATGTGTTGTACTTGGATTATAATTATTGTTACAAACGAATAAATATAAGCATTCTAATTTACATTAAAATATACAAACCAGTATCAGAAATCGATGGCGTCTATTTTTAGCATGGCGGTTCACAACGGTTGAACTCTTGACATACATAATATGTCATAATTGAGAAAGAAAAGAAAGAAAGAAAAACATTTATTTATAACAACAAAAACACGTACACAGGCTAAAATTAAAAGTACAAACATAGACATAGGTTGATGTTGCCATAAAGGGGTAATTAAACTTCTCATTTAATAATAATAAATAAGAACCGGCCAAGTGCGAGTTGGACTCGCGCACGAAGGGTTCCGTACCATTATCTATAAAAAATTGCGGTTTACGATTTATGACGTATTAAAAAAAACTACTTACTAGATCTCGTTCAAACCAATTTTCGGTGGAAGTTTACATGGTAATGTACATCATATATTTTTTTTAGTTTTATCCCACACATTTTACCACTTTGGAAGTGTCTCTTGCGCAAACTATTCAGTTTAGAAAAAAATGATATTAGAAACCTCAATATCATTTTTGAAGACCTATCCATAGATTCCCACACGTATGGGTTTGAAGAAAAAAATTTTTTTGAGTTTCAGTTCT
Source organism: Archips xylosteana (assembly GCA_947563465.1). Classification (NCBI taxonomy): domain Eukaryota; kingdom Metazoa; phylum Arthropoda; class Insecta; order Lepidoptera; family Tortricidae; genus Archips; species Archips xylosteana. The sequence continues at coordinate 12,912,289 of OX387355.1, forward strand.
AAGTATGGGGAACCCCCAAAATTTATTGTTTTTTTTTCTATTTTTGTGTGAAAATCTTAATGCGGTTCACAGAATACATCTACTTACCAAGTTTCAATAGTTCTTATAGTTTCGGAAAAAAGTGGCTGTGACATACGGACGGACAGACAGACAGACTGACAGACAGACATGACGAATCCATAAGGGTTCCGTTTTTTGCCATTTGGCTACGGAACCCTAAAAAGGTGTTAATAACATTGAGCGGTTCTACTTATTAGTACTTACGTTCCACGCACAGATTCAAGTTCGAGCCCGGGCTCGCACCCCTAAGTTTATTGGAATTTACGTGGGAAATTAATTACATTTGAAATTACCCATGAGCTTTTGCGGCAAAGGAAAACATCACAAGGAAAGTTGCACACACCTGCGAAGAAATTCAAAGGCGTGTGTGAAGTTTCCAATCTTCACTGGGCCCGCGTGGGAACTACGGCCCAAGCCCTCTTATTCTGAGAGGAGACCTATGCACTGCAGTGACAAGTTGGTATATAGGCTGGAATTATTAAAATTCATCACATACATATAAAAATTTAATTTAAAATTACCTATCTAGATTATGATTATGATGAAAGCCTGTACCATATTTTTTCCTCTATATCAAATTTCAATCACGTAGTAAGGTAAACGTACCAATGCTCGACACCTCAACGCCCAGTAGATGACACCCATCTGTCACCTCTCTTACTATGACATAAGATTGAAGGTGCCATGTATTAGGTCAGTGTCGAGCAAAGGGACGTTTAGTTTACGTCACCAAATATTTTGCATTGATGCTAAAGATCCATGGAAATTTCGCACTCTTGCTTTAAGAGCCTATGCCTATCACACTGGCGATTTCCGAACGAATTAGAAGCGGAGCGAACGAGCAACGGATTTGCCGCGAACGTGCTACATATTCGCCGCGAAAGCGTAGCGTACCTATTCACCGCGGGCGCGCAGTAAATTCGTTGCGTCTATAGGGTCGGAAAGCCTATGTTTACCTATAGTCTCTCAAGCAAGCAGAGGCTCGTGGGTTTAAAGCCGGAGCCCCACTGCTGCGCACGCTACGCACGGACACGCTATACTCGTCGCCCACGTGGGTCCATTGGTCTGGATACGTGTGTCAACATTTTCACAGCAACCAATGCACGCACACGTAAAACGTGTGGGCCACGTGGCTACGTTGGTCAGCTGCGTGTGTCTACATTCCCGCTGCGGGCCACGCACATGCACGCACGCGCGCACGCACATGCGGGGGGGGGGGGTGGTTCGTGGGTGAAGCCGAGGTTTTTGCCACAAAACGTGTAATCTAACTGTCCGCCACGTTTTTTTTATTACATAATGCTAATATATATATTTCAACTATATCATTGTATTCCCCAAGAAATGGTGAACCGCGGCCACTGAATATGTTTAAATAAATGCATAAACTTGGAAAGTTATAAATTATTTTACTACAAAAAATGACCAAATTTTCACAAAAAACGTTTATCCGCTTTTGTAGTAGTACATTTGCGCAATCAATAAAATAAAATAAAGACATCTTTGTGATTATATTTTTGATTCAACGTCATCAAATAATAGTTACCTAACCGCCTTTTAAATATCGTTTCAGCAGCAGAAATAGCGTTTAGCAGATTTATATCTGAGTAGTGGCAACACCAAAGTTTCCTTGTCTATGGTCAATAAGGCGGTAGCGGCCATATTTTGCCAGTCCGATGTTAACTTCGTTCGGAGAAAAAAGTGTCCTACCTCTTGCGCGGAGTACATTTTTTGAGATTCCGAGGTAAGTTTTTGATTAATATCTGTTATTGTGTTTGCGCGCCATTTATTAAGGTGTGTGTAATCGTTGAAGGCTAAATTAACCTGCATAAGTAGCTTATTTATCAAATTATTACGTGTTCCTTTTGCGCCCCAGTCGCGCAGAAACTACTTTATGCCACTTTGCGATACCAGTGGCGTAGAATTTGCGCCGTTTTTGTGTGCGCTACTGAATAAAGATGCATCCACACACAAGTTTTCGGTTTTCGGGTATTTTTTTTTGTTTCTGACATGGTTTCCAAAGCACTAATGATAAAAGAATAATTTTCTTTCTATCTTTGAGGTAAGTATATAAGTAAATGGCTTTTCAATAAAAGTAGCTAGTAAGAAAAATACCAATATAGAATAGTGATATTAAGAAATGACTTAGTAATATTTGAGCCGTTAGTAGTCAATATTAGTTTGATTTTGTTAAAAATTTCAAAAGAAAAGTAAGTTTTTTTTCAGTTTTTATTGTGTGGTAAGCAAATATTTATTTCAGTCGAAACAGTAAAAAAAAAATATAAAAATATTTCTGTAAACTGCTTAAAGAATTTTTAAAATATTTCTGTATTCTGTGTGCATTCCGGAGACTAGGAGCGAATTCTTTAAGGAGATGTAGGCTATCGCTATGTATCGAAGTTGACGGCAGAACATTTGAAAATCTTTTATGAATAATGTGTTTAAATTCTTGTTGTTTAATTTGATCCACAAACATTCTACCTTAGTACGTTTGAAAGTCGAATCCAGCAAATTATGACCTATTAAGTGTCACTTTTTTTGTATTACTCTGAAAGTTTAGAGACTGGCGAAGTTTTTAAAATTACTTTTGGTCTTTAAATTTTGAAATTTTTAGGTTTTATTTTATTACCATATCAAACTTCGATTTGCCCAAAGATAAAACTTTCACTTTCGGTCAATTTTATTGTAACTTGCGTCAAGGTTGGGAAGCTGATTATTTTATTTGTAAAAGTACAAGTTGTGAGGATAATGTCACAAAAAAAAACACGCAGAAAAAACGTAACCAAAAAAGTTACATGATGATAAACTGCTCGGTCCGAAAATTCTTGAAAAAATCATTAAAAAATTAATTACTCGAAAAGTACAAAAATCGGCCAACATAGGTACATGGGGTATATTCGGATAGCCCTGAATGTGAGGCATCTAAATTTTTTTTTTAGACTTAAGTCTTTGGACCACCCTGTATATATAATCAGAATTTCAGAAACGGCTCCATTGATTTCGATGAAATTTGGTATGTGGGAGTTTTCTGGGATGAAAAAATGATCTAGCTTGGTCTTATCTCTGGGAAAACGCTTGGTACCGAGTTTCAGCCCGAGCGGAGCTCGGTCGCCCAGGTACTTACATTCATTCTAAATATTTTATATAAAAATCACACACCGTATACGCATCTTAACTATTTTGCGTTTCCGGTTTGCGTCACTTTGCGTGACCGACTCGTAGAATATTCTAACGTCACCGTTTGCGCTATTTGTGGCAAGAACCTCGGCTTCACCCTCGTAGCGTGGGTCGCGGTGGGACTTCGGAACAGACCACGCGTGTATCAGTGACGTCATTTCGTGCGCAGCGTGCTCGTGCACTACTGTGGAAGTATCTACCTACATTTTCATACAAAGCGTTTTTGTAACCACGTGTGTAGCTTGACCGTGCGCAGCAGTGGGGTTCCGGCTTTTCGCGCTCGTGGCGAACACGCCGCGCGTTCACTCCGCTCCTAACCGCCCGGCCACGACTTCGCGCGTTTGGCGGCGCGGCAAGCGTTTTCTGTGTTCATTGCGCGGCCGAGACGCTCGCCGTACAGTTGTTACCTGGCGACAAACGCAATGAACTGATAAAACGCTTGCCGCGCCGCCAAACGCGTGAAGTCAAGGCCGGGCGGTAATACATTCTCAAATCGCCAGTGTAATGGCTCTTAGTTTCATGATTTTATAGAAGGCTGGTCGGCACTTAGACGTCGGCGTCGCAACATTTCCCGGCCTCGGTCGAGCGACCTCAAAAGCCTTCTTTAAACGCAGATCCACTCTTACCGAGCTCCGCCGACCCTCCATCGCTAAATAAGGTTGACTTTCTGTAAAATTATTTTAAACATTTTTCTAACACATAAAATGGATCATTCTCATCCGAGCCTATATATGTCACACTGAAAGAATCAGGCCTCCACTCGAAATGAGAGGGCTCTGGCCGTAGTTCCAATACGGGCCCAGTGCGGATTGGGAACTTCACACAAATCAATGGTTTGAATTGGATTCCTCACGATCTTTTCCTTCACCTTAATCATCATCATCATCATCATCATTTTAGCCGAAAGACGTCCACTGCTGAACATAGGCCTACCAAGGCTCGCCAAACAGATCAGCCCTGCGCCATCCGCATCCAATACGTTCCCGCTACCTTCACCAGGTCGTCGCTCCATCTTGTTGGAGGCCTACCTACACTGCGTCTTCCGGTCCGCGGACGCCACTCGAGAACCTTTCGGCCCCATCGGCCGTCAGTTCTACCTTACTGCTCATGGTAAATTTCAACACGTGAATTCCGAAAAACTAAGGAAGTCCGAGCTTGGGCTCGAACCTACGATACTGCTTGAAAGGGCATTGGTAACCATTGGGCTACCACGGCGGCATAAATTGATATTTATCGTATTTGATAGCACAAAAACAGATGAACTTCTTATTTTCAAAACTTACTTACTTACTTACTACCAGGGCGCAGTGACCCAAAGTGGGTCTTGGCCTCCAACACCAGATTACGCCACGCTTTGCGATCATGAGCCAGCTTCTGCCAGTCTTCGACCCCAAGATCCAATAGGTCTTTCAGGACCTCGTCCCTCCAGCGGTACCTGGGACGACCAATCGGCCTACGTCCACTCGGTCGTCCCAAGTACGCTCTCTTCACGGCTCGATCCTCTCCCAACCTTTCTACGTGTCCGAGCCACCGGAGTCTGGACGCTTTGGTCTCTCCTATAACATTGGGCTCAGATACCAGGTCCTCAATTTCTTTATTTTTCTTACCCTCCAGCTACCGTCCTCCCTCTGAGTCGGCCCCAGAATCTTCCGCAGAATCCTCCGTTCTGCCACTAGCAACTTATTCTCTTTTTTGAGTGTTAGTGTCCAAGCTTCGCAACCGTACATCAGGATTGGTCTAATGACAGTTTTGTAGACGCGAATCTTGGTTCTCCTGCATAGCCTGGACACCAGATTTTTTTTTTTTTAAGTTTTTTTTCATATACATAAGAGGAGGCAAACGAGCAGATGGGTCACCTGATGGAGAGCGATCACCGTCGCCCATGGACCCCCGCAACACAGGGGGAATCACAGGTGCGTTGCCGACCCTTTTAGAAATTGGTAGGCTCGTTTTTTAAAGATCTCTAAGTTGTAACGCTCCGGGAATGCTGCCGAAGTAAGCCACTTCCAGATCTTCGTCGTGCGAGGAAAGAAGTTTCGCTTAAAACGCTCGGTATGAGACTGCCAATCATCAAGATGGTGAGGATGGAAAGACAAACGGTTCCTCGAAGTGCGGTAGTGAAATTTAGCCGCAGGCAGCAATTCGAACAGTTCGTTAGAACACTCCCCATCATAAATACGGTATAATATGCAGAGAGACGCCACATCCCTCCGCAAAGCCAAATGATCGAGTAGGCCAGAGAGTGCCTGATTACCGACAAATCGAGCAGCTCTACGTTGGATGCGGTCAAATGGAAGAATTTGGTACTTGGGTGCCCCAGCCCAGAGATGAGAACAGTACTCCATGTGCGGCCTAACCTGCGCCTTATAAAGTTGTAAGCGATGGGCTGGCGTGAAGTACTGTCCCGCTCTATTAAGCACCCCCAATTTTTTTGAAGCTAACTTAGCTTAGTTATACTTCAATTCCCAAAAAATAAGTGTATCGAAACGTATTGAAAGAGTAAAGTCACCGCTTCTTCTATTTTTCTCGAGAACTTAACACAGACGAAACCGTAGAGAGAAAAATAGACCTTGTTGAATTTGTATGCACACGTTATTTACAAAAATATGCCGAGTCAACGCCCCAATTTACGCGTCACCTCATTATTTCGCGCCAACTCCGCTTCACTCCAAATAAATGTTATTAAATTGCAAGAGTAATATTTTTAAAACGCATGTCATGTACGAGTAAAGGGAACGTACTTCCACAGGCTCCTGCAATTAGAATCCACACGGAGGCTGCGTAGTGAAATGAATTTAACTTTGAAAGCCTGCATTTTAATCTTGATGGTTTAACGTTTTTAAAACTTCCAGCGCTGTTCGGGTTTAAGAGTGTAAGGAGCTGTAGAACGCATACAGACTGTAGCATTATATTGATTTATATTACCCAATAGCGAAAAAATCCGTAGTAGTCTAGTGGTTTGACCTATTTCCTGTCAATCAGAGGATCGTTGGTTCGAGTCCGGGCTCGCACATCCCAAGCTCTTGGAAATTTAATTTACATGCAACATTACATCTGACTGAAATTTACCAAGAACTTTACGGTGAAGGAAAACATCGCGAGGAAACCCGTACACACCTGCGAAGCAATTCAATGGTGTGTTAAGTTCCCAATCCGCATTAGAGCCGCGTGGGAACTACGGCTTAAGCCCTCTCATTCTGAGAAGATGCCTGTACCCTGCAGTGGGGCGTATATTGGCCCATTGTAAACGACCACGTCTCCGTTCCGATAGAAGTATACTTACAGCAGGTAATTGAGGGGATGTTTACAAAAACAACGTATTTGACTAGACTGGTTGCCAATACAATACAATACAATACAATACAATGACTCTTTATTGTACACCACAAATAATACAATACAGAAAAAGAAGTACATGAAAAAAATAAGGTAACACGTGACACGTGTAGAGAAACAATTTTACTGACAACAGGTGTCAACCAGTCTAGTCATATTGTTTTTGTAAACCTCCCTTCAATTATTTTATTAATTAGTATTTTTTAGTAATTTTTCATAGGTACTTGATTTATTTATTGGTAGCTGTTGCCTGCGAAATCGTCTCCGAAGGCTTCGTTTATCGTTATATCGCGGGAACTATGCAATTTCCAAACAAAATTACATCCAAATCGGTTCAGACATTATTGCATGATAAACAAACATCTAAACATCTTCACAAAATTTCTCTTTTATAATACCTATTAATTAGGAACTTATTCAGTAAATGTATATTTAAAATGAATTACTTATAGAGCGTTTTATTACAAAATGTGTAAGAAATCAAGTAAGTATGACAAACTCCGGAAATATTTTAGCATACATAAATAAATTAAGTATTTCATAAAAGTATTGATTTTTACTAAAACCTCGTAAATGTTTTGCATGAATAAAAGGTTACCAATTTTATACGAGTATGAATTTTTATCATCTCTTCTTCCTGATACACAGATACATAACTAAAGTACAAATCAAGTCTAAGAAAAATCTGGTATATTATTAGGTGAAAACACAAAAATAACACCACTTTAATAATTAACCTACGCTTTTCCCGTTGGTTACAAATCACAATTACGTAAATCCTTTGATCGAAGGAAATTCAGCTGTTATCCCATTTCGCAATGACTGGCAATTATGAAAACTCCTGAAAATACTGAGTCAGGAGGAAAACTTACAAAATACAAAGTTTTTTACTTTTGAAAACTTGTAAATTTTCATAACTGTAGCAACTTTCCCGAAGTTTATAACGTGTTATTATCCGGTTTTGTTACTTTCGTGTAGACCTGTAACACGGTAATAAGTTTCACGCGAAAAACCGCTCCAGGTTATGTTTGCTAATGGAAGATGTTAAAAATTACCTATTGATAAATTCTAGGTACAGTTCAAACAATACTGTGTTGGCTTGATAATGGACTGTAGATCTAGGTGTTCTAACACTCTTTGTAGTTTGCCTATAAAGCTATTTGGAAATAATATAATCAAACTGATGGTATTTCACTCACCTTTAGCTCCGGTCCGATATTATGTGCGGTGCGGTTATTCTTTGATATGTTGCAGATCTGCGTTACGGTGTCCGAGAGATTCAAGATAGGATGCGGTAGGTAAAACTATATTAATTATATAATATATTTTCTTCATGCGGAAAATTAATATTGGGTATTGCTGCCGCAGTTGACAGGTCACGACCTCAATTGTTTTATTTTCTTTTCTCGGCTCTATATTAGCACCATAGAGCACGGCGTGCGCGGAGGTTGCATGGGTGGCAAAATACGTCCCATTTCGAATTAAATTACTCCATGCAACTTTATAGGCTCAAACAAATACTCTTATCCATAGCACTAAAGATCTCATGAGAAATGAAAAGTTCTAATAATATAACTAATATAATAATATGTAATGTATAATATGTATGTAACTAACTATGTGTGTAGGTACATGTGCATGTACGGGTCAAATCTTGCAAGTTAATTATGACTTTCCAGTTTCCGATTGAGCTGAAATTTTTGCATGCATTTGTAAATCGGATGACAACGCAATTTTATTATGACATGAAACTGGAAGGTGGCCATAAGCACTCTATATTTTTTTATTTTTTTTTGTTTAAAACTGACTAGCAATTGACTTCTATCTCACCTAATGATAAGTGCAGATGATGTGAGTATTATGCTCGTAGTTCATTAATGGGCGGTCATCAACATAATCACTATCGTCAGCCGAAAAACGTCCACTTCTGGACATGGGACTCTCCAAAAGGGCTCCACTTTCACCGATCCCACTCTGCCCGCATTCAGAGAACTCGAATTCAACTCGAATGGTCGGCGTTTGGGAAGCTACGCGATATATTTTCGTCCAATATCCCACAGTGTTTACAAACTAATGAACGGTAAAATTTTTAAGCACAAGTTTTAGCATCTATTAACGTGAAAGAAATATTTTTTAATCCCTCTGTTTCTTTTATGTATCTTCATTGCCACATTAACACAAAAAATACTGTTGTAAAGCAAATCGAACTAGATTTGATACGCTGCCGCGTGTCTAGATGTGATGACTGATGAATGACATGTGACGAATATTTGCTATGCGTCTTTCCACTAAGTACTACCCAACCAAAAATGCTACAAATCCTATGCGTGTTGGCATTTGAGTCGAATTATAGCCGTATTTAATGATTATACCTCTAAAACTATCAGAACTTACGCATTTATTTCTTTAAATAATTTTATATTCAAACAATAAAATGTGTTAATTTTTTTCTATTTTTACATTCGATATTCTATAGCTTACTTAAAAATTTGGTAATTTATTTTACTCTCATATTCCATTCATATATACTCGCCTGATTTCAGATTCTATAGTGTGGTGTAGAAATGACGATGATAAAAAATATATCTTATATTAAAACTAGCTGTTGCCCGCGCCTCCGTCTGCGAAGAATAGAAGTACTAGTTCTCAGACCTACTGAATACAGAGAAAAAAAGTTTCATAAAAATCGGTCTAGCCGTTTCGGAGGAGTTCGATAACAAACACCGTGACACGAGATTTTTATATATTAGAAAGATAAAGCGTGTATGATGTGATGTGAAGTTTGGTGGTGAATAAATTTTATTCCAACTAATACTACGTCAAATTTTCATTAAATATGGGGTCAAAAAACTAAACATAATCTTGAGGCGTCAGTTCAGAACAAAAAGCGGGCGTCGCTTCCGTTTACCGACAAAGGGAAATTCAATAAGAACGAATTTCCCTGATTTACGGCCACTATTTCCTCGTTAAAACTTCGTGCCCTCGAGGTGTGTCCGTGCACGAGACTTTTATTGTGAAGACAAACCTCTTTAGATAACGACAAAACAATGCGTTTTGTGCCGTTGACTGCACCTTCAATTATGGTATTATGACGTAAAAGCACACCCACACGGTTGATTAAATTATACGCATAATTATTTCGACTAAAATTATTCACAGAAAATAAAAAATGCTACAATTCTAAAGACAACATAATACGGATTTCTCACGTCTTCAAATGAGTTTAACTCGACATGTTCGAGATAATCCGTAGCCCTTCTTATTACTTAAAACAACATCTTTTCTGGTCTACATATATACGTCCCACTATTAGGCACAGGCCTCTTTTCAGAATAAGAGAGCTTGAGCTGTGGTTCCCACGTGGGCCCAGTGCGGATTGAAAACTTCACTTAGCTTCCAATCCGTTTCGCAGGTGTGTGCAAGTTTTTTGACGATGTTTTCCTTCACCTAAAAACTAATGGTAATTTTTAAATGTGATTTTGCACTTTAATCGTTTACTAGACACTGTAAAAGCAATCCCTTTCGAACCCAAGTGAGAATGAAAAGTGTTACAATAATGGACTTTGTGAAATGTACTAATAATTATTATCTTTAAATTTGGAATCCCCAAAATGATGTAAAGTTCAAATTTCAAAAAGATGTAAAGTTCAATTTTAATTGCCATTAAACGTCACAATTGTATTGGCCGGGTCTGAAAGGGATAATTAAAAGTTTTTTTAGTGACAATACTACGAAGAACAGCTAATACAAATATAATACTCTCAAAAATCAAAAGGCTAAACTTATACAAGACGTCGCCCAACCTTCTCAATCCAAAAGCCGTAAGCGCAGCTCCAGTAGCTCTAAGGGTTATCGATGGGCAGTTGGAAGGGCCCGAATCGCTCTAAGTGCTTAGTTTTGCCCTACAAAACCCTCAGGGTCTCAAATTGTCTATAAAATACACACGCTTATATTTTACCGAAGAAAACCGGTGAATCGGAAAGTTCTTTTGTGTTTAATTCGAGATCGGGGGTGATGGACAGGGTAGAACTGTTATTTATTTGTTTGCGTTCGGCGCTTAGGTTTGGCGTATGTCTAGTCCACTTTTCTTGATTACATGTAGAGTAAAGAACGATAAGGTACTGTGAAAGTCAATTTTCACTCCTTATATTATGACACCGGCGACTACTCGGATTATTCGCGGTAGTTCCTTTGGCTGTTCCACAGGGCTGTTCCTTCAAAGAGACTATTGCGGTTTTTTTTTCGCTCTAATTTCTTCACAAGAGGTGAAGAAAGAACTGAAGGTGCTACTACGATAAGGAAAAAAGTTCAAAAAATAAACGCAGTTATTTTTTTCATCTCTTGTGAAGGAGATAGTGCGAATAAAAAAACGCAATCCCAGCTTCAGTTCTTACAAATATGGTATAAGACTACTCGTATTAATGTATGTGTATATACATTATAATAATGTTACTTCTCAATGCTGGTTTCATTTAAATTTATTAATAAAATTGTGATTTATATATTATTATATGTAAATCTAAGTACTTATATGTTTCTTAAAAAATATTAATATAAGAAATAAAAATAAACTAAAATTATTTATTTGCGGTCACTATGGTATGCACAAGTAAAATTTAATTCAAAATAATTAAAGTTTAAAATTAACCTACATGGGATGGGGCCAATTCAACCTTAACTTATTGCGGTAGAAAAATTATATTAATTAATAATAATATGAATTAAATTAATTTATACTAATCAAATAATGTACGTTAAAAATATTAGCTATATTATAGTGACCATTTTTTTGTATTCATTCTCGTAATGAGTAGAGAAAAGAATGAAAATTTATGAGAAAAAACTCAAGGTGAAAAAAGTCTATCATATTTTACATTCCAAAAGATAATAAAGGTGTTCGTCGCTCAAAATAAAGATGTGAAGTAAGAAAATTTACACCGCGCCAAATTGTATCCAGATACCCTAAAGACAAATTATAGCGCTTTCACAAACATTGTAAAAAGTGTACGCAGGCGGAAACTTCACTGAGACCAAATAATGGCGGATAAGAACGTATGTGACGTAATTTATGTGTAAAATTTTCTCGTAAAAACTTTTGTACGGCCGCGAGTTTTCCGTAACATCGGCTTTTGGGGTTACGTCGTGTTTAAACTGCTGTTTAGGTCTGTTAACTTAAAGTACCCATCGCCTAAATTACTTATACACAACAGTTGAAAATTATTGTGAGCCAATATTGTTTCTTTTAAAATGTAAATATTAATAATTAAACTTCATCAAAATTACACAAAGTGCACGAGTGGTTACCTATTGTGTATTGATGATTATACTGTGAGGGCTTCAAAGCAACCTTAATGGAGCTGATAATACTTCTTAAACAAAATCAGTTTTAATTGTAACATTTCTTGATCATAATCTTCAAGTGCCCCGACGGAACCCACATCTCGTTTCTAAAGTGTACTTTAGCAGACTGTTTTGAGTGGAGCCTTTGTCGTGCTGTCCCCGGTGTCATTTCGGGCAGGATTTTAAAACGATCGACCTTATTTCTGTTTTGTTTACTCGGCATTTTGTTCCATACCCCCGGGGGAAATTGCTGACTTCGGAAGTTTCACTCTCAGCGTCTTAATAAGAGGTGCTGGAAAGGGATACACAGAAGTTTGTTAATCTAAATGTAAAATTGTATCGTTCCGTTCATCGTAACTCAGACGGCAGCACTTCAAAAGTGAACTGTGAACGTTAATAAACAGATTCAAATGCAATATTGTAAAACAATGTCGCAGGTGTTTTCATCAAGTCATATTTATTTACTTTATTAAACTCTGAAGAAACAATTTGAGTTACACAACACAATAACGCCATTGAAACGTTCTACACAACCGAACAAAGGATTTCGATTCCTATCGTAACTTTTGTAGCGTTTGGTGGGAAAATATACAGTTGTATTCTTAGAACCAATATTGTTCAGCGAGATACACTGCAGTGTAAATAATTCGGCGACGTGTAAGGCGGCTGTATCGCTCTACAGTCACCTTATGCAGAAAATGTCGTCTTAGATTGAAAGGAGTTGCAGACAAAAGGTCATAGCGATGTAGTATTGAGGTATTACAAATGCCCTGACTATCTGGGGTGGTTTAGTTGTGAGACTTTTCATCATGTTAGCTAAGCAATACAATTATTTATACAGAGTTTCTAACCTACATTCAATGCCCTCGTAGGGCCGGTGCGACGTTATCTCTTTACTTTTAGAAACGGACATAATTGGATGTACTGGCCTTGATTAATTTATAACTATAATGAGACCAGTGGCCAGTGGTGGTGTAGGGGAATAGCACACGGCACGGAAAGCAGAGGACCTGGGTTCGATTCCCAGCGCTGGTCTTTTTTCTGTGCATCCATATTTTAGTTTGTATTTAGTATGAAGTATAAAATGTAGCATTTTCACGCTTTAATTTATTAAAGCGTAAAGTTTTAAAAAAAGTACTAATATTCCTGAAATGTAAAGTGGGTTACCTATGGATAATAAAACATGAAAACATCTTTAATGAGAGAAGGGATTTAAAAATATTATTCCATCATAGCCGGGACGGGACTCATTAAAAGCGAATTATAAGTGAAAACAACGGAAAGCTTACACGAGCGAGAAAGTCTGACCCTACGCAAATAAACCTACGCGTTTCGAATAAAATAAACGCCACCCTTTCGCATTAAAGTTGTAGTAAAAGACGAAATAAGTCAGTATATCGCGAAGTTGGCTTTGTGAGGGATTTCTGTACATTGTTTATCTCGAGTCTCGAGGGACAGTTGAAAGAAAAAGAGGAAAATCTCGGCAGAAACCATCCACGACACACGGCGTACCTGTGGAGCCGAGAGGCTGTGTTGTCTTAGGCCTCCTTCCAATTACACGTATGCCTAGCGGAGCCATCCTGGTGATAAAGAATTAAGTAGTAAGTAAGAAGGTGCGGGCGTACAGTCATTCCATCTTACGAAGTCCGTACGTAATACGCTTGTCAATGTAGGTATCATTACATTACTTTACATTTATGGAGGTATCTTGATCACTTGATCAGGCACCTTGAATAACTCTCTCTCTCCAAAATATTTTCTTATATAAAAGTGCATAGTCGAAGTATTTGAGCGTATACCACTTACACTCCGAACATTTTTCTCATTTCATTTCATTAAAATTTCAAGACATTGGAATCAGGACCTGAGGCATGATAACCCAACGCTTATTTTAGGAATAAACTTATAATACGACTTTCTTATGCTTGGTGTGTTTTTAGCTCTACCAATATTCAACGATATTTTCTTTCGACAAAAAAAATATTACTTCTTTTCAACATGAACACAGGTGTCGAGTATTGTATTTATAATTTTGATGGGAAACTTCCTTAAATCACGCTGAAACATATGGGAACCCAATATCAAAAAAGGATCGAACATTTAGGTATTCATCTACTGGTATACTAGTACCTAACACAGAATAATTATATTATACATTCTTACCGATGTGCAAGTTGCAATACGTAATTGACAACTTATTTACTGCCATTTACGAAATAGATTATAACTCCATGGTGCCCGCCCGATCCAATATTAATTACGATCTTCCTCCTCGCCTCGATAATCCCTCTCAACGGCGATCATAGCGCTATCGATAACACAAAAGAATCCTATACGTATATGCTCATTACTATCTATAATATTACCCATTTATACCGAGATTATAGCGTGGATTGATAGTGTGCTTATATGTATGTATGAATGAAATGCGTAACTCGTACAAGTTCCGACGCAAATTAAATGTAGAGACATTGATGAGTCTACGTCTGTAAGTAAACACTCTATTTGAATATTAACTCTGTGGCACATCCGCGATAATTTAAAGCCCTTGCAAATTATATCCACGTAATAAATTTTAATTTATATTTATAACAGCACTTAAACTGCATCCAGAAAACAATAACCACGGGGACGTCCACCGCCGTTGAGTCACTCATGAATTCAAAATCAGCAGACATCTATTTTTGTTCACGATGCAGTAAATTTTATGCGCACCGAAATACAGTTTCATGAGAATGTTCGAATCGGAAAAGTAATAGAACTCAGCTGAGTAGTCGTCGATTCGACAAGTGTAGCAGGAGGCACTTTACTGCGAAACTTTTGCCGCTGCTCTCCCATTCATGCAGTAAAAAGCGTGGCTCTGGAATTATTAACCAGACGTGGATGATTTGGTTATATCTGGTTCATGAGGTGTTTGACAGCGGGAATGCTAATCGGTTAGTAATGATTGCGCTCGTTGATGGTAAATTTATATGCTGAACTAAGTATTTTTGCAACCAATTACTCTTTGAGTTACTTATTGAGTTCTGTTCACTGATTTATTATAATCTCGTTTCTGCGTAGCGGCTTTTCATAAAAAGCATCCATTTACAATAATCAAATAAACATAAAACGTAAAACAATATCTCCTTTCTTAAAAAGGAATTAGTTTTTTATCTGATTAAATTAACTGTCTGTCTAAAACTCCAGCAGCAAATGCAATAATAAAGATTTATTTAATCTTACGTCCAAGACTTCTCATAAAGCTGGTTTCAATAAAAAATGACTGACGATGATCGATGCCTCGATTCCATCGAGTCACGCGGGACGCCGTTTAGTTTACCGGATAAATTCAATGATAAAAACCTTTTCAGGGTCCTAAGGGTCACCGTCTATTTTTCTGCCAATAATTTATAGAAAAAATATTTGCGACACTCTTCAGATCTCTATGTTCCGGTTAAATCATAGCCGATACCAAACTGGATGTGCATTTTTTATCACTTCGTTTGGTGCTGTTATGGCCTGAGGGACATTAGTGCACAGTGTTAGACATGCACGGAAAGTTTTTTAAACACGCAATAATTCGTGTTTTAATATTTTTAATTGATCGTCAAAATTGTATAGATACACGATTTAACAAAGGACAACAACAACAACAACAAACAAACAACAACAACAAACAACCACAACAACAACAAACAAACAACATCAGTAAAAAATATCTTAGGTATTCTATGTACGTAATACATTTTAAATACTAGCTGATGTTCACGACTCCGCCCCAGCAGAACTTATTTTTTGTCATGTCCTGGCAAATTATGAACACAACAAAAAGAATTATCCAATCTGGTGCAGTAGTTCTCGAGTTTAGCGCTTAGCAACACATTTACAAAATGTTTATTTATACAGGGTGGAAAATACGAACGCCACATGGACACAACTACCTTAAATATTGGAAATATCATATTCTACGTATTGGAGATTTCCCTTTAAAATAACATGCTGTATTTTATGATGCAGATCGAAAGGGTTACTGATAAGGTGATAAAGTTAATTTATCTGTAAATAACACACACAATCAAAACAATACAAAGCCACGAAAACTAAAAATTACGTAATAGTATTATTTTTGTTTGTTTTCCTACTCCTGTACTTTTATCTGTTTTTTACATGGTCGCGAACAATAGTTATTTGTTATACAAGGGGGGAAAGTTGTATTTTACCTGCGAGTGTCCATTTGAAACACAAGCTATCGAAAGGATTCTATGATTGACCACGAGCGAAGCGAGTGGTTCAAAAATAGAATCCTTTCGATAGCAAGTGTTTCAACACACGAGACGTAAAATAACTTTTCACCCGTGTTTAACACAAAACTTTTCACCTCACTACAGCGAGGAAAATAAGAAAAAGGGTTTGTACTATAAAATATTATTTATTTATTCACTCAAAATAATTAATTGAAAAGTTTTGACTTAAGTTTTTTTTTATTATTTCGGATGCGTTTTGTTCGCACATCGACTTACTTGGACTGTCAGAACATTTTATCCGTTTTTGCAACAAGAATGAAGGTTAATGATGAATGCTGATATTTATGAATTAAAATAAAGTTGTAAGACTGTATTTAGTGTTTTTTATTCGATGCAATTCATTAATTGTGATATTAAAAATTCAGCACTTTTAACGTTTTACGTTTTGTTAGCTGTCAAATAAATATCACGTAAGCTGCCTTCAAATGTCAAAACTCTTTCTTCACATGTGGATAAAAAGCGATTTTCTCAATAGATGTCAAACAAACAAAAAGGGCTTTCCGAGCTAGTGAGGTGAAAATATATAAGAACATAGATAATATGACTTCAGAAAGTCTATACTTAATCTATTCGCCATAACAGCACTTGTGTCGTAATGTCGTTATTACGATACACCTAGCTGCCACATAATATTAAATGTAGGGTACACTCAACACTAAAGCCCAGTTTAGACCTGCTGAGTTGAGTAGAGTAGGGTACAGTCGGGTACAGTAGGGTAAAATAGGGTACAGTAGGGTACAGTCGGGTACAGTAGGGTAAAATAGGGTACAGTAGGGTACAGTCGGTTACAGTAGGGTACAGTCGGGTACAGTAGGGTAAAATAGGGTATAGTAGGGTACAGTCGGCCACAGTAGGGTAAAATAGGGTACAGTTGGGTACAATCGGGTACAGTAGGGTAAAATAGGGTACAGTAGGGTACAGTCGGGTACAGTAGGGTAAAATAGGGTACAGTAGGGTACAGTCGGGTATATTAGGGTAAAATAGGGTACAGTAGAGTACAGTCGGGTACAGTAGGGTAAAAAAGGGTACAGTAGGGTACAGTCGGGTACAGTAGGGTAAAATAGGGTACAGTCGGGTACAGTAGGGTAAAATAGGGTACAGTTCCTCTACCCTACCCTACCCCCTACCCTACCCTACCCCCTACCCTACCCTGTTTTAGTGTACCCTATTTTACCCTACTGTACCCGACTTTACCCGACTGTACCCTATTTTACCCTACTGTACCCGACTTTACCCGACTGTACCCTACTGTACCCTATTTTACCCTACTGTACCCGACTGTACTCTATTTTACCCTACTGTACCCGACTGTATCCGACTGTACCCTACTGTACCTGACTGTACCCTATTTTACCCTACTGTACCCGGCTGTACCAGGCTGTACCCTACTGTACCCGATTTTACCCTACTGTACCCGACTGTACTCTACTGTACCCTATTTTACCCTACTGTACCCGACTGTACCCTACTGTACCCCACTATACCCTACTGTACCCTATTTTACCATACTGTACCCTACTGTACCCGACTGTACCCTACTGTACCCGACTGTACCCTACTGTACCCGACTGTACCCTTCTGTACCCTATTTCACCCGACTGCACCCTATTGTACCCCATTTTACCATACTGTACCCGACTGTACCCTACTGTACCCTACTGTACCCTACTGTACCCTATTTCACCCGACTGTACCCTACTTTACCCGACTGTACCCCATTTTACCCTACTGTACCCGGCTGTACCCTACTGTACCCTATTTTACCCTACTGTACCCGACTGTACCCTACAGTAGGGTACAGTCCAATACAGTAGAGTCGAGTCGTAGAAAAAATATTGTATGCAACTGTGTATAATTTGGTCTTAACGGCTCGTGCCGTCTTCCATTGCGATACTCGCATTCGCTCGTAGACCTCACTTATACAACCGTTGCATAAAATACTATTGGATCTAGTTTAGTTTTTAATTTAGTTTGTAATATTTAGTTTATAGTCAACATTAAGTCCAAGATACTTAAAACTCCTCCAGACAACCTAGATGTGCCTCACCTGAACGAGGCTATAAAAGCATGGAAGTCAGCTTGCCCGTCTGCCGATTTACCCATTTTTCCTAGTTCGCAGCGGCAATGGGATGAGCCGCTCTGTAGACTGGTGCGGGATAACCTTTACCATACGTCTACCAGCCCTACAGAGCGCGCCCGCCTCCTTGCCGTTGCGAAATGGGAATCTGGTGCTTGGCTTCACGCTTTACCATCCACAAATACAGGCACTTTTCTGGACGACAACACATTCCGGCTCGCTGTGTGTCTCCGTTTGGGAGTGGCTTATGTTGCCCCACATCGCTGCCACTGCGGTGTGCAGGTCGACTGCCTCGGCCACCATGGACTCTCCTGCCGCAGCAGTACGAGACGCATCCCGCGGCATGCAGCCCTTAACGACGTCATCCGCCGGGCCTTGGTCAGTGCCGGTGCACCAGCCGTTTTGGAACCTTCGGGCTTGGTTCGCAACGACGGCAAAAGGCCCGACGGCATGACACTCATGCCATGGAAAATGGGACGGCCGTTGGTTTGGGACGCCACTTGCGTCGACACACTCGCGCCGTCCCACCTTCCATCTACAGCCATCAGGGCCGGTGCCGCTGCTGACTCTGCGGAATGCCTCAAGAAGCGCAAATATGCAGGCATCAGTAGTGCCTACATTTTTGAGCCGTTTGGGGTTGAAACCATGGGTCATTGGGGTTTGAGTGCATCAAATATCTTTAAATTACTGTCGTCAAAATTAATTACAGCTTCAGGCGACCAGAGGGCTGGCTTTTTCTTAGCACAAAGAATAAGCATTGCCATACAGCGTGGCAATGCTGCCAGCCTTCTGGGCACCTTACCACCTGGCAGTGATTTTGGGCAACTTTTTTATTTATAAGTTTAGTTTGTATGTAGTTTTAGTTTATAGTTAAGTTTTATTCTTTGTTATTTATTCTTAATTGCTTTAATTAATTTATACTAATAAATTATGAATGATTTAATTAAAAAAAAAAAAAAAAAAATTACGTTGTTGATTTTGTTTTCAACTGTCACGGGATTTTTTTTAAATAATATACCTAATGCATTTGTGGATTTTCTAAAAATCGTTTGCTTTACAAATAAAATAAAAGTAAGTCTCCATTGTGTACAATATGCTATTTCCAATAATTAAGGTAGCTGCGGGCCATTACAGGCCTATTATTATTCTCGTGACAGGTGAAAAAAATTAACAGGTAATTGTCAGTTTCATGGCCTTCTGTTATTTTTATTGTGTATGTTATTTTGAAATAAATGAACCTTATCAGTAACCCTTCCGATCTGCATCATAATAATTATGGCATTTTGTTTGTGTCACAGTCGATCGAGTCCCGACTAAGACAAGCGATTTTTCAAAAATTCATAATTGCAGTATTTTTTTAAATGAAAGAAAGTATCCTGTATCAGATTTATTCTCAGGGTGTAATTGATGATCTCCCGGATGTTATTGATGCCGTGAATCTCGATTTGGCCAAAATAGCCGACTGCAGTGGTCGCTATGGTCTTAGCGTTAATCCAGCAAAAACTCAGGTTATTATAGTCGGCAGTTCACATTTTATATCCAGAGTAAATTTTATTAATCTGCCGCCTATATTTTTCAATGGTATCCTGATACCTTTCTCGGTAAAGGTAAAAAACTTGGGTGTTTTCATGGACCAGTCATTGGCGTGGGCGCCCCAAGTTAATGAGGTTAGTAGGAAGATGTTTGCTGCTGTGGGGTCTTTGAGACGGCTTCGCAACTTTCTCCCGCTCGCTACCAAGATTGCATTGGCTAATTGTCTCCTTCTTCCTATTTTAGATTACGCCGATGTTTCCTATTTAGATCTTACAGAGGAGCAATTGAATAAGCTTGAGCGTATCCAAAATGTCTGTATTCGGTTCATATTTGGTTTGCGGAAATATGACCACGTTTCCTATTATCGCACCCATCTCAAGTGGCTCCCCATCCGTTTTCGCCGTAATACTCACATTCTTTCTCTTTTATACTGCATACTCTTTAATCCTGCAACTCCTCAATATCTTCAAGAGCGTTTTATGTTCATGTCCTCTATTCGCTCTGCACAAAATTTTCTTCTTACCGTTCCTCCTTCTTCCTCCAAATTCTATCATAACTCCTTTACTATGACCGCCATTCGTCTTTGGAATTCTCTTCCTTTGGCGTTAAGGCAAGCAAAATCCCTTCCCATTTTTAAAAACCTTCTAAAGGCTCATTATTTGTCACTAACATAATACACACTTCTTTGTTCTTTTTGTTTTTTGTTTATATTGTTTCTTTAATTTCCTTTTTAAATCCTTTTCTCACATGCGGCCTTTTGACATTTTTCCATTGATATTTTGTATTAAGTATATGTAGTGTATATGTATTATATTGAATATATGTGTTTATTTATAAAATTTATATTATATTTGTATTGATTTTATTGTTTATTGTCTATTAATACTAAGTTTCTCTTGTCTGCTATTTCTGCCACCTACATTAGTCTGTTGATATTTATTAATTTATGAGTAATTGGTTGTCTGGAAGAGATCGCTTTTTAGCGATAAGACCGCCTATTGTCTACCTGAATTTTTTATTTTTGTAATGTTACTGTACTGTTTTTGGTGATCAATAAAGAATATTTGTATTGTTGTATTGTATTGTATTGTATCCTTTACGTAGAATGTGCTATTTACTATATTTATGGTAGTTGTCCTCCATATGACGTTCGTTTTTTCTACCCTGTAGGTATAGATAGATTATTTTAGGCGTTTAGAATATACTAATAAACGATTGCAAGTATAGTTAAAATAGCGACGTTGATTTGTCCACGTAAAATAACATGAAGTGGTAGGAACGGTCTACTTAAATACCAACTCACCAAAAAACAGGAAACTATGAGGGTGAAATGTGACAAATGTGAAAAGGAGTAATGCAAACGAATCCCTTTGGGACAGAGATTCCCGATAAAAAGCCGCTTTTGTCCTTCCGACGGTATGATTAATGCAGTTTTCGCGTGTTGCCGACTGCCGTTTGTTCCTAAGTGACACCCCCA
The DNA here is from genome assembly GCA_947563465.1 of Archips xylosteana. Classification (NCBI taxonomy): domain Eukaryota; kingdom Metazoa; phylum Arthropoda; class Insecta; order Lepidoptera; family Tortricidae; genus Archips; species Archips xylosteana. The sequence goes on from OX387355.1 coordinate 12,933,572, forward strand.
GTACGGCGGGCGCAATCTGACATGTTCGGAGGAGTTTCTGCTTAAGTTGTAAGTGACGTGAGAAATGTAAAGTGTTTTTTTATTTTTTAATGTAAATCGACGGTCCCCAAGTACAAAGTATTAAGTGCAAATTTATAGTTTCGAGAAATTGCCGTTTAAAGTTGGGCTCAAGTTAAAATCTCAATATTTTCGTAATAAGTAATCTAACACTAAAACTACTTATAAATACCTCTTGATATAGTTATACTTGTAATTTATGTAAGATTGTTTGTTTGTTTTTTTTTATATTTGTAGATGAATGGCGTTTTTTATTACTTTACGACTTTGTTCTGTGGATTAAGAGGCGTCGCATATTCATAAACGACTTTGTTCAATGGAGTACCGAAATTAAATAAAAGTCTCATTTGCATATAAGACATTATTCATCAAAGCTTTGTGTAAATATCAGGTCATATGTAAAACTAATTATGTTTTGGCAATACTAGATGTAATACCGATACCTTAAAATATATCGGAATATATTAATTTAGTAATTGCAAAAACTTCCAATTAATTTACAAGCAATCGACAAAAAATAATGTTCACTCTAACTCGTATGATCTCCGCAGAACAACGGCGCAAATGACGTTGCACCGCGACGCGGCCGGTACGTCTTGTTTTGAACAAGATCGTAAGCGTTCATGCTACAGTGTACGTTGAAACGTTTTTCATTTAAGACTATGTTCATTTGGGTATCTCAGTAAATATAACGCAGAATAAATAAATAAAAATGTAGTCATGTAGTTCGTTTGATGCTTAGTTTAAATCTGTAAAAAAAGCTATTTCGTCTTATTTTTCCATACGACTATGTTCGTGGGGACCGTCGAAATATGTGTGGCACAGACGTAGCTGTAGAGCACGGTTAGTAGCTGAGAAGTAAGGCAAAAATATTAGAGTTCATTGATATCATCATCATCATCATCGCAGCCAATATAGATATGTCCCACCGCAGGGCACAGGCCTCCTCTCAGAATGATAGGGAAGTTCACACACACCATTAATTTCTTTTCAGGTGAGTGCAGGTTTCCTCACGATGTTTTCCTTCACCGTAAAGCTCGGATTTCAAATGATATTTCACATTTAAGTTCCGAAAAATTCAGAGGTCCAAGCCCGGGTGCGAACCCACGACTCTCTGCTTAAGAGGCCATAGGTCAAACCACTAGGCTACTACTACTTCAGAGTTTTGGGGCATTCTTAGTAATTTGATGAATTCTGTAGAACAACTCAAAGAGAGCATGAAATGATAAGAAACAGTTTATACCTAGTGTTCTACTCTGAATTTGAATTTTGAATGGTGGCTAAAAAATCGCCGTATTGGGACCGTGGGCGACGGTGGCGCCGCGTAGCGTTGACAGCATTTCCTCCTCATTTACTTCCAATTTTTGCCATGTTGTGCACTGCGATCGTTTTCTGTACCCCACCACCCGCTTCTGGCTACGTGCACGACGGTGGCGCCGCGTAGTGTTGACAACATTTCCTCCTCATTTACTTCCAATGTTTGCCATGTTGTGCGCTGCGATTGTTTTCTGTACCCCCACCACCCGCTTCTGGCTACTTGCACGACGATGGCGCCGCGTAGCGTTGACAATATTTCCCCCTCATTTACTTCCAATATTTGTCATGTTGTGCGCTGCGATCGTTTTCTGTACCCCACCACCCGCTTCGCACATAGCCAATACGTGTATGAATTATAAACAATACCTTTTAACGGTATCCCTCTAGATATCTGGCGACACGATAAAGACTTACTTTATTTAGTATTTATTTAGGCTTGTTTCTATCTTTTTGTACCTAAACTGAAATAATTTGATTCCTAGAACCATGTCATCATGACATTCACAACACTTAATAATCATTGTTATAGATAAATTAAATCATTCACTAAAATAAGGTTTTATAAGGTAACCCAGTAAATAACTTGGTTGACTGCACGTGTATTTATTATGGAACTGTCATAATACCTGCCTGACTTAATAATAAATCGGTAAAGGCCGTCCAGTGATACACTGTAACACCTCTTACACACGCGAGCAAACTCGTTGAAACGCTATAAAACACACCTTTACACACGCAAACGGATATAATAAAAAACCGACCAAGTGCGAGTCGGACTCGCGCACCGGGGTTCCGTACAAATTTTTGGGTATGTCAAAATATACGCCGTAAACAGCCGTAACAACTATCCAGTGTTAGTAGAACCATGTTTCTAAGTAAAATGACGCATTGTGAGATCATTTTATATTAATTAGTCGATACCCACCTTAATATTCAATATAATTAAATATTTATTATTTGTTGTTGAACCGGCTACAGTAATACATAATCGGTGAAAATTTCAACTGTCTAACTATCACGGTTCATGAGATACAGCCTGGTGTCAGACGGACAGACAGACAGACGGACGGACAGCGGATTCTTAGTACAGGGTTCCGTTTTACCCTTTGGGTACGGAACCATAAAAAAGTTTAAGCAATAGTCACAAAGAATAGATAGGTACCGTGGAAATCGCAGACAATTATTTTATACTGGAAAAGTCAGATATTCGGCATACGCCGCTTATGTAAGCACCCGTAAAATTAGAGGTATGCTTTCGTACGGTGCGCTTATATCAAGTGAATGGCGGGCGCGATTACGGCAAGGGTTGGCCTGGCCTGAGCATAAGCCGCGCCTAACAATTGCCGCTTTTGAACTCATTAAGAGAGGATTAACGTTGACGGTGACCGATGGCACCCATTTGAGGACGCGGCGAACGGACCGGGTCGCACCAATCAATCTGTCTGATTTCGACTAATTTTTACAACTGACTTTAATTGTAAACGGTGCCATGCAATTGCTGTTTGTTGCACTATTAAGGCATCACAAAAATACATTTGACTTTATTTTCAGCTTGTAATTCTTTTAGAGTACGTTACGATTCTGTTTGTGATTTTATTCTCTTAGAACTTGCAGGACTGTTGAGCAGTACAAATCGATACAGCTGGAATATTGGTCCCTCTAGTACACTAACCAACTTTGCGTTTGTCTAGGTACTTACCAATTTTCACGAAAAAGTCCATCTTGTTGGTATTGCTGGCATTACAGCAGTTAAAACAAGATACTTAGTTTTTGAATGGCAACGATGCAATAAAACACACAGCATGGTTAACCCATCATCATCATCACCTAACAGTCAATGAAGCCGTTTGATGCAAACAAGGCAGGTTTTAAAGCACATTTCGGTTTTCGATTGTATCGACCTAGGTTCTTGTTTCTAAAATGACAACGAAATTGATGAATCCCCTTTTATAAATCATCTGGCAGCGTATTAGTTAAAAAAAAATCATGACTGACTGTCAGAAGAAGTAGAGGTAAACCGATTTGATTCATCACTACACAGTATAAAACAAAGTCACTTCCCGCTGTCTGTCTGTCCCTATGTATGCTTAGATCTTTTAAACTACGCAACAGATTTTGATGCGGTTTTCTTTAATAGATAAAGTGATTCAAGATGAAAGTTTATATGTATAATACATACATAATTGCACCCGTGCGAAGCCGGGGCGGGTCGCCAGTTCTTCTATACATAAAACATTAACATTGAACTAAAACAAATTATGTAAATAAATGCTGGTCCTGGGCTGGTGAGGGCTATGCTCGGAGTTTCTCTGAAAGATCGAATTCGTAACGAAGTGATCCGACAGAGAACCAAAGTTAATCGACATAGCCCACCGCATTAGCACGCTGAAGTGGCAATGGGCAGGCCATATAACCCGAAGAACCGATAATCGTTGGGGTAGACGAGTTCTTGAGTGGAGACCACGGATCGGCAAACGTAGCGTGGGACGTCCTTCAGACTCGGTCGGTGGAGCGATGATCTTCGCAAGGCGGCTGGCAGGAGCTGGATGAGAGTGGTCGAGGATCGTGCTCAGTGGCGTGCCATGGGAGAGGCCTATGTCCAGCAGTGGACGAACATAGACTGATGATGATGAAATGCTGGTCCGCGATTACACGAACAACACAGCTGCGTCTGTGGGATACATACCTACATATAACGGTACATTTCGTGAAAAAAACTACCATTCAATATTTTTGATCATGGATATGAGCCTCCGCAAAGTAAAGTAAGGCTGCAAGGTAATATTAAATGCATTAGTTATATGTATAAAGTTATGAATTTGTAATTTAGGCAGACCAGTTCTCTAAGGTTACATTTTGGACCGGTACTTTGGATCCTGAAGTACGAGGGGATGAGCTACGTACCAGTGTCAATATTGAACCGGCTCGTGTTTGTGGGGGGAACAAATTGCGGCCAGCCGGATACCGTTCGCAGACGAATAATTCTCTTATCTGGCTCTTTGGTGTGATGCTTTTGATTACAGTGAGTTTATGTACCTAATTTATTTTCTGTATTTCAAAGCAAATTCTTAATCAACTTTAAAAAGAAACAGAAATTTGATTTTATCACTTTTTGTTCTTACAATTACCTCATCACATCGCCAAATGAAAACTTTACCATATGAATTTATTAAGTGTCTACATAATAACAAATCTTACATAGGGTAGAACTTTGTAATGCCACCTCCAGGGTAAGTACTCTAAATACTGAAAATAGGAAAATTTACTTTTAGGAAACAGTCCTTTATTTCTGAAACGAATGAAAACTACATTCAAAGATTTTTGAAAATTCGATTGCCTCACCCGGAATCGAACCGGCTAGAAACTGAAAAATATAGCAACTGTATTTTTATCTGATTAATCGATAGTGTCAATAATAAGGATCAAATCTCTCTAACAAACTTAGTAAATTAAAAGAAGGGAAATCTACGAAATCACAACTTATTTTGATTGGGCTCCATTTTGTTGGATACACAAATTTTGTAAGTCCAGATGTCATGGTTTTTCCTTCATTTAATTTACCAAGTTTCCTAGAAAGATTTGATCCTAATGATTGACCCTATCGATCAATGAAATAAAAATACAGGATGCTATTTTTTTTAGATTTTAGCCAGTTCGATTCCCGGGTGCGTAAAATGAAGTTTCGAAAATCTTTTTAATTTCTTTCTATTCAAAAATAAGGAATGTTTCCTTTGAATAAATTTTCCTATTTTCAGTATTTAGAGTACTTTCCCTGGAGGTGGCATTACAAAATTCCACCCTGTAGGTATACTGTTGAGTCCCAGACAAACAAAACATACGACAAATATTCAATATTACGTTTTGATGACTAAGCAGTGATAGTTTTGCTTTGAAGGTTGTTATACAGGATGTCCCAAAAGTACCACGTCACAGTGACACCACAGGTAGGTCAGCTCAACAAAGACCTAATAATCACTCTAACATGACCTCAGTAAAAGACGCACGGTTTTTTTCAGTGAATATTCCCATTTTTAAGATTTTTAGAGCCAGCATCGACTTGGAAAGCTCTCGAAGCTATTTTTTTTTGTTTATGGTTTCGTGAATAGTTAATTAAGATGACAAGACGGTCATTGTCAGTTAAAAGTATAAACTAAACCAATGAAAGTTTAAACCTGTTTTAATGTGTAGGAAAGGCACCCTAAAAACCTTTTTTTTTCATACCCATACAAAATTACGGTTTCCTAACACTAATGATAGTCTCTAAAATAAGCTATGAACGGACAGATAAACAAACAGACAGACGTGGCGAAACTTTGAGGGTTTCTTGTAGGACTACGGAACCCTAATTACTATGTAAGTATAATTAAGCTGCTGACAATTCAACGTAAATTGTGTAACACACAATAGTAGATTGTTCAACAAGGGACTAAAACAAGCCATAATGACACGAGATATTTAGCCACCCGAGCGATAGCGAGGGAGGCTATAATTCGAGTTGTTATTATGGTAGTTTAGTCTCGCGTTAAACACAGTTTATTTTATTTTCTATATGCCAATTCTTTGTTAAATTATATCTAACTAGATTTTGCCCGCGGCTTCGCTCGCGTGTACCATGAGTATTCCAAAGAACTGAGATATCAAGCAAGCAAGCATGCACGCAAGCAAGCAAGCGTGCAAGAAAGCGTGCAAGTAAGCGTGCAAGCAAGCGTGCAAGCAAGCCCGACTAAACTTCAGGTAGATACGGTCCTTTACAGTATTTCTTTATATACAATGTTTTTCACTAATTCGGAAGCGGGCACTAAAATAACCAGGCTTGTTAATAATATAAAACCTGTTATTACTTTCCCCTGTCCTGCATTAGGTATAATTCAATGTTTTCTTAGTTTCTACGGAAACTTGAGTAACTGGAAGCGCTGTGTACCTACTAAGCATTGATATCTTAATATATAAAAGAAGAAACTGACTGACTGACTGACTGACTGACTGACTGACTGACTGACATATCAACGCACAGCCGAAACCGCTGGGCCTAGAGATTCCAAATTTGGCATGTAGGTTCCTTATAAGGTCTAGGGGTGCACTAAGAAAGGATTTTTCAAAATTCACTCCCTAAGGGGGTGAAAAGGGGGTTCAAAGTTTGTATGGGGAAACAAGATTAGTTCGACTATTTTATTCGAAACTTCACAGAAGTACTCCTAATGATAAATGAGTAAACACATGTTTCAGGTTTTTTGAGAATTCAACCCCTAAAAGGGGGGAAAGGGGTAACAAAGTCTGAAAATCAACATGGGTGTTGTTTCTATGGTTTATCGGGTCGCTGGTTATGAAAACAACAACGGTTTTAAAATCCGACGTGGCGGACGTAAAATACCATCTCCCTGGATGGGGTGCGATGGGGTTGAAATGTCTAAATAAACTAAATGACTGTTGATATATCAACGCACAGCCCAAACCACTGGACCTAGAGACTTGAAATTTTGCACATTGATACCTTATACAATGTAGGCATCCACTAAGGAAGGATTTTTGGGAATTCCCACGGGAAAGGGAAAAAACGGGATTTATTATATTCGATTCAGAGTGATCCCATCTCAGTAACTATAATAACTAAACTCTTCAAATTTAATACACAAGTAGGTATTACATTAGTTAAAACATTAATTTCAGAATTTTTCAAAATTCCCACGGGATAAGGAAAAAACGGGATTTATATATTCAGTTCAACGGGATCCTATGAACAATAATTACTAGAATCTTCAAATTTAGCATAGAAGTAGGTAATTATAATAGCAAAAAACAGTTTTAAGGATTTTCGGAAATTCCCACGGGAACGGGAAAAAACGAGATTTTTCGTTTTACTGTTCGTAAAAAGCTGAAATTCGGCATGTAGGTTGCTTGGGGAGTGTAGAGGAGGATTAAGATAGGACTTTCCAAAATTTCCATGGAAACGGGAAAAAACGGGATTTTTCGTTTTACTGGCCGTAGAAAGCTGAAATTCGGCATGTAGGTTGTTTGGAGAGTGTAGAGGAGCATTGAGAGAGGACTTTACAAAATTCCCACGGGAACGGAAAAAAACGGGATTTTTCATTTTACTGGTCGGAGAAAGCTGAAATTGGGCATGTAGGTTGTTTGGGGAGTGTAGAGGAGCATTGAGAGAGGACTTTACAAAATCCCACGGGAACGGGAAAAACGGGATTTTTCGTTTTACTGGTCAAAGAAAGCTGAAATTTGGCAAGTGGGTTCCTTGGGGAGTGTAGGGGAGCATTAAGAAAGTATATTCCCGAAATTCTTACGGGAACGGGAAAAAGCGGGATTTACCGTTTTACTGGTTGTTGAAAGCTAAAATTTCAAAATTCATAAGTTTATACTGTAAGTAGGCCGCAAAGGACTCTTTAACCGACTTCAAAAAAAGGATGAGGTAATGCATTCCACTTTATGTATTTTTTTATGTAGGTATGTTCACCGATTTCTCGGTTAATTGTTGCCCGATTATAAAAAATATTTTATTATTCGAAAGAATACAATATACTTCTGAGATGGTCCCATTGTCACCAAATCAGGATCTGGTGACGGGATCTCAGGGAAATCGAGGGCAACCCTCAAATTTTGTAGGCACGATTACGTTTTTCATATATTTTCTCAAGCTATTTAAGTGTTTGCGTCTGGTAGACATCATCTCATGTTGATGAGCTGATGATGGAAGGTAAAATTCCTTAACGGATAGGAGTTGAGGATATTTTTTCAAATATTATAGGTACGCATAGACCGATAGTTGTATTCTTTTAGGTTCTCCAGGTGAGCTGATGATGGAAGGTTAAACTCCTTAATGGTTAGGAGTTAAAGGAAGTTTCTTTAAATATCATATGCACGTATACGTATAGACCTTTAGTTGTATTCTTTCTGGTTATTCAGATGAGCTGATGATGGAAGGTATAACTCCTTAACGGTTAGGTCACACAACACCTTAACAAGATACTATAATATGTATAATATCAATGCTAAGTAGGTACACAGTGCTTACATTTGCTCAATTTTCCGTAGAAGGTAAGAAAACATTGAATTATACCTAATGCAGGACAGGGATAAGTAATATTAGGTTTTATATTAATAACAAGCCTGGTTATTTTAGTGCCCGCTTTCGAATTAGTGAAAAACATTTGTAGGTATAAAGAAATAATGTAAAGGACCGTATCTACTTGAAGTTTAGTCGGGCTTGCTTGCACGCTTACTTGCACGCTTTCTTGCACGCTTGCTTGCTTGCGTGCATGCATGCTTGCTTGCATCTTGCTTGCATGCTTGCTTGCTTGCCTGTATGCTTGCTTGCTTGATATCTTGGTTCTTTGGAATACTCATGGTACACGCGTGCGAAGCCGCGGGCAAAAGCTAGTTATACATATTATAGTATTTTGTAAAGGTGTTGTGTGACCTAACCGCTAAGGAGTTATACCTTCCATCATCAGCTCATCTGAATAACCAGAAAGAATACAACTAAAGATCTGTACGTGCATATGATATTTAAAGAAACTTCCTATAACTCCTAACTGTTAAGGAGATTTACCTTCCATCATCAGCTCATCAACATGAGATGATGTCTACCAGACGCAAGCACTTAAATAGCTTGAGAAAATATATGAAAATCGTAATGCGTGCCTACAAAATTTGAGGGTTGCCCTCGATTTCCTTGAGATCCCGTCATCAGATCCTGATTTAGTGACAATGGGATCAGGAGTATATTGTATTCTTTCGAATAAAAAAAAAAAATTTATAATCGGTCCACAATTGACCGAGAAATCGGTGAACATACCTGCATAAAAAAATACATAAAGTGGAATGCATAACCTCCTTTTTTTAAGTCGATTAAAGAGCCCTTTGCGGCCTACTTACAGTATAAACTTATGAATTTTGAAATTTTAGCTTTCTACAACCAGTAAAACGCAAAATTCCGTTTTTTCCCGTTCCCGTCAGAATTTCGGGAAATGCTTTTTTAATGCTCTCCTACACTCCCCAAGGAACCCATTTGCCAAATTTCAGCTTTCTATGACCAGTAAAACGAAAAATCCCGTTTTTCCCGTTCCCGTGAGAATTTTGAAAAGTTCTCTCTCAATGCTCCTCTACACTCCCCAAGCAACAAACATGCCGAATTTCAGCTTTCTACGACCAGTAAAACGAAAAATTCCGTTTTTCCCGTTCCCATGGGAATTTTGGAAAGTCCTCTCTTAATCCTCATCTACACTCGCCATGCAACCTAGATGCCGAATTTCAGCTTTCTACGACCAGTAAAACGAAAAATCCCGTTTTTTCCCGTTCCCGTGGGAATTTTGGAAAGTCCTCTCTCAATCCTTTACACTTTCCAAGCAACCTAGATGCCGAATTTCAGCTTTCTGCGACCAGTAAAACGAAAAATCCCGTTTTTTCCCGTTCCCGTGGGAATTTTGGAAAGTCCTCTCTCTCTCAATCCTCTACACTCTCCAAGCAACCTAGATGCCGAATTTCAGCTTTCTACGACCAGTAAAACGAAAAATCCCGTTTTTTCCTTATCCCGTGGGAATTTCCAAAAATCCTTAAAACTGTTTTTTACTATTATAATTACCTACTTCTATGCCCAATTTCAAGAGTCTAGTAATTATAGTTCATAGGATCCCGTTGAACTGAATATATAAATCCCGTTTTTTCCTTATCCCGTGGGAATTTTGAAAAATCCTGAAATTAATGTTTGAACTAATGTAATACCTACTTTTTTATAAAGTTTGAAGATTCTAGTTATTATAGTTACTGAGATAGGGTCACTCGGAATCGAATATATAAATCCCGTTTTTTCCCGTCCCCGTGGGAATTTCCAAAAATCCTTCCTTAGTGGATGCCTACATTGTATAAGGTATCTATGTGCAAAATTTCAAGTCTCTAGGTCCAGTGGTTTGGGCTGTGCGTTGATATATCAACAGTCATTTAGTTTAATTAGACATTTCAACCCCATCGCACCCCATCCAGGGAGATGGTATTTTACGTCTGCCACGTCGGATTTTAAAACCGTTGTTGTTTTCATAACCAGCGACCCGATAAACCATAGAAACAACACCCATGTTGATTTTCAGACTTTGTTACCCCTTTTCCCCCTTTTAGGGGTTGAATTCTAAAAAAACCTGAAAGACGTGTTTACTCATTTATCATTAGGAGTACTTCTGTGAAGTTTCGAATAAAATAGTCGAACGAATCTTGTTTCCCCATACAAACTTTGGACCCCCGTTTCACCCCCTTAGGGAGTGAATTTTGAAAAATCCTTTCTTAGTGCACCCCTATACCTTATAAGGAACCTACGTGCCAAATTTGGAATCTCTAGGCCCAGTGGTTTGGGCTGTGCGTTGATATGTCAATCAGTCAGTCAGTTTCTTCTTTTATATACCTACTAGCTTTTGCCCGCGGCTTCGCTCGCGTGTACCATAAGTATTCCAAAGAACCAAGATATCAAGCAAGCAAGCATACAGGCAAGCAAGAAAGAAAGCATGCAAGCATGCAAGCAAGCATGCAAGCAAGATGCAAGCAAGATGGAAGCAAGCATGCATGCACGCAAGCAAGCAAGCGTGCAAGAAAGCGTGCAAGAAAGCGTGCAAGTAAGCGTGCAAGCAAGCACGACTAAACTTCAGGTTTCAGGACAATGTTTTTCACTAATTCGGAAGCGGGCACTAAAAATCTGAATAACCAGAAAGAATACAACTAAAGGTCTAAACGTGCATATGGTCAGTCAGTTTCTTCTTTTATATATATAGATTATACTTTATATTTACTATTAAATGCAACTGACATCGCATTATTTTGAAGTCACGCCATATTAACTTTCAAACGTAACTGCTCTATCTACCGTACACTCCATCCAGCACTGCTTTGCCGACAGTGCGGATTGCTATTTTATCGACAGAGCAGGGAACTGCTTTGCCGACAGCGCTTTTAAAAAAAACAAAATAATAAACACCTAAGCTAAAGGAAATCTTTCTTTACATGCAGAATAAAATGAACTCATCTTTAATATTTTATAATTAAATAGATTAATATTCGTAATTATTCATCGTGTTTCACGAAATTATTATTTTTTATATATTTTTTATACAGTTGTCATTTTGAGGTTATTTCCACGCCTTAAAGGCTTCCACAGACCGAAGCGCAGGGCACTACGGAGCGTCCGCAGCGCGCTTCGGTCTGTGGAAAGCCTTAAAATTGTCTATACCCAGTCACTGAAAATGGCGATAATCCTTCATTCACAAACACCGTGATTGGCAGTTTAGGGGTTTCCATAATCAATTAAAAAAATTTTACTTTAATCCCTAGAGATCAAAAAAGAGCTTTAGTCCCGATATGCAGAGACTAAAGTAACATTTTAAGAGCATGAGAAGTGAAAAACATTTTGCTGTCTGCAGCTTATCCATTCTGTGATGGATCACGCGCACAAACAACTAAAGAACACCAAACGTCTTACAACAAAAGACACTTTCGGACAAAAGTGAGCATGTGACAAATAAGGCATATAAAGGGTATTCGTATACAATTCTCCATACAATCGGTACGTGTAGAGTAGCAGTAAAGAGCTGAGCGATCACGGGTATCACTTCCAGGGCATTTGATCCGCTATGGCCTCATAAATGGGATGCTCCGACCCATTCTCGTGAAACGCTTCTAGCGTATACAGATATAGGGGTTAAAGCTTGGTTTGAAAATTAAATGCAGCCAGTTGCAGATAGTTGCAATGGGGTGGAATAGATCAAGTAAATCGAGTCTGTAACAAAGCCTGCCCTTAGTAAACAATATAGAAAGAAATAAATAAAATAAATAGATATATATCACGGGACAATTCACACCAATTGACCTAAGCCCCAAAGTAAGCAAAGGTTGTGTTATGGGTACGAGGCAACGGATAAACATTCTTAAATACATAGATATAAAACATCCAAGACTCGAGCACATACATACGTATTTTTCACACAAATATCTCCCCCGATGGGAATCTAACCCGGTACCTCAAGCTTCGTGCTTAGTCAGGTTCTCTAACCACTAGGCCATCCGATGATAATTTTGTTAGATCTCACGTAGCATCATCAATCATCAGCCCCGTAGGCATTAACTAGAAAATAATAATATCGCTAGCACTATTACTAGATTTATTTTAAATAATAGTGTCTATATATATATTTTAATCTCATCATCATCATCATCATCATCATCCCAGCCTATATACGTCCCACTGCAAGGCACAGGCCTCCTCTCAGAATGAGAGGGCTTGGGCCGTAATTCCCACGCGTATTGTAATCTGTTTTTAGAAAAAATGAATTAGTGCCAAGCGCGCATTCGTGCGGCGCATTCTTCTTGGCAATCGTGGTATTTCCGAAAGCGCTAGTAGACTCAAAAAAAGACACGTAAAAGAGCCCTTAACGGCCCACTTACAGAAATAAAATTCACGATTTTGATTTTTTTATTTTGATTTTACCCGTGCCAAAACTAAAAGCCGTCTGATAAATCAGATATTGAAATTTTACCTAAAGATCTAAATAAATAATTGTCAGTCTGGTTAAAGATGGCCTTCGGTTCTACTCAAGTATTTTACTCTATTAATAATATAGGTGCATACTTAAAAATTACTCTTTAAATAACAACTGAACTAAAGCAAAATCAAATTAACTTGATGCTCCGCGCCATCACTAGTACCTATGAAAACAAAATTAAACTAACTTAAAAAAAAACAACTATTTGCATAAAAATATATAAAAACCAACAGCTAGCTAGCTAGCTACTTATAATAAGATAGCTGTGCAAAAATACCAACAAAATCTTACCATGTCTCATATTGTTAGCTTTCATTAAATTAACATAGAAAACAGAGATTAAGAGCACTTCCCGTAAAACGCTTAGCAGAGCCAAGCACATTACATCTACTAATAAATGTGAGTTGTGTAGAAATTTGCATTATCATCAGCAGTTTGGTTTGCAGGCGCCGCGTCATTAAGTACGTACGGTATCTGTGAGACGTCACTTTATGGGCAGTAAGAGACAAAGAGAGGAGTTTAATGTTCGTTTACTCAGGGTCTCCATAGAAACGATATAAAATTAAATACAGGTCGTCTGCAACTCACCATTCAAGGTACTGAAGCACATAATGAAATACTGCTTAAATTACCACGACGTTTTGGCCACATTGCAGCGACTGTGGTCACGAGTAGACTGATGTGTATGATATCACGGTCCGTTTAGCTACGCGAGCTTTTTGAACTACCCGCACTTGATCTTGATTTTATGCCGGCATCAATAAAACACAACGCTGATATTGTCCAATAATCTTCTCTAATATAATAAAAATCTCATGTCACGGTGTTTGCTATCGAACTCCTCCGAAACGGCTTGGCCGTTTTTTATGATTTTTTTTTTGGTCTGCATTTGGTAGGTCTGAGAATAGGTCGTAGGCTATTTTTTATACCCTTATTCTTCGCAGACGGAGTCGCGGGCAACATCTTGTTTGTATATATATTTACTATTTTACCTCGTAAGGCCCAGCGTATTAAATTTAGTATATATTTATGTATATCGAAACAAATGTCAATTTTTATTTATAGACAATTAGTTTTACTTTATGATAGTTTAAACTAGCCGTTGCTCGCGACTCCGTCTGCGAAGAATAGGGGTATAAAAAATAGCCTACGACCTATTCTCAGGCCTACCAAATTTAGACAAAAAAAAATCATAAAAAATCGGTCAAGGAGGAGTTCGATAATAATAAACATCGTGATACGGGCTTTTTACACGACTACGGTAAAGCCAAAAGGAAGTGTAATGATTTTAGCAGTCTATGTTTGTTTATATATGTATTAGAAGAAGAAGATTGACTTTACAAGGATAATGATTATTTGTATGGACGGCGGAATTCAGCTAAACTAAGTGTCGCTTTTAATGTCAGTTGCCATGATAATGGCGATCGTTTGCAAGTTTACATAAAATTTATTTTACAGGTATAACGTTGACATGTAAATGTATAAATTACTTCTGATTGCTTTCGAAGAGACGCGTCATAGATGTCACATAAATAAAGTTAACGCTTAGACGTACTTAATAGCATACAGCAGGTAAGTACGTGCTATGAAACTGTTTATTACTTACTTTCAACATAGACAAGTAATGGTAGTTTATAGGTTCTGATTGAATAATTTTACCTAAGGAAAGAAGCACCTTTAGAAATAACTATACATTAAACTGAGGCATTTAAATAGTTGAAGAATCTCAACAGTAAGTACATTGAATCCTAGTTATTAAAAAGCCAAAACCATTTATTTAATCAGGCGTTACTTTGCGGAGGTCCATATTAATGAACTAAAACAATTACTTTGCTCACCCGCGACCTTACAATAGTTACGTTTATGCAAGAAATGTGTGTTCATGCAGTTCCTCCACCTCCACACTGTACGAACACACACAAATCACACAAACACAACCATCACCACCACCAAACTACACTGACGCGTTTCGAACTCAACCAGAGCTCATCTTCAGAGAGTTGGTTGTGTTTGTGTGATTTGTGTGTGTTCGTACAGTGTGGAGGTGGAGGAACTGCATGAACACACATTTCTTGCATAAACGTAACTATTGTAAGGTCGCGGGTGAGCAAAGTAATTGTTTTAGTTCATTAAGCCAAAACCACGAAAATCTGTTTTGAATTTATTTTATCTTACGAAACTAATTAACGCGTGAATTTATCTCAAGCGTAACTGAATAGCGTAAAAAAGAAAATTAATTAATTTGGTAAAGATGTCGAGCGTTCAAGTGTTAAAATTTCTATTTCTTCTCAAACGGTTTTACCTACGTTCAACAAATCCAATTTGGTAAAAACTACTAGAGAATAACAACCCCTTTTAATCATAATTTTCGCCAGTCCTGGAAGAAAGGTGTAGATGAAAAATTGTTACTTTCACTGACCTGTAGGTTTTTACCTGTACTTTGCTTCAGATATACATACGAGTACGAGTAAGTAGGTTATTTTGTTAATTACGGTAGGAACCAATCACTGGATTAAGTATCACAACCCAAAGACTGTTAAGTGAAGTGGTTAAAACTCAGAAGTATGAAAATTTCAATCGTGAGGGTTGGTTGAGATTATGGGTCATACACAGCGTAGGAAACAAAAGTTGTCTCTCCTGTGGACATAAAATTAGCGACTCTGAGTCAGCAAACTTAAGATTTATTTAAACGGGCCGAAAGTTGGACAGGCGTCCCACACGCTGATGTAAACTTGACTGAAAAATATTGGCTATAGCCCCTTATAGGTAACTTTCCCCATACCCAAGGACAGACGCGAACAAAAAATGTTGTGTTGACTGAACATGGTCTACACAACATTAAGATCCATCGGCAAATTCATCAGTCTAACCACGATGATGATTCATGCCACTGCGTCGAAATATCGGGAACTCGTTAAAGGTAATCACAATCGAGATCCCATAATTAATAGGGATGTTGATTTCTCGTAACAGCCTCTACACTATAACACTCAAGTCCTGCTGCAGGAACCAGAACCAAATGACAATAAATAGTCAAACCGAATAAAAAACAAAGACAGTTCTGTGCCTGCTAACATCAAATCTACCCCTAACTACCCCAAGTAGACCAATTGAATCACGCGCATGCCCACGATGCGAGGTGTGGTTTTACCCGGCCTATTTTTGTTATTTACACAACTCTGTCTTTACTTTAATATTTGGTCTGAGTTAGTAGAAAGGTTATTTTTGTAAGAAAATGGTAGACCTACAAGTTTTTTTTTTCAATTATGTTACTTATACCTCTACCTACAGTATAATTATTAGATTGGTTAAAGTGTTAAGGTAGAAAAAAACGCTAAGTGCTTATCGGAATGCATATAACAAAGGGTTCTTTACTGTAGCAGAAATTAAGTTAAAATGGTTGCAACAACGCCAAGTTGCTAAAAGACCGTATCTTCATAGAAAAGTCATGGTGGTTGCAAATTTTCAATAGAAAGTGACATTTTATTTTCTTTTGTTAGTATTACATAGGTATTTTAATACTTTTTTAAATGCCTTCTGTTCTTCTCTTCTTGTTATCTCTGAACAAAGCGTGGGCTTCTAGTCCGATAGAAGTTTTAATTAAGAGCAACGCTCTTTCTTGCACTTGGGAATTTGTAAAACACTCTCAAGATACACAGTATAATTTTAAAACACTAACTCAGAATGAATCAAGATAAAAATGAATATATATTTCTTTCTAAATATTTTTTCGAATACTTTTTAAACAACTTAGACAAATCGTGAAGAAGTCATAATTTTTTTTATCACACCAGAATTCTGAGTTTTAGAAACGTTAAAATTCACCGAAAGTCAAATAAAACTTTCGAGACTAATAATTTTACGGTGCTTCATATTCAAACTAGAAATCTAGCGCTGGCAATGGCGACAGATGAAGTACTATGTAAAAAAACTAACTTTACTTTCATTGTGTACGGTTACATCTACGTGAATCAAATATTTGCTGTGGTTCGATTGAGCTCTCACTCAAAATCGCATACGTGCTTGGTACAGGTTTCGCAGTCTAGCAAATAAGGCATTGACCCCGGCCAAAATACCCGGATTGATTCTACAATAATAAATTTCAGTTACAACACCTACGTGCCTCAGAAAAACGATTTATTTCCTAGACTATAGGCACCACGTATTAAAGTAGATTAGATACGCTACTTACAGACGACAAAATTTTGACAGGCGTTTTCGAATCGCACACCAGACATTATGGTATACTTACGTAATGTCTTAAAATTAATCGAAATACTTCATCAAGTGGTTGGGTTATTTGATGGATCCCTGTAAATGGTAATGGTAATCAGGATTTTCTAATTGTGACTTACAAATATTGATCGACATCAAAACTGTACCACATCAAAGGTGAAACTTTTAGAATCTCCGATGAAAAACTTTTGCAGGGGTGCATTACACGTTCTCGCTTAATTCCTCCATGCCATTTGATTTCTGGCCCATCGTAGATCGTAGAACGTTTTCACAGTGCGCGTCATAATGATTTTCCTAGTCAAGCAATGCACTGTCATTATGATATTTTCTGTGAAAAGATTCCTCAGTAAGTCACGATTCAATTGGTTCGTTTGTACAATCTGTGTGCACAACTGATCAGTTGAACACCTTAACGCGTATCATTGCTGCAGCGCTCTGTGTAAAATTTAAACGCATAAAAGATGTAACTCTGAACTTAAAAGTTGTTCTTAACTCTCCGCTAATTACTAGGGTATCTGCTTTTCAAAATTGATTTCCCTACAGGTTTCTTCACTTACTCAAACATGAACAATAAATATCAACACGGCTATGCTACGTTTACACAAGCAACAAATTTATGTTGATGTTTGTTGTGCTACTGAAACATGGGGTGTAGATTAACTTAGAGAATATCAAAATTCTAATTGCTTTGAGTTGCTTATCGTAACTGCCCCAAACGCATATGCGCATCCACGTCATAGTTTAAAGATACGGTCGGTTCGCTAACATTAGTAGGTATAAATTTTTCTATACGGTTAGCATGAAAAAGTGGAAAAGTAGGTACATACATATGTTAGGGCGCCGACCGCACAAAGTCCAGAAATATGTTGTCAAATGACAAGTTCCAGAATGTTCAAGTGCAAAATTTGTATTATTATTAGGTACTATTCATCATCATAATCACCATGTTCGCCAAGGTTCGCCAAATAGAGGTCGGAACCTTAACCAGATCGTCACTCCATCTAGTTGGAGACCTATGTACCTACACTGCGTCTTTCAGTTCGTGGACCCCATTGGATTAAGTGCTATTACACTGACGAGCGAAAATAAAGGGTCGGTTACAAAAATGACGATAACTACAAAACCTGCTGTGATAGCTTCTTCGAGTAAAGAGTTTTATTCTCAATTAATCTGTTTCTTGTTAAGAATAAAACTCTTTACTAAACTAATTTTACTCGAAGAAGCTATCACAGCGGGTTTTGTAGTTATCGTCATTTTTGTAACCGACCCTTTATTTTTGCTCGTCAGTGTAGTTAATCAAAAACAATATTAAAGAATATAATAAAAATGTGTTAAAATCTCAATGTCAATTATAAAGTAACTACTTACTTAATGGTAGGTGCTTAAAGATGATGACAGTAAGATAAATTAATTAGTAGGTAATAAACGACTTACTTAATACAGTGGCAAAGATAGTGTTGTTAGAGAAAAAACAGTGCGGCTTTTCGGATTAAAATAATTTTATTTGTAGTTAATTTACATTTTGAGAACAGTTGTTCGATCTATAATTAACGTGTTCTAAAACTAAATTCGCAGTTCGAAGACAATTTATCTATTAAAAAAAAACTAATATTTAATATAGTCGGATCCCAGTCAGCCAACAAGTGTAACGTATGATAGAGTGAGATTATCTTCTTTGTATTCATTAAATTGGCAATTTGCCGTGTGAGGAGCAAGTTAGAGTACCTGTGCGTGGTGACCTGATTACGGAGGGTCGTTATCGAAACCGTGGATTGTTTTACTTACCTTGTTATGACTGATACAAACACAAAGCGGGTCTCTCTGAAGCTTATTTATTTTTGTGATATTCATTACCTATATTAAATCGAAATAATCAGGTGTTGTGATTCAAGGCACGACGGCTACTAAGGACATGGAGGTAAGTAAATCTAATTTGGAACTGTGAACGTTTCTTTCTAGGACGATAATAACAACACATGAACCCATAATATTTAGTCCTCGTTAAAAAGATTGCAAGCGAATCCAGGTAAACGTCACCGTGACGCGCAGTCTTCAATTCCTTGTAGCACTTAAATCAGGGTTGTTTAATGAGGAATCAATATAATGTGTGCCTGGGGTCCAGTCCAAGTTACTTTTGATATAGTTAATTTGATTAAATATTGTTAAATTTATGTAGATTTTTTCCAATGATATTCTTCGAAAGGGAACCGTCATTTTTTTTAATTCTAAAAATGGCCTTAGGACTGCAAAAATTATAAGAGTAGGTATTTTTTTGAGCCTATAAAGTTGTATGAATCTATATATGAAATATGAAAAATCTAATTTCAGGCGGTTCTGGAAGAAGTCCTAACACATAACGGTAAATCAGAAATTACCCCAAGTTAGCATTATTTTCAGCAGGCTGAAACATGTTTTCAGGCCGTTTCAGGACACTAACTGTCACATGACACCATTTCCTGAAAACCCGTTTTCAGGCCGTTTCAGGCCAAGTTACAGTCCACCTGTCTCTGGAACATTCTAGAAGGTGTGTGACAAGGATAGCCTATATGTGTGAAAGAGACAGACGATCTTGTTTCCGGAACATTCTAGAAGGTGTGTGACAAGGATAGCCTATATGTGTGAAAGATACAGATGATCTTGTTCCGGAACATTCTAGAAAGTGTGCGAGCGAGATAACATAGCGTACTCGTGAAAGAGACAAACAGATGATCCTGTTTCCGGAATATTCCAGACGTATGTGCCAGAGAGTTCTAGCTGGAATGTTCTCGAACTTTTTGGACCGATTCACTGGACCTATATAAAGGCAGACAAGGTTCCGACAGAGTGAGTTTTCGAAGAGATACCGAGAGATAAACATCGAAGAGAGATCAAAGTGATTACTAAGTGATTTAAACGGGAACCTATCGATGTTTAGAAACTCCTTTACTCGAATTTCATTTATCCGAAAACGGTTCTCCGACTTTTTAAAATCCATATGTTTTGTTTTTCCACAACTTCACAATGCCACGGATTCATTTAATCACAGTTTTATTTGCTAACAAATTCAAAATCCCGAATTACAATAATCCATTTTTTTATTATCTACCTAACCTAACATCAGAGTAAGAAGCGAGCGAGCAAGACGGTTCGGAGCGGAAGCGACTCGGATAGATTAGGTTCAAAGGCTAATGCGGGAGCGTAGCGGAGCGAAGCTCCTTCATTAGCCTTTGGTGTTAGTTTTTTTTTTATAACCACCTACAAAACCCCCTACCTAGGGTAAGTGTACCAGTGAATGAACACTTAAGGAAATTTTAGACTTTGAAAATTAATTTTAGGCAGTTGGGCACAGTTTATTTAAAATATTACTTTTTGTATAGCACAACCAACTACTTTAGTTGGCTAACATCATCATTATTCAACAGTATTATTGCACAGTTTGAAGATATATCACTATTTAAGTGAAATAATGGAAAATCACCAGTGAATGAACGCAAAATTCTAGTGAATGAACAAATGAAACCAGTGAATGAACAACTTTGAATATGATGTTTTGTTATACTATAAATATACAAAAGCGAAGTTATGTTAACACAAATACATTCAATATACTTATTTGGTCGATTCCATGTTCTAAAACAATTAAAATACAAAAATAATAGTATTGTTCATTCACTAGATCTTGGAAACCAGTAAATGAACTAGCTATAAGTGACATAGTTCATTCACTGGAAAACTTGAACCAGTTAATGAACCTGTATTTTAGTTTGTTCCAATACTGGCCTTTCGGTAGATAACGTATTTGGATCAATGTCACTGAAAACGAAATCTTAATATGACCACTAGAAGGAAAGATATTGCACAAATAGAAAATCCTGCAGTCCCAGTGAATGAACACCCCCGTTCATTCACTGGATTTAGGCGATTTTGGGTTCCAGTAAAAAAACACTGGATTAAAAGGTATTGTATGTAAATAAATTACATTAAACTATGTATGAATAGCACTAACAGGTCTTTAAAGCTTAAAAAAACCATACCCAATAAATGATAGATGGCGGGGACAAATGCAGTAACACATCAGAAGTATAGTAGTGTTGCGGACAGCCACCCGCCATTTAGTAAATAAGTTGCGAACGATGTATATAGTCTATAATTAGATTTAGTTAAAATAAGTTTTTAAAATAAATCGAAATTATTACGACATTTTTGCGACCCTAGCCCATGTATACAAATAAAGATGAAAATCCCGATATACATGGGCTGGGGAACTTCGAGCCCGACCGATAGCGATTAG
This sequence comes from Archips xylosteana, assembly GCA_947563465.1. NCBI lineage: Eukaryota > Metazoa > Arthropoda > Insecta > Lepidoptera > Tortricidae > Archips > Archips xylosteana. The sequence goes on from OX387355.1 coordinate 12,954,980, forward strand.
AATAATTAAAATATGTCAATT